>MEHQ01002761.1:93305-155837 GCA_008828725.1 Saccharina japonica | reverse complement strand
ACCTCGTGCAGAGGAAGAGGGGAGCAGTCATACGTTGATCGATCTCATCTGAATATACTTCATGTTCCATTTCGGCCGCAGAGGAAACACCAAATCGAGCCCTCGCACGAAGGGGAGAGTTTCAGGCAGGGGAAAGAGCGAGCCCTCGCGCGGAGGGGAGAGTCTCGGGCAGATGAATGAGGGAACCGCGTATATCTATCGCATGAACCGTCAAACACAAACCGTGATGAAACGTCGGACACATGACTTCGAGCTGAGGATACGGCGAGCAGCCGTTTGACGATCCGTACCTCGATAATTTCATCAATTTCATTCATACTTCCCGTATAAATGGTGCCGCTGATGACCGTCGTGCCCCCCCCCCCCCCCCCGAAAGCACGTCAAGAATATGCGTTCGCTCGTTGCCCATCATTTTGCAGCGCTTGCAGGAGCAGCTGCTGCCTCTGTGGACACCAACCGCTCGCATCGTATGTGAAAACAGGCGAACAAAGGGGGGGGGAGCAACGGCGCAGCCGTAAGAGGGGAATTAGCGCAGCCTCGGTTTGCGGCGGAACCCGGACCTTTGTGTAAGGGGTCTGATTATGATTGCCGTTGCTGGGTCTCAGGTTTTGACCGCAGGATCCAAACTCGGCCGGCCAAGCACACAAATGAAACCAAAAACCAGGACCGAACGAAAAGCCCACACGAAGCAAAAATCATATACAACACCCACCACCAAAGAACTCAAAACCATTACAATCCGAATTACCAAAGTATCATCGTGGGTGGGCGGGGGATGGCGAGCAGACCTAAACCGGGTCAGTATGTCGTGATCTCCACGCCTCATTTCGGCCAAAGAAGGCGGCCGGGCGAAAACAGCGTACATCGCGTCAACGAAATGTCAATTGGCGTGAACAATCGCTCCCCATTCAGAAAGGTGAGGGGGGGAGCGCAGCTGCAGCATCGGACCACTAGCATCATCGCGCCAACCCTTCCCTTCACCAGCCGGGGTCGAAATGGTGCCACGCGTACTCGTTTTGTTCGTTGCGTAATATGTGGAGCGCTTGCAGGAGCAGCGGTTGCATCTGTCACACCAATCGTTCGCACAGCATGGGCAAACCGAGGGAGGGAGCAGCAGTACCGCCGTAAGAGGGCGTCGGCCAGCCTAGTTTGCGCGTAATTGTGTATCGGGTCTGACTTCCGTAACCGAGCGGAGCGGTCAAGGCCCAACCCCGCAGGCGTATACCGACCACCAGGAGCAATCCAGGGTTTACTCGAGAACCATTTGTATATCAATCTGATACATTGTCCATCTCGTGAACCACATTATCCATCTCGGGGACACTGCCCCTCGGACCGAGAGGGAGGGGGGGGGGCTCATCCGTAGATCGCTTCCATAAATGGTCAACATCGTAACCCATCTAGCTTATCCCGTGAGCCCTTTCTCTCGAACAGAGGGGAGGGGAGAGGGTAAACATCCGCGTACCAAACACAGCATTATTCATCTCGTGAACTGTCCATCTCGTGAACTGTCCCTCTCGTGAACGATGCCTCTCAATCAGAGAGGGGGGGGCAGCCATGTATCGAAAATTAAATAAAACAATAAACAAAAAAATATATATATAAAATAAATAAATAAATAAATAAAATGTTCATCTCGTGAACTGTCCACCTCGTGGGAATATTGTCCATCGTGTGAACACTTCCTACCGGGCAGGGAGGCAAGGGGGTGGGAGCGGCTATATGTCGGTAATTAAATTGTCCATCGCGTGAACTGTTTGTCCATCTCGGGAATTATTCCTCTCGATCAGAGATGGGAGAAGCGGCCATATATTCGTAATTGAAATATATATATATATAGAGTCTCTCTCGTGAACTGTCCATCTCGTGAACTGTCAACCTCGTGAACAAGATGATCAACATGGTCAACTCGTGAACCATGCGTGTGTGATCCTTAAATTGACCACCTCGTGAGCAATATTGTCCATCTCGGGAACGGCCATATGTCGAAAATTAAAATTATATGATCATAAACGAAATTAAAATAACCATAGCCCATCTCGTGGACTGTCCATCTCGTGAACAATATGGTCCATGGCGTGAACACTTCCTCTCGGACAGAGCGGGAAGGGGGGGAGCGGCCGTATTTCGACCATTTAAATTGCCCATCGCGAGAACTGTTCGTCTCGGTAACGATTCCTCTCGATCAGAGACGGGGAAAGAGGCCATATATCCGCGATGAAATATGTTGTCCCTCTCGTGAACTGTCCATCTCGTGAACTGTCCACCTCGTGAACAAAATTATCAATACATGGTCAACTCGTGAACCATGCGTGTATGATCCATAAATTTTCCACCTCGTGAGCAATATTGTCCATCTCGGGAACGGCCATATATCGAAAAATAAAATTTAATTCAAAATAAAATAAATAAATAAAATAAAATAAAATAACCATAGCCCATCCCGTGGACTGTCCATCTCGTGAACAATATTGTCCATGGCTTGAGCTCTTCCTCTCGGACAGAGAGGGAAGGGCGGAAGCGGTCGTGTAAAAGTGGTGCATGGTTGTGTATGCAACACTAACATGTTTTGTGGTACAATCAACTGCCACCCCCCCCCCTCCGCCAAACGAAAGTACAGCAGCCGCAAGGAGGTTGGGTCGCACGTCGTGCCCGGGCGAGCGCGGGCCGCCGCGCCAACCGAGGGCCGGTTGATCGCTTCCATAAATGGTCAACGTCGTAACCCATCTAGTATATCCCGTGACCCTTTCTCTCGAACAGAGGGGGCGGGGCAGAGGGGGGGGGTAGCGGGTGCGCATCCGCGTACCAAACACAGCATTGTTCTTTCGTGAACTGTCCCTTCTCGTGAACGATGCCTCTCAATCAGAGAGGGGGAGGGGGAGCCATGTATAAAATAAGTTAATAAACAAATAATTAATACAAATAATAAAATAAAATAAATAAATATATGAAGTGTTCCTCTCGTGAACTGTGCAGCTCGTGGGCGATATTGTTCATCGTGTGAACACCTCCTCCCGGGCAGAAAGGCAAGGAGATGGAAGAGGCTATTTTTCGGTAATCAAATTGTCCATCGCGTGAACTCTCCATCTCGGGAGTTATTCCTCTTGATCAGGGATGGGAGAAGCGGCCAAAAACAACATATACCCAAGTACCCAAATATGCGGCCCAAAATATAACAATAGCCCCTCTCGTGGACTGCCCATCTCGTGAACCATATTTTCCACGGCGTGACCTCTCCCTCTCGGACAGCCAGGGGAGGGGGGGGGCAGTCGTAATTCGACAATTAAATTGTCCATCGCGAGAACTGTTTGTCTCGGTAACAATTCGTCTCGATCGGAGATGGGGAAAGCGGTCATATATCCGCAATTAAACCGAATTGTCCTTCTCGGGAACTGTCCATCTCGTGGACTGTCCACCACGTGAACAAGATGATCAATACATGGTCAACTCGTGAACCAATCGTGTATGATCCATAAATTGTCCAACTCGTGAGCAATATTGTCCATCTCGAGAACGCCCAGATATAAAATAAATGAATAAAATAAAGTAAAATAAAATAAAATAAAACAAAATAAAATACAATAACATAAAGTAACCATAGCCCACAAGTAAACAAAGAAATAACCATAGCCCATTTCGTGGACTGTCCATCTCGTGAACATTGTTGTCCATGGCGTGAACCTTCCTCTCGGACAGAGACGGAGGGGCGTGGTCGTGTATCGATAATTCGATCGTCCATCTCGGGAGTGACCCCTCTCGATCAGAGTAGTGGGGGGGGGGGGGCGTATAGCATATTAATAGCGTGTCCATCGCGGGAACGATTATTCTTTATCGGAAAGTGGGGAAGCGGCCTTAACGATACGCGGAGCCGCGTATCGATACATAAGAGAAACTTCGCGTAACCCGCCCTCTCGGACAGAAAGGGGCGATTAAAACGATGCATACGGTTATTATCTCATTCATTGAAATTTAAATATTATTATTAGTTCAGATTCCACCCAAGATCCAAGTACGAAGCAAGAGTTTTATCGGCAATTATGAGTCCGTATTTTACGGTGGCCCATAATAAATAACACCAGCGGCTTTACTTTTAATTCGTATCTTCCCAGATTGTTTTATTTTGTGGCCACATATTTTCGTGTTTTAGAGCAAGAAAGTATGTGCATCTGGACTAAGTAGCAGCTACACAGAAACACGCAGGCATTCTGTAAATCCTTTGTTAGGTTCTACAGAAAGCTGAGGACTCCAGCTTTCCAACGATCCTACTTTGAGCCCAGGGTGTGAGGTTGCAGACGTCGTACATACCGACGGGGGGGATTGGGGTGACCTTCTTGGGATCAATGTATCTCAAGAACAATTGAGATTTGCGCAAAACTAAGAAGGGAGCATTGCGACACAAATCATCAGCTTTCCAGTGATGCTAAATACGCCTTTTTCCGAATAGAATCAAGGCTGAAAAACGACCCCCCCTTTAAACATAGTGCATTTTAGAGGACCTGTTTTCACCCACCTCTGCCACACCCCCAACTTCATACTTTCGACTCCACGTAGGATCGTTCGAAAGCTTAAGTCTATAGCTTTCTGCGGTACCTACCTATAGTGTTTTAGTACCCCGGTGTGTCGGTGTGGTAGCTACATAGGCTAAATGCAAATATGTTCCTTGATAAGTATTGGAAAACAAATTGGGCCAAAAACATTAATTCCGAGACCAATATATTCACGTATGAGGTGTTATTTATTATGGGCCACCGTAAATACTACTCGAATTATAAAGCGAACCAGAGGCCTATAATACGTGCATCATATACGGACGGGTAGTTCTTTCCCCGCCGCTTTGCTTTGATTGGCGTGCGGCGGGAAATTTTGCGAAAGGAGATCCGAACCCTATTTACTATAGCAGTAAACCACCACAAAAAGGCGGCTGTTTTCCCACATTGGAATCAAATGTCACGTTACCCTACAAGATCCAAGAATGACGCTCTCGAAACCAAGTAACCAAGCTTCGAGGGAATGCGAAGCTGTAAGTTTCGATAACGTGGAGTGCTGCTGCATGTCAAGGCACTTGGCTCGCTATGGCTCGTGCCGCCTCTAGCCCCTCGCGTGACTACAGGAGTAACCCACCAACAAGAAGGACCGGTTTCCATACTGGAATCAAGTCAAGTTCCCCCACAAGATCCAAAGAATGGTCCTCTATCTGGGGCGAAGTAACTGAGCCCCAGATACACCGATGATTTATTTGTCCGTCTCGTGAACTGTCCCGGCAGGGCGGGGGGGGGGTGTACTTCATTTCCATGCATGGCCGTAGTCGTCTGACCCTAGACCCTCGCATCCCTACAACGCCGGGACGGAGCATGTCGGGTTTTCACCGACCAGGGGGGGGGGGCGCGAGAAGCCGCATATCGATCCATGAAATAAACTATACATAGTCGAGGGCCGTCTCATCAACGCATATATTTTCCCTCTCTTGATACGAGACGTCAGCAAATTAAAAACGTATTGCAATTGAAAGGACTGCATACGGTCAATCATCTGTCTGTCTTGTGCGACAGGTGTTATTTTGATATTGAAAAATAGAATTTATTTTTATATAGCAGGGGTCCCCCAATAAGGCGATGGTGAGCCAGAGTAATATGACCGCCTCATASAGGGAAGCCGCCTTATTCAGTCCAGGTTATGAGTGCCATTCCCCAGTCGCGCCAAGCGATTTTGACCGCCTTATATCGGGATACCGCCTTATTGGGGCACCTCCACTATATAGAACTAACCATAAACTCGTTTGGGCTGGTCGGTGTTACTTGCCCGGTGGCTACGTACTTCTTTTTTCTTTAGCTTTCCCGTTTTTTTTTATATGTATATATGTTTTATTTTAACTTGTAACCGCCCTCTAGCCCCTTCGTTTAAAAACTATCTTTGTTCATTTGTGCACGATTAGCTGGCCCCGGAAGGTCAACGAGGGCGGTCGAAGCGGCTATTAATACATACGCTACCGCTGCGTGTCCCAGTAAATTCTTGACATAAGCGTCCGTAGTCAGGACTACAATAGTCGTTATCAGCTGTTAAGTGGTATGTTCACAACCACCGCATCTTCCATAAACAAACAAACCAAATCCACAAAAACCAACCACAACCAAATAAACCAAGCCCACCGTCCGTTGGTCAAGGGAACAAGCTTCCATGCTCGTTACATATTCATATAAACAGTACGATCATAATTTACCAGGCACGTTCTCGTATAGAATTACGTAAAAAATACCCCGGTATGTACATATTGATAATAAATTGCGCTACGTACGCCTCTATAGGTCGCCGGTCTGCAGATACATTATTGCATCGAATCTACATGCGTATTTTGCATACCGTTACATCACGTATGCACGAGCACAAGAAGAGCTATTTATCGATTAATACTACCAGGTAGTATTTGATAGTGAAAAAGAAAAGACGTACATAGAGCAGTACGCGTGCTATATCGCAGGTAGGTGCCGCACCAGTAGAGATGATTGAGTGCGCCTCGCACCCACCCCAGAGACCGTGTCGTTCGAGACGAGGGGGGCGTCAATCTCGTCTTGTATGATCGAGTATTTCGGCAACCTCCGTTTCTCTTCTGCTTGAGGTCAGGTGAAACGGGCAAGTAGCAAAATGCGTACTGCCTTACAAAGTACATGTATATCTTATCAGATAATACGTAATGTATTACATATTACACTATGCTCCAGCCTATATTATGCTCGTCTGCGTAACATTGTCAGCCAAGCATCACTTCGTTCTACAGCAGTACTGAACCAATTCACTTCACCAAAGCCGCGTCGACTCCGAATCCGCCATGGGCTGCAGACGCGGGTGATCGCTGTCTTCGACGACCGAGTGCTTCGAGGGTCGTCGGCGTCTCCTTCCATTATGCTCAGAATTGTTTATCAAATGCCTCGATGGTTTCGCTTTTGGTCGCCTTTGAAGAGAATGATCTCGTGTGCTACACCATGACCCAGTAGTTTCGGTTTCTAAAAGTGGAACCACATCCCTACGATCACGTAGTTCCATTTGGTTGACTCCCGATTTTACTCGGAGTACTTGGAGTATGAGCAGTACTGAAGCCCCAAATACTTGGAGTACAAGGAGTACCCGCAGTATCGGACCCCGATATACTTCGAGTACCCCGATATACTTCGAGTAAACGAGTACAATCAGTATCGAGAGTGTTCATACCCGAAATACTCCGAGTACGAGCAGTATGATCCCGGAGTATTGAACCCCGGAATACTTTTTTTGAGTACACGAAGTACCTGAAGTGTTTTATCTCCAATAATACTCCTTACTTTACTCCAAGGTATACTCGGAGCAACATCTACCTGTGCAACATTGAAGACAACGAGGAACTACCCCTGAGCCCGCGGGAAAAACGCAGGACAAAGACTTGCAATTGTTTTCAGGACTGGGGACTAGCAACGCGAATGATACTCATTCGATTGCGATACTAACACTTGGACAAAACTTGCTCGATAATAATGGCCCTTTTTCAACACACATTTTTTAGTAAGACCGGAGACTAGCAACGCGAATGTTACTCATTCGATTGCGATACTAACACAATGATATAAGCATGTAGATAAAGCATGTGTGTTTGTATGTCTATTTCGATCGTCCGGCACCACAAGCCTTGGATAGAACGGGGCAGTGGCTCCTGAACATGACGCAATAATGTCTCCAAGCCTGGTATGCAGGTCAAAAGCTGTAACAAGCGGCAACTACGGTGTGGTCCAGCGCTAGTAAAGTATTATTATCCAGCAACTGCGTTGTGAATGGTACGAGCATTAAGGTATACAGTATGATACTTTTCATGCCTTGATCGCTATTCGCAAGCGCCTCAACTCCCAATGCAGCTAATTTTTCGAACACCATTGCTTTTGTTGACCGAGTGGCCATGCAACAACAATTTAAACGGCAAAACATGCTACATTCCGTGTTCGTAGCTTATTGTACTAGAGCTGCATCCACGCCACGGCATGAAGTATCATATCGCACTGACAGTCTTTGTGCCAGATATATGTCACTGAAACTAATCCGTACCGGCAAAACAAACTCAAATGCCATCGGTGTTTCTCCAAACAACATAGGTCCAGCTTTTAGCGGACGCGATGTTACAATCTCATCAACCTGCTTTTGTACTCCGATGATTCAATGCCCAAGTTCGACGAACGGACCACGGGTGATATCTTGGGTTGGCCATCCAGGCACAGCTCGGTCTCGTCATCCTTGCATAAACCGCGGCAACATATTTTACTCCGGATAGCAATCATTCGCCACTGCCTCCTGCGATCGCACAACCTGCGAAAGGGCGCACGTGAATGCAAATACGGGGTGAGTTTGGTTGGTATTCCAGTTACGGAGGAGGTCCGGCTATGGTACATATTGTAGTGTGCGTGCACCGAACCGCGTACTGTGACAGCCGCTTTCCCAGACTTGGGACCCTTCCTGTCAGAGTCAACCGTGGTTGACGCCGCAGCTGGTTCGACACATGAATTATCGAACATGACAACCCTATAGCGTAGACGAACAATATTTCGATGTTTCGAGCGTAAGCCAGACCTTTGTACGTGCAATAACATCGCACACGTACATACACTACCCGTGCATTAAACGCGCTTTTGTTACGTGCAATATTGACGAAATCGAGTCGTATGGCTCGGGGCAAGATTGTTTTGAAATGTGTAACTCGTATTCGAAGCGTTTGTGTTTTCTCCCCAAGGTTTATTATCGGGTAAAGGTGCGTCTATGGTAGTGTCTGCGGCATGTTTTACCCATGCCTGCAAAATGTGGACCAACACATTGAAATGTGAATTAGACACGTCCATCGTGGACAATTGATTTTGAAACTAGTCCAGTCTTGATAGCTCATGAAGGAGGCAAAAACGTTCGTCCTTAACTGGCAAACATACCGACGACGATAAACGTTATCATCCTCCAACTGTACAGCGCAACAAGTACACCGGGGGTGATCACATATCCTATGTGACGAGCAAGTGCCGTTGATCTATTGTGGGAGACGCAGTGCGGATTGTTGTTGTAGGCTGACGATACAGGGCACCATGTGAACGGCGAAGGGGGGGTGAGACTTGAGGAGTTTTAACCTGTGAATCACAGGGTGGAGAAGACGACTCATACTTCTATTATTAGTGGGACAAAACGAACTTGGAAGTTCGGATATGCGTCGAAACACGATGTTGATTTTTCAAACACCACGGCCAATCACGCGGTAGATTGAACGTCTGTATCAGCTGCGTCCAAGCCATCATGTGGAATGAAGTGACAATATGAAAATATTACGGACAGCTTTTTTAAACTGGAAATTATTCCTGTCAAAGGACATCGTGGCCGACGCGGCTGGTGGTTGGACACGTGAAATATCGATCATAACCGCACTTTACTGTAGGCGAACATTTATTAAAGGGTTAGATCGCTCAGCAGAAAGGTTCGTGTGCTAAAGAAAACAAGCCTACTTTTACATAAATCGCCCGTGCAATGATGGCGTACATGTTTACGTGCATTTTTTACGAAACCGAGTCCTCTTGCCCGGGCCAAGAATGCCTCAAAATATTTACCTCGCGGGTTTTCTCCCCAAAATAGAGTATGGGGTACAGGTGCGCTATTCGCAGTGTGTGCAGCATGTTGTGCCCGTGCACGCAAAACCAGGGCCAGCACGTCGAAACAATAAACAGCATGTTTATTGTGCACAGCTGATTTCGAAAGTTGGCCAGTCTTGATGGCTAATGCAGGAGGCAAAAACGTTTGCCCTTAACGGAAGACAGACAAACGACGGCGACAAACATCATACTCTTCAACTTTTACACCCCTACACCTTGAGTGCGGTCACCTGTTATATTTTCCGATAAAGTGGCTGATATATTGTGGAAGACGAGGTGTGGCTTGTTGTTGAAGGCTGACGATACAGGACATCATGTTGACAGAGGGGGGGGTGTACTTAAACTTCATGTATGGGCGTAGTCCTACGACCGTAGGGAGTACTTTCCTTTTAGTCTCATGTCTCGATACAACAGCCAATAACGTTGACAACAAGACGCTCTAAATCATGCACGGAACGATATGTACCTGCTCGGTCTCATTTCGTTCGTCGCAAATTTCGCAAAGAAAAACAAATAAATAGCAATAAGGATATGCTGCTCACCACCAACTTTTGACGTATCAACCATTTATCTCGATAGCACGTCTAGACAAGGTCAACATTATTGACAGGTGAAAAAATCCCGCTGTGCGACATTTCCGCATACCGTGTACCTCAAAAACAATCTGCGTTCAGTTTCGCGGGTGGGAGTATGGTAGCGACGGTTTAATGTGTGGGCGAGTTTGGATGCGATGTACGTGGGAATATACGTCGCCGCCGTAGTGCACTCTCGTCTTGCCCCGCTACCATCGTGTATACCAAAATGAAGTGACGTCATGCAAGCCACATGTGGGCGGCAAATGCATTCAAAGGACAATATACTGGATGATATACGCTGTAGATACCCTTATACTCTTGTTCGCAGCCGTGTCCACCATTACCGATATGGACGTTATATCTGCTGCAAAAATTTTTTAATTTCTTTTTTCTTTTTTTTCTTTGGTTTTTTTTGTATTTTTTTCGGTACTCTGTGTTCTCTTCTGTGGAGTTCACGCTGAGGCTCGCCTCTGCGGGCTGGCCAACCACTCTTGTTGCTGCAAACTCCACAGTTTGGGGCAAGTGTGGGTGCTGTACATCCACCAGAGCCTCCGAGGGCTAGATAGGCGGGCTCGCTGCTGGCCAATGAACAGCCGAGCTAGCTACCGGAGGCTCTCCCACAGGCGTTTCTGCTGCGCCCTGAGCAGCACTACTCGCTACTGGGGGTGGAACAGCGTGACTCGCGACGTGTCACTCCACAGCCGGTATCCCTACTGTGAGATAGACTGTTTGGCTCGCTTCTACATGCCTAACAGCCGGCCTTGCTACTGCCGCCGAACAGACGGGGCGTTTATCTCTGGGTGGTCGACAGCCTTCGTGGTCACACGGGATTGGCAAATTCGTTTCTGTACTGAACGATGGAGAAGAGGCCTGGCTACCGAGAACTGAACAGTCGTGCTTGCTACCAATGGTTAAACAGACGCACTCACTACTATCAATTGATTTTGTCGGGACGCTGCCTCTGAGTAATTCTTCGGTCCTGGAATTGCCTGCTCCGAAGGTGGTCATCTTACCTCAAGCGGGGGCGCTGCACTCACGAGCCACCCTGCTGTCAAGGAAACTGGTGTGTCGGCGGTTATGTCCTCGACCCGCCACTGACAGGATCGTTCCGGGTATTCATACTAATGCAATTGTACACAAAATTGTATATTGAATAGTTGATGGATTCTCGAGCGAACACCAAAACCAACTTTGATTGAAGTAGGGCAAGCGTTACCCCCTAACGGCCACGGCAATAGTGGGTCCATGGTAATGATTATCTATTAAGGCTGTACTCGCTATGGTGGGCATGACGTTGCTGGGAGGATTGTGTTGGCCGTGTCCATGATTTCATCATACTCGCGACGCAATCGATAGTAGATGCCTGGGTATAGATAAGCGGTTGTCACCAACCGATATAATATTCGCCAATTACGACGGCGGAGTATATTAATTAAAGGATACAGCACATGGTGACACCGATCGCAATCTTAAGAACCTGACGCCGACACGGGGAGAGGGCATGCCAAAAATATTAAAGCGGCAGAAAGGATGACTTCAAGAGATTTAATTAATGGTTGTGACGAGGAGCGAGTGATAGAAGCGACGACTCACGAGTAATATTATAATGGTTTAATTAACCACGATGCGTACGTTCGGAGAACAGTAAGGCGAATCCCGAGTCAACAGCTCGAAAGTAGATCAGGGAGCCACACCGCAAAAACATGTTTCACCCGAGGAGACGCACGGGAATTAAAGGAAGAACGATACTTGGGGAGGGGTTTCGTATGCGACAGAAGGCGGGGGGGGTCTGGCGGCTATTGGGCAGTTTAGATACCCTTTAGCAGAGGAAAATAGAGACAGTATTACTGTGTACTACACCTCATCCCATTGTATTCAGTAGCTAATACTGATGTATATTGACAACCACACTACTGGCAACGCTACAATTGCTATTTGCTAAAACTAAACTTGCTACCTCCGAGTACTCGCGGATTACAACCACGACCGGTATCACGACGACGACTACTATTCTGTCGGCTACTATGCTCTTCCCTTGTTTGAGCTAAAGTGTGCGGTACGTCTCATGCAAACGAACTCATGATTATGTTTTGAAATACAGTGTACTTATCGTTTTCTGAGGCGTAGAAAAGATTGATTCCCTCGGGCTGATACCTGTATCTAAGCCTGCTGCAATCTCCTGAGTACCGCGATCACCCAATGCCACCGTCTTTCGCTCTCTTCTCTCCCCCCTGTAGTATCGGCCAAGAGTTGTCTCGGATGACCAAGCCTCCAATTGGAGTGTACCATTCGACTCCTGCGATCTAACTCATACTCAACCCATTAACAAAACAACAAGTATTTCGGAACTACGGCTACTTTCTATTCTTCCTCGCCTCTTCAAAAGCATACAGGGAGGGCTGGAGCGGCATAAAAAGGGCTCAAACCCCTGGCTTGGCCGACCAACCCAGCCACTAGTTAAGTTTTACCCACACTTACAGCAGGAACCATGTATTTGCTTGCGCCCAACGCGGGGATGCTGACCTGCACGTGATGCCTTTCTAGAAAGGAATGACTACCTATGGGTCCCTCACATACCACGATCCAAGCATACACTTTCATCCCAGTACCCGACACCGATCAGCCGCATTCTCTTGACCAATACACTCTGCTTCGTTGTCTTTTCCCGGTAGCGGGGACAATTACGACGTCTACGTACCCTCTCCCTCGTCGACTACGCTTGGTCGATTCACAATGGGGATAAAGCCACCGAGGAACGTCCACCTGAAAAACGCACACCGCGGGAGAGAGATAAACAAAACTCTGCCAATATTATACTTCAGTATATCCTTAGGGAAAGAGTGTTTTCAAACAGACGCTTCCCCATGGGAACTAACAAACAGAGACACTATGGCGTAGAGTTCGTGATAGCCACCTCATTGTTTCCCGCCACTGCAATAATGAAGCCCTTTGCGTGACGGTTTCGGCAGTTTAGGGAGGGGTCCACGGACATCGCCGGTGTTGACGTGTTAGCTTATAGATGTAGGTCGGTCGCATAAAAGGCATCCAAACATAATATAACGGATTCATTATTTCCGCCGAGCTAGTACCATGCGCTGAAACAGTTTGATCAATCCGTTGTTTTATTTCAAATTTGGCTTAGTTTCTGCCATCCCCGCGGTATGTGTTTCACTGGAATTCCCTAAGGATATAGGTATATCCCGTTGAAACCCCGCAGTAACCTTGACTTTTTTTTTAACACAAACTTCGAATACGTGTTTGTATCAAAATTAGGTTGTCTTGTTGGTTTGAGACATTGGGCGAGGACTGTTCGTGGACACCCCTCCCCTTCCCTCAAAAACCGTACTTCTCTCCCGGGGATGGCTCCTACACTAAATGGTAGTAATAAGAACGGGATGAGTGGATGGTGCCCGTGTTCTAACGTAGTATGCTTATTCCGGTAAAGAAAGCACGAACTTTCAGAGCGCGGGGATAGTAATCACAAACCAATCGTTATGAAGTTTAATAAATTAAGCTGAATGTTTGAAAGTCGGGTAGTAATTTAGTGTGGGCAATTGGATCCCGTTGTGGTATTGTTTGATCTACAATTTGCGGTTGTGTCCCGTCCTTTCATACTGATATTTGATTTCAAAGCAGTCACGTTCATGCCGGCAATGGACGAGCCCTTCCCACCGTGAGTATTTCTCTGATCTCAGTTCGGGTGTCAGTGCTATCCCCACAAAACCGACCGACCGCGATCGATAGACAATAATATGAAACAACAAATACGTTTTGAAATACAGAGAAACAAGGCACAATACATAAAAAACAGTCCATGGCCCACCGCCTAATAACAAGGAATACACATAGAACACAAACAAATACATAGGCCAAGAAGGGTGAACTGTTAGTGTCATGTCACAGTGTTTCGGTGGCTCGCTTTGGCGAGAAATTGGTTCGCGGGAGTCGTGTGTTGGTGGGAGCGAAGTCAAAGTGTTTTCGAGGGTCGCTTTGGCGAAAAATGGGTTTGCGGGAGTCGTGTGTTGGTGGGAGCGAAATCACAGGGTTTTGGTGGCTCGCTTTGGCGAGAAATTGGTTTGCGGGAGTCGTGTGTTGGTGGGAGCGAAGTCACACTTGGGTCACAGGACAAATTCACAAATTCCAGTATTTCTGGAGTACTGTCTCACTACAGCAGTACGTTCCTGGTGTCCTGTGCTTTGCCAGGTTGGTGACTTGCCAATACACTTGTGTGTCGTGGGTCGTGGTGTTGTATAATCGGATCCGCGGGGGGGAAAACACCTCTGTCATACTGCCACACGCCAGGTGTTGTTCTGATTCGAGCGACATGTTATTAGGAAAGGTGAAAAGTTTCGGCCGGAAGACCAAAGGCAGGTCAATTATAATTCCCACGCTTTGCACGCCAAGCGATAGGTACCGCCGATCTGCCAAGAAGCTATGTTGAAGAAGAACTTCGAAGTCTGAGAACCGCTTGAGTCTGTCTATGCTGTCAGATAGCTCGAAACCCATCGTGCGCGCCCGCTGTCCCATGAAGATACGAAGAGGCGGGCTTACTCCGGGGACTGCACATTGCTGTTGCAAGTCGGCGACGGACAAGGCGCCGCCGGCCGTGACGTGATGGACGATGTTGTCGGCGACTTTCGCTTTGAGGCGGCGAATGTCACCAATCGGATGTTCGTAACTAGTCCTCTGCAACGCGAAGAGAATCATTTGGCGAGGAGGGGCGGACGGAATGATGAGGAAGTGTGTACGGATGTGTGTATGGGTCACCGTGTACAACGCCGAAGGGGGCGACTGCTGCTGTAACACACGGACACACTTCATAGCACGCACAGATCGCCACGCAAACACACGCGACGCACGTAACCCTGACATATGAACGCTGGAGGAAGGTGAATTTCGTATACGTTTGCCAAGGAGAGGGCACACGACCATGACACGCCCAAACACACAAATGTACACACAAATATTACAAACATCACTACGTGCTACTGCTGTATGTGCATTAGTGCCTCGATATACGTCTGCAAAGAAGAGGACACACGACCACGACACGCTCGAATACACATGCACACACAAAACGTACACGGACGCACACATCACTACTGCTGTATGTGCATGACTGCCCTCCACGACACGTGGACGGAGACAGGACCTAGCGTTAGAGTAGATATCTGCGCAGTGTATGGACAGTGTTAGTGGTGCAGTTATAGTAGACATGTGCGCAGTGTATGAAGAGTGTTAGTGGTGCACCCACCTGTCCCAAGAAGCGGCAGTTCCCGTTCAGCAGAGAGTGCCAGCCACAGTTGCCGTCCCCTTTGCATGAAACAGTTGAGATGTTCCAGAGCTGTTGGACGAGGCCGCTTGGGCAGTAAGATTTCTGAATTGCGTGCAGTTGTCCTCGCAAGGTTGCAGGATGCAGCAAAGCCCCCAAACGAAGACGCTGGGTGAGCCGTGTGAAAGTGTGATTGAACAGGTGGTCTCCCCAGTCATAGAGGTACCGCTCTGGGGGTACGCTTTGCTGCATGCAGGGCAGATATCCCGACTCAGCACCAGGAGGTGGTACGCCAGAAGGTTTGAAGACTGCGAAGAACACGCAGTCGAAGACCAACAGAAGTCTAGTACGAGCAAACACACGAAGGGTCATAGCATTCACCCACAGCAGTCGCAAGAGAGGGGCAGCCACAGCACCGAGGCGGCAGCTGCACTAGAAGAAGAAAGCAGCTGCTGTAATTTTTACACTCACCGCCGCTCGCGCTCGCCGCCGCCGGATACACACACGGGATACCGCGGAAAGGATCAAGTCGAAGGTCACGAAGAAGGGAGTAGTTACACGCAACAGAACACCCACCAGACGGAGGGGTACCCAACTTGGGACAGAGGTAGTGGGCGTGCGGTGTGCGCGGTGTGGTTGTATGTGCCATGGGCGAGAGGATGTATGTTGCAGCAGAGATGGCTCCCGGATTCGAAAATTGGAACCGGGACCAGTACCGCCTTCGGTGGGATTTGACCAGTACCGTCCCGGGTACCCGCGGTACTGGGCATCCCGGGTACCCGGGTTCCCGGGTACCCGGGGGTACACATGTACATGTTGCTCCACTCTTGTGTTTGAGCGGCGTGAACGGTCCTCAGGCGGGGTGGTGAGGCGAGGTGAGGCGGAAGGTGGGAGGACAAGCCTTCATGTCTCTCTCAATGAGTAAAAATGCGAAAGAACCCGGGTACCCGGCCTCTCTTTGGCATTTTTATTCATCGAGAGAGACATGAAGGCTTGTCCTCCCACCTTCCGCCTCACCACGCCTCACCACCCCGCCTGAGGACCGTCCACGTCGCTCAAACACAAGAGTGGAGAAACATGTACATGTAACCCCGGGTACCTGGGTACCCGCGGTACTGGAGAATACGCGCAGCCTCCTCTCTTTCGCATTTATTATCATCGAGAGAGACGAATGAAGCTTGTCCTCCACCTTCTCACACGCCTCACCACCCCGCGCTGAGGACCGTTCACGCCGCTCAAACACAAGAGTGGAGCAAACATGTACATGTGTACCCCCGGGTACCCGGGTACCCGGGAACCCGGGTACCCGGGATACCCAGTACCGCGGGTACCCGGGACGGTACTGGTCAAATCCCACCGAAGGCGGTACTGGTCCCGGTTCCAATTTTCGAATCCGGGAGCCATCTCTACTGCAACATACATCCTCTCGCCCATGGCACAATACAACCATCACACGCGGACACGACAATACGCACGCCGCACTACCTCGTCAGTGTGGGCACCCCTCCGTCTGGTGGGTGTTCTGTTGCGTGTAACTACTCCCTTCTTCGTGACCTTCGACTTGATCCTTCCGCTGGTATCCCGTGTGTGTATTCGCGGCGGAGCGGCGGAGGCGCGAAGCGGCGGTCGGGGGCAGTGTAAAATTACAGCAGCTCTTCTTCTTCTACTGCAGCTGCCGCCTCGGTGCTGTGGCTGCCCCTCTCTTGCGACTGTTGTGGGGAATGCTATGACCCTTCGTGTGTTGCTCGTACTAGACTTCTGTTGGTCTTCGCTGCGTGTTCTTCGCATCTATCAAACCTTCTGGCGTACCACCTCCTGGTGCTGAGTCGGCTATCAATCTAATTAACCCTTATTTCGCTCGTGTAGTCAACCAAGAAATTCCTTCGAATATAGTTGCTTGCATCCACCGAACAAGCCCTGCGAGATAATCTCACACCCAGAAACATCGAGCATATTATTAATAAGCAGAGGAAGTAGGAAAGCCGGGGAAACCTTCACCCACGCTGCTGCAACAAAAAAATATTTCGCCAGACCAAACAGACCTCGCTGTAAGCTGTAAACATCCCAGAATAATCCAGACCCACATTCGCCCATTGATGTCATCAAGCATCCAATATGCAACCCGCAAACCTGGTGTTGATTATCATTTCCACAACCTCTCTGCAAACGGCAAGGTTGGGACTTCTGGATGCCGGGAGAAAGTCCAAGAACAAACCAAAACATGTGAAAGAGAGCGGCTACCTCTGCTAGGCATTGGTCATTGGTCTAATCACGTGTTTGGTGCTGTTGCACAAAAAGGCAAGCAACTGCTGAAAACCTAACTTACAGAAAAAAAATCAGACCACCCATGTCAACCATGTTCGCTCAACCACACAAGAATCGATCGCACCCTGATCAAAAACCGACAACAAAAATCAAGGGCTCTTGTAGTTGTCCATGACGCCGGAGGCGATGGCCCCACGCACGGTCACAAGCTGGGCCACCCTACTTCCCGTGAGCCTGGTGCGTTTAGCCGTCAAGGTCAGCCCTGCCTTGGAAAACAGCCGCTCCGACGACGCCGACGAAGCGGGGACGCACAGGATACGCGAAGCGAGGTCGTGCAGAAGTGGGAAGGTCCCGTTGCGTTCGTCCCAGGCTGCGCGTATTCTCTGTGCAATCGAGGAGGTGGCGCGTGGGGAGGTGAAATAAAAGCGATTATACAATCAAAGTCAACACGTAGAGATAAAAAACTATCAATCTAATTAACCCTTATTTCGCTCGTGAAGTCAACCAAGAAATTCCTTCGAATATAGTTGCTTGCATCCACCGAACAAGCCCTGCGAGATAATCTCACACCCAGAAACATCGAACATATTATTAATAAGCAGAGGAAGTAGGAAAGCCGGGGAAACCTTCACCCACGCTGCTGCAACAAAACAATATTTCGCCAGACAAAACAGACCTCGCTGTAAGCTGTAAACATCCCAGAATAATCCAGACCCACATTCGCCCATTGATGTCATCAAACATCCAATATGCAACACGCAAACCTGGTGTTGATTATCATTTCCGCAACCTCTCTGCAAACGGCAAGGTTGGGACTTCTGGATGCCGGGAGAAAGTCCAAGAACAAACCAAAACATGTGAAAGAGAGCGGCTACCTCTGCTAGGCATTGGTCATTGGTCTAATCACGTGTTTGGTGCTGTTGCACAAAAAGGCAAGCAACTGCTGAAAACCTAACTTACAGAAAAAAATCAGACCACCCATGTCAACCATGTTCGCTCAACCACACAAGAATCGGTCGCACCCTGATCAAAAACCGACAACAAAAATAAAGGGCTCTTGTAGTTGTCCATGACGCCGGAGGCGATGGCCCCACGCACGGTCACAAGCTGGGCCACCCTACTTCCCGTGAGCCTGGTGCGTTTAGCCGTCAAGGTCAGCCCTGCCTTGGAAAACAGCCGCTCCGACGACGCCGACGAAGCGGGGACGCACAGGATACGCGAAGCGAGGTCGTGCAGAAGTGGGAAGGTCCCGTTGCGTTCGTCCCACCACGCCAACGGGTTGTCGCCCACCGTAAGAGGCTCGATACCGAGGTACCTGAGCACCTCAGATTTCATCGAAGCCTCTAGCTCCTCCTTCCGGCTGGAACGGGGAGTGGGCGCTACAGGAGCGGTATCGTAATTCTGCCAGGCGAGTTCCTCCATGAAATCCTACGAGGGGACGCGAAAACGCAAGAGAAAAACAAAAAAACTCCGTCATGCAGCCGCAAACGTTAGGTCAGGAGGTTTGGGTCCGGGTCAAATTTAGGGGGTGGGAGGAGTACGGGGAGCGGAAGAGCGGACGAGGGGAGGGGGAAGGGGAGAAAACAACGATTAAAACATAATTTCCACGTGCATACCTCTTCATCCTCCGAAAGGTTGACCACTTCGGACAGGATACTCTTCTTGGCTCCGGCGGCCGGAGCACCATCTTCGCGTGGCCCGTCGTTGGTGTCTTTGGTGTCCGATCCCACGGAGGAGGTCCGGTCAGGACTCAGAGGCCCACTCTCCAAAGCACCGAACTCCGCTGTGAGCCTCTCGTCGATATTTTGGGCCCCAAGGGACTCTATGCAGCTGAACGCCTGGTCCCGTACCCTGCGCCGGACGCCGGTCATTGTCTTCGTCCTGGGGTCGATAGCAGCGGCAGCCAAGTGCAACCTCGTGCAACCTGACGTGCCAGCCGCGTTTTCGTCGAAGGGGTCGAGCGTGTACCTGTATTCGGGCGACAAACACAAACGAAACACAGGTGGTGGGAAGGTTTTGGGGGATGGGAATTGTGATCAGAAGAAAGCATCGAAATATGACCGCAAGGTTAAATAAACTTAAAACTAAATATCCTGGCTGAGCGCGGGGTCACACCCGAGCTGTCCAACGCGAAAACTTGCTAGTGTACTCTACCATGCATCAAATGAGCCACCTTTGGTTGCAGTCCTCCAGCATATCCTGTGCCGCAGTGCAGATACCCGGGTGCTCGTGACCGGCGAGTTCCTTCATCTTCTTCTTCAACATGACGACCATGCCCACGACATAGCCGATCATGGGGGTCTTGTCGGCCTCCATCGCCGCTGTCGCCTTGTCGAACGGCTGCATGACTTCGAGGAGTACCTCGAGGAAGTCCCAGTCGATCTTGGTGATGAGATCCGGACAGGGAGACTGGCCCTTCACGCCCAGGGTTTCGATGGCCTTCCTGTTCTTGATGACGCTGCGGAAGCTCGTCACCTCCGACCACCACCTCGTGATCAC
Source organism: Saccharina japonica (assembly GCA_008828725.1). Classification (NCBI taxonomy): domain Eukaryota; class Phaeophyceae; order Laminariales; family Laminariaceae; genus Saccharina; species Saccharina japonica. The sequence goes on along the minus strand of MEHQ01002761.1, from coordinate 135,588 downwards.
GCACTTCTGGAGCTGGCAGAATGGCACGCCGAGCCAGGCTACGCTCTCCCTTAGCAGTTGCGTGCTCTGACAGTGACGCACGAAAGTCGAGGGGGGGCAGCAAGGAATCGTTACGTCAGCCTACACTGAGACACCAGGCCGCACGAACGCCAGGACGAACCGCCATCAACAACCATGCTCTCTGGCACCCAGAACTGAAAAGGTGTAACACGAATGCATGCAAGTTCGGCAACACTCTAATGTACAACCCGGCACCAAGACGCTGCACAAAGGGCCGGTTCATACTTAAAGAGTCCACGCACGTACCACGAACCATCGACAAGGGCACACCACACTGACCTTTGGAGACCTGTTGAATGCCGTCACGATGTCGTTGACCAGATTTAGCGTGGTCTTCACGCGAGTAAAGTCCGGGTCGGTCGGTCCAGATCCCGTCCCTCCTGCGCCGGGGGTGCCGCCGCCGCCGCCGGCGACACCGGCACCTCCTGTTCCTCCTGCGCCGGGGGTGCCACCGCCGCGGCCGGCACTGACACCTCCTGTCCATCCTGCGCCGGGGGTGCCGCCGCCGCCGCCGCCGGCACTGGCACCTCCTGTCCCTCCTGCGCCGGGGATGCCGCTGCCGCCGCCGCCGCCGCCGCCTCCTGTCCCTCCTGCGCCGGGGGTGCCGCCGCCGCCGCCGCCGGCACTGGCACCTCTTGTCCCTCCTGCGCCGGGGATACCGCCGCCGCCGCCGCCGCCGCCGGCACCATTTGTCCCTCTTGCGCCGGGGGTGCCGCGGCCACCGCCGCCCGCGCCCGTACCACCGTCGGCTTCTGTCGCTTTGGGCCTGCCCTTCACCGCGGACACACCCTGGAAGCGGTGCACCATCAGCTGGAGAGAGTGGCAGAAGCAAGACACGGTGACGATGTTGTTGTCGTCGTCGGCACCAAGAATCTGCCCAGCCTTCAACACGTTGGACGCGTTGTCCATGGTGATGGCGGTGCACTTCTTCGGGTTTAAACCCTTCTTGATGAGGATTGTCTTCAGCTCCTTCGCGATGTTTACGCCCGTATGTGCCACGCTAAACGGCTCGCACGCGAGGTCGATCGTGCGGATGTTGGGGCCGTCGATGAAGTGGATGGTGAAGGAGATGAACATTTTCCTGTGCTTGCCCGTCCAAATATCCGTCGAGCCACCGAAGAACTTGTCACCCACCAACTTCACAATTTCCTTGTGGGCTGCAACCTGTTTCAAATAGTGGTGTGTGAAGGGAGAGGAGGGGGGGCGGGCGGGGGGGGCAAGTAGTGTCTTGTTTATGGCAGGACAAATATATATAGGGACGCATGGAGTTGTTTGTATCTCCATGAGGTAGGTGCATAAGGACTCCAATGGTCGTGTAAGCAAAGCAAGTGGCGTCGTAGGTGTAGTCTCGTACATATACAACAGCCTACAACAACCTTGTCCTTCTGGGGACGAACAAATTACCGGTGACTCGAGCAACACAAGAAACATAATTCGGAAAGCACATTTGGTGATAGGCGCCAACCATTATACCGATCATCCAATGTCAAATCAATAATTAAAAAAACGTACAAGTCAGCCCATCACAGATTGCAATCTACAGCAGTGCATGCTTTGTACACTTTTGACCCACCTCCATGTTGTTAAGCTCCATGTTGATCATGGCACGCGCGGTAGTGTTAGCCTTGGAGGAAGCAGCCGAGATCATCCGCTTAAACCAGGGGCTACTCTGGCACCCGAGCGACTGCAAACAGGTGTACGGCGGAACGGGGCGTGGCCGGGCAGTGCGCAATTAGGGGGGGATACAACCTGGCGGGAAAAACGGTACATTATTTGGTACATTATTCTTCGCAGGGAGTGTACATGTGAAGTAGTGTTTTTATTTTCGATTCGCGGTACACTACTGTTGTACGTGCCATTCCAGCCTGTATCTACAACACCTAGAAGAGAGAAGAAAGAAAAAAACGCGTTCGCTGACTAAGATTTAACGCACATAATATATAGATACTGGTTTAATATGCTACATACTATATAATGCATACATATGCATATCATACATATGTGTACGTAGGCACGCACTACAGGAGAAACGTGGGGCAAAAAAGAAAATAAAAATAAGAAAAACTCCCCAGTGTTTACCCCCTCTTGTGTGACCCCGGCTGCGCCGTCTAGTTCTACAGAGATACACGGAATGTGTAGTACAATACACAGAAAGGTGTACAAAGCACACCTGCTGCGTGGACAGAATAAATGGGACGAAAACACATGTACTTTACAGCAGTAGACAATATATTCTATTGATACTATTAATATGTATAGATATCATAGTGTTAGTATTTACGATACATAGTGTTAGTATTTACAGCAGTAGATATGCGTAGATACATACCCCCGGTGGGCTAGCAGGTATCCACGAAGCCTGTTAAAGTGAGTTCGAGCCCCCCCGACTGCATACGAGGGACTTTTTCTCTCAAAAAATATCTTGACCTAGCGCCAGAGCGTGAGTTGACAAAATTCGATGAAAATCGACGAGCGTTTTGGGGAAGGCTGAACCCTCTGCGCGATAAAAATCAAGGCAGAACCGTAGTAGGGGAGGATGGAGAGGAGCCTACTTTCTGACCCCGGTTCTGATCTACGACAAGGGAGGGAGAAAGACAGAAGTGCGAAGATAATCAATGGGAGGGGAAAATAAAAATAATACTATTTAATAATAAGAATTACTTATACAGATAATATATAGAATATAATGTTGTAGATATCCTTCTTGTTTTTTAATTTGTCCGCGAGAACGAAAAAAAACACGACATGTCATACCTGGTAAGTCATCAGCATCCAGAAGATCGAATCCCGCCTAAAGTTCGGGCTGAAGATGACATTTTGGTCCATGAGCGTCTGCGTGTCGTCGTCTAAGACGCCGCGCGCTACCAACAGTGCGCTGTGCACTCCGCGCATGTGTTTGTGCATACCGGAAGTGCTCCCGCCACTCCGCTTGATCCGCCCCTCAGATCCGGGACAGTGGATGCACACAGAGTAGGCCCCGTCGGTAGGGTCTACTTTGAAGTCGCCCCACACCGACGCGCCACACGATTTCCCCGGCAGCGACTTCGCTTTCTTAGCGGGAGGCTCGCCGGACTTAGCGCCCTCTCCGCGTCCCTCGCCCTGCTTCGCTCCAGGGCGAGAAGAGTCAGCAGCACCACCGTTCAAGCTGCTGCCGGCGCAAGTAGAGCCAAGTACTTCCACTTCTTCGTCTTCCTCACTTGAGTCGGTAGGGTCCTCACCAGAGCTCTCCTCCGAATCGTCGGATGACGAGGCATCTGCCCGCTCTGGTGATCCTTCCGCAGGAGCTGCTGCCGGGACGTGCTCAGCAGGCGCTGCTGCCTCCGAGGCTACAGCAGCCTCTCTCGGTTTCTCCATGACGTGGGCAAATTCCGCTGGTAGCTGGCAGGGGTCTTGTGTGTGTGTATGTATGGCGTGTTGTGTGAAGGTAGGTAGGGTATGCTGTGCGCTGTGCGCTGTCTATCGGGGGCTCCGTCGAGCGTAACTAATAACGGGTACCCGGGTACCCGGGAACCCGGGTACCCGGGATACCCAGTACCGCGGGTATTGAAAATGGAACCGGGACGGTACCGGTACCGACGGTTCCGGGTACCCGCCTCCGGGTACCCGGTTCCAACGAATCCGGGAGCTATCTCTATGTTCCAGAACAAAGCTGTTTCAAATTTAGGGTTTATCTTTCAGTAGGTGGCGTTTTTCAGACGGGATTTGTTTCAAGTGGCCCAGGGCACAGCGAAGAGAAATATATTTCCGTATAGCGTGGCCCAGATACCAGCAACGAGGAAACATACGAAGATCCATAGCACACACCCACAGCAGAGCAGCAATGAGTGCCGCAGCAGCAGCAGCAGAGACAGGAAGACGATGATGTGTTGGACAGTGCTGCTGCTGCTGCTGCTGCTGCTGCAGCAGCAGCAGCATAGACAGGAAGACGATGAGTACAGCTCGCCCGCAACCAGTAATCCTGACGACGACTTAGGATAGATCTTCCAGCGGTTTTCCGGGAAATTTCGACTCACTGATATATAGTATCAGGAGGAATTTCGTGGTCCGCAGTCCGGAATGTTCTCGCAATTTTGTCGCTAGATGCGAAAGCGGCGCAGCCGCTTTTTCAACCCGTTTCTGGCCCGTTTTGGGCCCGGGTCGGTGTCAGGATTAGGGTTAGGGTTAGGGTTAGGGTTAGGGCTAGGGGTTGGGTTGGGTCTACGCCCGTGCCTCGATTCTCAGCGCCAGAATCGTAAAAATCATCCCAACCCCTGGAAGATCTATCCTAAGTCGTTGTCACGGGGACTCAACAGCAGGTGAATGGGGTTTATATTCTAGTAAGCGGCGTTTTTCAGAAGTGTTTTTTTTTACGTGGCCCAGGGCACAACAAAGACCAATATGTTTGCGTAAGGCGTCGCCCAGAGACCAGCAACGAGGAAACATACGATGGTCCATAGCACACACCCACAGCAGCAGTAAGTACTACGCTAAGTGCTGCTGCAGCAGCAGCAGAGACAGGAAAACGGCGAGTACAGCTCGTACAGCAGCATAATGAACGATGCGTTAGAGAGTGTGCAGCAGCAGCAGCAGCAGAGACAGGAAGTGGCCCGGGCACAACGAAGACCAATATGTTTCCGTAAAGCGTCGCCCAGAGACCAGCAACGAGGAAACATACGAAGATTCATAGCACACACCCACAGCAGAGCAGCAATGAGTGCCGCAGCAGCAGCAGCAGAGACAGGAAGACGACGATTACAGCTCGCCCGCAACAGCAGGTGAATGGGGTTTATATTCTAGTAAGCGGCGGTTTTCAGAAGGTTTTTGTTTTTACGTGGCCCAGGGCACAACGAACACCAATATGTTTGCGTAAAGCGTCGCCCAGAGACCAACAACGAGGAAACATACGATGGTTCATAGCACACACCCACAGCAGCAGTAAGTACTACGTCAAAGTGCTGCTGCAGCTGCAGCAGAGACAGGAAGACGACGAGCACAGCTTGCAACACCAACCTAATGAATGATGAGTTAGAGAGTGTGCAGCAGCAGCAGAGACAGGAAGACGACGAGTACAGTTCAAAATCCAGCACCAGACCTTGGACGAAAATAGCGGTGTAGTGCTAGGTTGGCACGGCAGCCGAACAGAGCTTGGATGCAATAGCAGTGTCGGGGGGGGGCGACGCGCCCCCCCCTGAACCCCCCCCCCCGGGCAGGCGACAGTGTGCGTTCGAAATCCAGTACCAGAGCTTGGACGCAAATAGCAGTGTAGTGCTAGGTTGGCACGGCAGCCGAACAGAGCTTGGATGCAATACCAGTGTCGGGGGGGGGCGACGCGCCCCCCCCCGAACCCCCCCCCCCGGGCAGGCGACAGTGTGCGTTCGAAATCCAGTACCAGAGCTTGGACGCAAATAGCAGTGTAGTCCTAGGTTGGCACGGCAGCCGAACAGAGCTTGGATGCAATACCAGTGTCGGGGGGGGGCGACGCGCCCCCCCCAGAACCCCCCCCCCCCGGGCAGGCGACAGTGTGCGTTCGAAATCCAGTACCAGAGCTTGGACGCAAATAGCAGTGTAGTGCTAGGTTGGCACGGCAGCCGAACAGAGCTTGGATGCAATACCAGTGTCGGGGGGGGGCGACGCGCCCCCCCCCGACCCCCCCCCCCCGGGCAGGCGACAGTGTGCGTTCGAAATATATGTACTGTATTTTTAATAATAAACCAACCACAAAAAAGCTTTTACGTTAGAGGGCTCAATTTTCAAAGTCGTTTTGTCTTTTTCTTCATTACAACGAAAATATTAGTCGAAGCGCATATTTCTCCAAACGTTTACGGTGGGACGAGATAAAACACAAGTGCCGCGGAACCCGCCTGTAGTAAACACCAGTGCTAATGGTTATGTTTCAGAGCATAGCCCGTGCCTGGTGGGTGTGTTGTCGACCGGACTATTACCGACTGCGCCAGCTAGCAAACAGTGTACCCAAGGGCGCACAAAAAAAACGTTTTCGACACCACACACCCAAAACTTTATTTTGGACCTCTCAAGGGGGGAGGGGGGGTACGACGGACCCATCCCCCCCCTCATATCGCCACACAATTTCCTATATAAAACATCCCCATACTAAATCCTATATAATACCAAGGGGGGCACAGCCTAGGGGGGTACCACAGTCCACGCAGCCCCCTAAGAGCGGACAGGCGCCGACCGTAGAAGAGACAGAGAGAGAAGGAGAGAGTGATCACGATGAGCGCTGTCTCCGTGGTGGAGGGAGCCCTATCCAAGGCCCCCTTCGCAAAGAAGTATCGTTGCTTTAGGCCTATCAGCGGCGTCAAAGTTCACGTCATCGACCCCATGCACTAACGTACCCCTGAAGTGCAAGTTTTGCAGCCCTGCAGAGTGGGTGTGGAAATACTGCATGTCCCATCACGTAGAAGGACAGCATTCCACTTCGTTGGCTCTGAACAAAGCAGACCCCAACACTGCGAGATTCGAAAGCAGCTTTGACATAACCAAGACAGAGAAGGAGGCGGTGGCGAAAAGGATGCCAAAGGGCAAGGCTGCCAGAGCCTCCGTAGCACGCCGAACGGTCTCCCAGCAGAAGAGTAAGGGTTCCATAGCCCCCGCAGCACGCCGTAAGGGTCTCACAGCACGACGGGGGGTCAGATGAGTCAGACGACTCAGAGGAGGAGGAAGAGGAGAAGGAAGAGGAGGAGGAGTCAGAAGAGGAGTCAGAAGAGGAGAGGGGCGGGGGGGAGCGGGAAGAGGAAGAGGAGTCGGAAGAGGAGTCGGAAGAGAAGAGAGACGGGGGGGGAGGGGAGGAGAAAGAGGAAGACGACAAGGACGACCGCAAGGATGAGAACGAAGACGAACAGCCGGGGGGACGAAGGGAAGGGGGTGAAGGAGGGGAAGGGGGGAGCAAGAGGGGACGGGCGGGGAGTAGCAGCAACGGTAGCGAGACACCGGGCGAGAACGTGGGAGAACCCGTGCGCAAAGTAGTGGGGCAGAACGATCACGCAAAGCGTTCGCCAGAAAGATCTTGGCAGTCTTCGATGATTACATTTGTGCGATCATTACGTTCCTCCTCGTGGAGTGTTTTCCAGGCCATTTGACTCAATCAAGCATGATGGCTTGTTTTCGTGACTGAAATATTAAGATCTATGTTGTTGTCTAGGCAGCTTGGTAGGGGGTTGCATCCAAGCAATGTTCTATCTGTCAATCAAGTACCTTGAAAGACCTTTTTGTGTGAGAGTTGGTGACAGGGGAAAAGCCAAGAAATTCACCAAAAAGGGGAAAAAAAACCTTTTTTGCGGGGGGGGGGGGGGGGGGGGGGGGGGTAGTGTGGTGTGCGGGATAAGTTTTTTTGTGCGCCCTTGGTGTACCTGGGTTTTTCACTCCATTCGATGATACGGAGGAACTTAGACATTGAATACGTCTGACGTCGGCAATACGATCAAAGGGGACAAACGCACACTTCCTACCTCACAACGGATAACACTCAAGGTAGAACGGAGGACGAACGCCTTCATATTCAGTGTGCCACTTGGCTGTCGATAAAATATGATATGCTCCCGGCAGTCGGAATCCCCTAACCCGTCAACTCGTGTACACCAACTTGGGGTATGCCGCTGGGCTGGTCAGTAATCGATCCAACGGGCTTACGTACACTTTAAGTCGGCACGTAAGGGCCGCGAATACCCCAGAGACTGGCTGTAATGACGTGGAAGCCTAGGCACGCACAGCGTAAGCGTGGTAAAAAATGCCCGCAAAAACGACGCGCAGTTATGGCCCAACATATTTCGACTGCAAAAATAATAACATATTCGACAATACATAAAACAAAGACACAGCCGGCACCGATGGCGTTGTAGGTGAAGTAGATCAGCATATTGGACCCCCAATTATTGCACACGGAACGATGATATGATATTGTTCTGATGGCCGAGCTCTCACCAAGAGACCAAGGTATGTCACCTGCCCCCTGTTTCCAGACGCGTACCCTTTTGCGGACGCTCACGCTCAGTGCTATAGTGCTGAACGTACGGTACCTTGCCGTTTTAAAGCGTGTTATTACTGTAGTTGAACGAGACGCGCGCTACGGTGAGGGTGGATCCATTTACTTATGAGACTGCTCGCTTCTGAGGCTATATGTCTCACATATGTATCAAGCTGAGCAATCTTATGACCAAAGACGCATGCTACGATAGAGGTTCACCATGTTTTGCCTGAGCTCCTCACGTAAGGAGCGTCATACCTCACCGACAAAATGATTTTGGAGGAAAAACAAAGTGCTGCCGGATGCGAGATCTCATGACCGAAGGTATCCTCTGAAACATTATTTGTCACAAAAATGAAAGTCCGACGAATTTGGGTTAAGGAGCCCGATCGTTCAGAAAACGGTCCAGCCAAAAAGTGCTACCTCTACCGTAGCACGCGTCCAAAGAGTACCCTTGGTACCAATACTATAAAGACTGGATTAGACTGGCGTTGCCGGAATAATAGGTGGAGTAGCCGCGTCAGTCACGAACGGTTGCGAAAAACAATAACATATGTTTCGTATCACGGGTGACAAGACGTCTATCAACACCCTATTCGTCTTGTTTGGTATTTTCGCTGCCATGGGCGCTCAACTGACATTCCAACTATGGTCGATACACGTGTAAACATGGACCAAATTAATATGGCCGTGTAAGATTTGACGCCGAAGTAAATGTACCGAATAGTTTTACTTGTTTAATGCTGGACCACAACGTAGTCACCGCCTAATCCGGTTGTGATCCACGAGATAAGGTTGGAACTATAACTATCAAAGTCATGTTTAGTACCGACTACGCCGTCAGATATAATGCTTGTGGCGCAAGACAATATAATAACAAAGAGTGACCCTCACACTGTCCCTGGCGACCTAAGAAGCACATCCTTTGCGGCGGACCACTTTATCCATGCATTCGTGTCGCCTGAATTATCTCGAGTAGCTTTAGCTGTTGAAATATGCAGAACAGCATACAGCCAGCTCGTGTCCCTTTCAAACTGGAATTAATCTAGTGCGCCGTAACGATCCTCTGTCTAAGATTGTCTTCTCTCCTTAGAGTTGAAACGGAGTAGAAACACCGTGGATAATGTCTCTTGGGATATACAGACTGAGACAGCCGGAGCCGGCACAAAGACAAACGTATTTGGCGCAAATGACACAAACGCCTCATATATACCTGGCGGGACTACTGCCCATCTGTACCACGAATCTAGTCGAACGTAACTGCTCACACCAATTCTCCGGATCGCTCAGAAACATTTCAAAACGTACACTCAGGTTTTACGTCAAAAAGGGCGGGGTTTAAGGTACAGTTCGACAGGTTACGACGAGCTCTCTTGTTGGCGGGTGTCCGTCCCACGCAAACAAAGCCGTCCTCGGAGGGGCCGTGCTGGTGACAATGGGTAGGCTGTTTTCCACTTAATCCCCACCGTGACGTTCGGCCACAATTCACCACTTGGCACCTGACACGAAAACTAATCAATTGGCTTACCGAACGTTCAATTTTATGATCGGAACATACTGTCGGCGTACCACCAGTTATTACATCCCAGGTCGGTGCCTTGGTGCAGGTCTCATGTGAGCAACGCCGGGTGACAATATCTACCATGCCGTCCTCAGCATGTAGCTTGCAGTACACCGCCATGTTGCTGCCCTCGACATTGAAACTTGGTTGCCTAATGCAAGTGTCATATGAGCAACGCTTGTCGCGAACGTTCACCATGCCGTCCTCAGCATGAAGCTTGCTGTACACCGCCATGTTGCTGCCCTCGACATTGAAACTTGGTTGCTCAAAGCAGGTGTCATATGAGCAACGCTTGTCGCGAGGGATCACCATGCCGTCCTCCGCATGTAGCTTGCAGTACGCCGCTGTCTTGCTGCCCTCGACATTGAAACTCGGACGCTTCATGCAGGAGTCATGTGGGCAACGCTTCTCGCGGACGTTCACCATGCCGTCCTCAGCATGTTGCTTGCAGTACACCGCCGTCTTGCTGCCCTCAACATTGAAATTCGGGTTCTTCTTGCAGGAGTCAAATACGCACAATCTGCTTCTTGTTCTCACCATGCCGTCCTCCGCGTGTTGCTTGTAGTAAGCCCTCATATTATCTTTGGCAGCGAACCCCCCCCGCTTGATGCAGACATCGCGTGAACAACGCCCCATTATCGCCGGATACGGGGTACTGGCTACGCCGGTTGGAATACCTGAACAACATCATGTGGCGAGTGTGGGACAGCAAGGATGTAAAAGCTGTCACGCTTACAGCTTCTAGATCTGTCGACGGTATGATTCGACTAAACGACTTTGGCATCCACGCGCTGCATTAAGATGGTCTAAACAAAATCTCGATGGAGCTCGGCGGGGAGGGTGAATGCCTGCCACACCGTCGAACAATCGGACACTGTACCGCTGTTTATTTGCTAAAGGAACGTTTAGGTACGGTTTGAATGAAGAGGATATATGACCGGAGGGGAACACCTGGAAATTATTCGACAACCATGTGGTTCGCGGGATTTTGGATGCAATTTCAGTCACATATTGGAATATACCCTCGTGCATGTATAGATATGTTTCTGAAGGGTCCGTCCTGTTTAGAACATATATCTTCCTACGAGCACGCTCTTGCGAAAATCTACGTAAGCACGTCGACATGGCAATCCTAGCCGGACACGTTTGTCAAGGTTTGATCCGAGCATTTAGCTCGAATACCAAGCGCCATAGTTTTTATTTGTTGTTTTCGCCGGGAGTGGCTACAACGATTTGTCGCATGCTCTGTATGAGGCATTAGTTTGTACGGATCCCCCCATAAAGAATAACCTACATTTCGCCCTGTCACGACATCATGAGCAGACCTCCCAGCGATTACAGTGAACCAAGGGTAGACAACAAAAATATGCAGAATATACAACGTTACAATGCTGCCGCCCATAAGGCACCAGCAAGTAAAACGGTGGGTGTGTGATCCGTCGACCCGCGCTGTATTGATGTGAATATGAAATGTATGGTGTGTTTATCGGAGCCTGCGGTCCGTGATCAAGCGTCCATCTTTCTGTGCTAACGTTGAGTGTCGCAGATGCAATCTGATTTTGGACTGAAAGGTAACGATCGGATAGCACGAAACGACTACAACATACGTTACAACCCTGCCGATCACAACAAGCAGGAGCGGGCCAAACCAAGCACGTGCGGCATACCCGCCGTTTCCTTCTGTAGCTAATAGTAGTTGCTGTATCGGGGGCTTCTATCCGTCCTCAGTCATCAAGATTCACCATGGTTCTCTCATCTGCCGCTGGACTGTCCATAATATGTGTCGCGCGTGTGTGCGCGCGCCTCGATAAATACGACGTAGAAGCATTGAGCTTTGGCGATATGGTAAATTAGTCACGATGCCCCATTTGGGATTCGAAGGAGTGAGTTCAATATTCGGCGAGTGCATGCTGATTTTTTTTTCAAAAAATTGTTTTGTATTGTGTACGTAACCCAGACACCAGACACCGCAGACAGCAGACTAGCACGCAGAGTGCGCTCTAAAACCAGCTAAATACAATGATATATATATATACACGCCTGCCGCCCGACAGCAGAAAAAAACACAAGACCACGCGCATTCGGTTTTTCGTCTGCGCTGTGTTGCTCTGGGCCCCTACTGTTGTACTTTAGAGATGCTGTACTTATCAGACCCTGCAATCTGTACACCTGGGCGTCTCTGCCGCTTCTGTTGCTGTGATGTACTGCAATTGGCAGCAGCAGAAGCAAAGTAAGAGTGCGACTTGAGTAGGCAGCCGAGAGCGCAGGCTATTCGCAGTCGACAGGGTGATGCGCTGCATACTTCACATATATATACACCAGTGGATTCATAAATACAACGAGATAAAACTAATAAGGAACGCTGCGGCGAAAAATCATGAAGGGCCATATCTATCAAACTCGTCAAGCTGTCCTTCGAACAGCGAGGTACGGGTTAGCGGTGCACGGTGCACCTTTGGAAATTACACATCAAAACCAAGTCACTTGTTTTCAGCCCGCACACAAAGAGGCTGTACGCATCGATTTCCTTAGTAAAACCAAGACGTCGGTATCCCTGGAAGCAAACGAATGAAGTCAATTTCGACCCCCCGCAAGAAATATCGAAACAATCACGACCGCTCGCAAGAAAAACAAGACAAATTCGACCACGACGCAGAAATAAACAAACTCTGAACCTAACACCTAAATCAAGTCAATTGCGATCACCATTTTGAAACCAAGACAATATTCCACGATAAAACTAAGTCAATTTCAACCACGTATTCAATAACTAACTACCCACACTTGAGCTCAGTCGATTTATAGTAACACATCAAAATCAAGTATTGTTTTGCTTTAACAAAAACCTCGTGTATTTCTATCCAGAAACTACCAAAACCTTAGACAGTTTCGAACCCCACATAAAAAACGCAGACTGCGATACCTAGAGTAAACTCAAGTCACTTTACACCACCCCCCCCTATAAATATATGATATATTTATAGGTTGGGATGGCGTCGGTTGGCAACGACGCTGTAAAACACGCCACTCGCTGCGTGAGCTAGACAACCAGGGTGCTTTTTTTTTGGTTTGTTTTTTTGGCGGTCACCAAAGCTGGCGGTCGAGTAGATCATTTGTGCGGGGTGGAGAACCTTTGCTCCGCACAAGGGGAATGGTCGTATCACGTAGTGTTAATATGGTAAGGCACCCGCGAGGCAGTTACATAGTGAAACCATTGCTGTCTCCGAAGTGGCACACCAGAAATTAAATATAACTCATTGAAGCTGTCGTCCATATGCAATGTCCGCCTCAGAGGCGGTTCTCTTAGCAGGATGCAGCTCACCCTCCATGCGACTCGGCCCAATACCTCACGGCGCGCTTCGCGCTGGTGGCAAGCAATGTCTGCCTGGTTGGTGAAACCCACGCGCCTCCGTCCCGGCATTGTAGGATGGCGAGGCGTCTATGGTCATATGACTCAACGGCCGCTGCCCACTAACATGGAGTACACCCCCCCCCCCCCCTCCGTCTCGAAAGGGGTGCATGCGTGGTCAATGTGGATCACGATTTTGAAACCAAGACAATTTCCCACGATAAAACTACGTCAATTTCTACCACATACTCAATAACTAAGTACCCACACTTGAACTCGTTCGATTTATATCAACACACCAACATCGAGTATTGTTTTGCTAGAACAAAAACCTCGTGTATTCCTATACCGAAACAACGTAAACCCAAGACAGTTTCGAACCCCACACCAAAAACAGGCAAACTCCGATACCTACAGTGAACTCAAGTCAATGTTCACCCCCTCACAGAAGAAGTTATTCGCGGCACAAACACACAAACCGCCCTTCACAAAATAACGAAGTATGTTGCGACCATCTACACAGAATTGCAGTCAATTTTTGTTCACACAATAAACCAAAGGCGTTTCGCCCCTGTACAAAAACCAAGCTCGTTTCGACCCCCCCTACTTCATCCAAGTCAGTTTCAACCCGCCTAAACGAAAACGCAGATGTTTCCCAACATCGTACTATGATACAGTAATCATATGATTTCATACCATGTGCTGTAGGTTTTCAAATCGTATTTGCGAAACTCCCCTGAGCACACCTCGAAGGGGAACTTTGCATTACTGTTACGATAAGTACCGTGTACGTACTACCCAATCTGTACCCACAACTACCGTGCGTTTGGACGGTGCAGGCAGCACTCCATTCAGCAGCTGGTGTAGTCAGCAGCAACGAGTTGGTGAGTTGTGGGGACGGGGGAGTGTCTATGCTGTAGTTGAGTGGATACCCGCGGCCATGTCAGCTCAGTTTGTAGATTAACTTAATATACTTTGTGCGCTTACTTCGTCTGGTGTGTTTTACGTGGGCAAGAGTCATGCTTGCCAGCCGAATTAAGTTGTTTATTGGTTTTCGGGTCTTCGAAGGGGTCCAGCACCTTCGGGTTAGGTCTGTGCAGAAGGAATGATGAGGACATTGAGTGTTTTATATACTGGTTGAGTCACATTGCCCACAATGTCTCAAAGTCGGCATAGCGGTTTCAGACCGTGAAGTCGAGAAACCGTTAGCCAACTTGAACTTAGAGTAGAACATTATCCGTAGAATATGTAAAAAACATTGACAGAGCAACGAGAAAATCACTACGTACATATTCGAGAACAGAGAAGCGGGTTTAAAACCGCTGAAAAAAATGAGTGCCTCGCTCGCGTGTTCGACATGTGCCTTCGTTTAGAGTACGAAAAAAGACAGCACAACTGTAGCACAACAGAGTGCCCTCGAGCCGCCAACGTTTTAGAGTGGACGCTCGGAAAATAATAGAGCGGAAGACATGTAAAATGGTGCACATTACATAGCTCGGGCGTTGTGTGCTATTGACAGAAGAAACCCTGTCGGCCTGCTATTGTGTTCAGGCTGGGCTGCATGCCGAACAAGAGAGCACTCCCGCGTTGAGCGTGTTATCCGCGGTGCAGCGTGCACCGGGCTGGTAGCCATTGTTTGAGCGCTTGTCTCCCGCCAGTCGACGTTTAGTGGGGGTGGGTGTTTGCACGATGTATTGTGTGCCGGGCCGTGTCGTGTATATTGATATGTTTTTTGACGTTTGCTGTGTCTGTGTTCTCGATACAGTCCTGTAAATGACGAGGTCGATTATGCGTTTTCCAGTTCATACGTATGTATATGATATACACGCGTGGGTTTAATCAATGCGGGATGCCCCTCACCACCGTCGACACTGCTGCTGTTGCAAGGCGAGTTCATGCTACACCAAGAATCCTGTTGTACTTGGGTTTGGTGCGTGAGCTGTATGGCGGGTTTGTGCATTGTTCTCGCAGAGCGGGCGCTGTGTGATGTGCGATCTTGCGCACTCGCACGGTAACAACATCTGGATTTGAAGCAAAAATGTTCAGAAGTTTACTACAAAATAGTGTACTAAGTACTTCGTCAGAAAAGTGACCGAGTACACCATTTGAGAAAACCCATACCCCACGCTGGTCGTTTTGGGTTAAACAAGCACATGTTGTTGCATCGTTTAGCACTCAACAGGGGCGTGTTTCGTTCAGATTCACAGATAAGCGCCAATTGGGAGCTTATCATATTTCCATACATAATGAAGAACACAACAAAACCAATAATTTATGTGATACCCGTACAACCTTTGACCTTTCACGACCTGAGCGAAGCGATCGGCGACTACCCACACGCCGACAGCACACGGTACATCATAAATGTTGCCAACGGTGACCACCGACAGTGTCCAACTCCTTTCATCCCATAGAGCAGCAGTACAAGCCATCATACGAGCCTGATGTACGGAAACTCTCTACCCTATTCGTGCAACAGCAGCAAGGGTGGAGACCGGCGAGCTAGACATGCTACTTTAATATATCTCCTTTTTATTGATATACCTATGATTGTGGTGAAATCGATCCTACACTTTGATTCATCTCCGGATCTCTCCCGCATGTAAAGCCCTTCTCGCGCGGTTTATTCGCCTGTGCACGTGTCCGCCTCGACCGTGGCGGCTGGTGATGACGATACTCGCGCTCGGCGCCGCACACCCCCGTTCAGGCGCTCGGCATCGGAATCTAAGGCGGGTATTTCCGCACTTTTCGAGCCCGGTCCGCCCTCTCTGTGTTTTGATGCAACGCCTCGCCACATGGTTACAATTTTATCGTGATTTCTTCGGGGGAGTGCTCCCCGGCCTCCGGTGCCTCGGAAGGTTCGACCGCCCTGTCGGCGCCGCCGTAAAATGGAAACTGTGCGGCCGATCGCAAGGTCAAGATCTACGACATGTTTCGCACTCCTGGCTCATAACCGCCGTCCATGTTTCGTTTCGATTTCGTAAAGTACGCCAGAAAACGCCACGGTTTCGTTTTGCGGAGAGCACTAGAGCTTGAGCAAAGAACCTGTTATTTCGTCTTGTTCACAAGCGCGAGCATGACCGATGTGGGCGCTGGCGGGCGCAGGCGTGTAGAGGGTATCAGTAAAGGGATCAGGGGACGGAGTAGAAATATCTCAGTAGTTTCCTCGTGGAGAGGGGACAGTCGTACGAAGTCGACTATGAAGGGGGAAACAGCACAAATGCGAACGACGTGAAGATCCCCTTCTGGACGAAACTTTAGGGAGCACTAAATTTTGAAATAGTAGATGGCCAGGGGGGCGGTGTGGCTGCTTCCCATGTGTGGTGTTTTATATATTGAACGACAGGAAGGCAGGCAGTTTTGCGCTGCTGCATCTACTGTGCGGGCCAGCAGAGCCGTAGATTCATCCGCCGATGCCCTGCTGCACCAGCTAAGAGCGAAAGACGGAGACATAACATACGAACATGCAGATAATCAGATATGTATAGTTTTTACGCAGCCGGGTCCGTCGGTGCAGCGAATGGCGGGCCATACATATTGTTTCCACAATTCAGATAAAGCATATTCGTGCAATGAGCAGCCGTCACGAGAAGGACAAGACAGACCAAACGCACACTGCAAGGGCGGTGTGTTGTCTTACGGGCTTGAACTTGCACATACCTGGCAGTATGAGTCCTGGTGATATAGTACCACTCGGAATTTATATCGTGTGTGGGTAAACACCGTGTTGTTTTTGCAGGGCAATGTGTGCTGCTTATTATCTGTGTTTTATCGAGGAGATTCATCGTACCCGTACCTACACTCGCCTGGCAGTACGAGTCGTCGTACCTGGTATATCTAGTGGATGTTATCGTTTGTGTGTACGCTGTAATGTTCTGCGGCATAGGGTGAACTCATAATTTCCTGGTCTCCCTCGGGGATGCTGTGATACTCGTACAGATAGTGTGCACTATCGAGTGGCACAACCTGGGCATCGTCAAAATCCCAAAGGTTATCTTTTGATTCGTCGATTCGTGACCATTGGTCGCTGGTGTGTAGAAAACAGAAAACAAAAACTCTCGACCCCTCGCCAATCCCAAGAACGGAACCAATTTAAAAGTTTGACATCGATCGACAACACAAGGATTACGTCATGGACTCTGAATGCGTCGCCCTGGTTGGAGGTTCCCAACTCACCCTAGTGTCACATTTCTCACACCCCGGTCGATGATATGTTGGGAGGTGCCGACTAGGCGTCTGATACAAACACATTTGGCAGCTGATGTGACGAAAACAGACGACTACCACTCTTAATCACTCTCCGACGGCCGAAAATGGGACCGTTTTATGGCTATTGAACAAAGACGGTAGGACGCCGTGAGCGACCGTTCACCCCCTAGACTACGGATCGCAAGGAAACATTCGAGGTCGATATGTATATTTGCTGGCCTTGTCTGGTATCATATGGGTTAGTTGTAGAACATCGTACCCGTATGTAATCAAAATGCTGCACGTATCGTTCTCGTATACACTACCAGGTGTAAGTCATGTGTACACATTATACGTATCGATTTTGTATAAGTGTACACGCATATACTATTGTATATGCTTGAGTAGCAATGAAAACAGGAAACATGATTGTGGCGTATTGTGCCTGTCACTATCTCACAGGTCAGATAGTGGCGAGACTCGCTTTTCTACTGGATTTTTCAAGTTTGGGAGCATAGTGGACGGACTAGGGGCTCCATATAAGGGGTACACACATTTTCTTTGGCGCCATGTTACTGAGAAGGCGGTGAACGAGCCGCAAAGTGGCACTATACAGTTTGGTCTAAACCCCTTGCTTTCAAATTTCAACAATTTCCTTCATTTATATTGTCATAAAATCGCCTGGTTTCAATTTACATTAAATCTCTTGACTTCAATTTAGGTAAAATCACTTGATTTCAATTTTCATTTTTTGTAACCGGAATTTTGAAGCCGCGGTAGATGACCGCAGAGTTGCACTCTTGAGAAAGCATGAGAGATCTCGATGGTACTTAATTCCTTGTGCGACTGTCGCATGATACGGTAAAGGTGTAAGCACCATGATTTTGCCTTATAAGGATGGTCACATGAGCAGCTGTACCTCGCCAAAAAACTATTTTTTTGGAAGAAAACAAAAGTGTTACATACACAACCAACAATTCCGTGGCCTTACGTAAAACATAAAAACTACATTAAGTAGTCTACTGGAGGAAGTAATGTCTGACGATGTTGGGTTAAGGGGCCCCTTCATTCCGAAATAATTTGAGCGAACATGTGGTATCTCTATCGTAGCACGCGTCGACTGCAATCAACATCAGCTATATAGGGCGGTCAGGACAGCGGTAAGTACAGAAGTTGCAACGAAGGGGGTGTTGAGATAGGGCACGTGGCCTTTAGGATAGTGCAGGGTAGTTGCATGGGTGTAAGATGGACGTGCTTTCCGCAGTAAAGGTTCTGCCGTCTTCCAACTGATCGTCCCAAGAAAACAGACTCAAACTGGGTTTCGACAAACAATACTTGCTTGTCTCCAACGGGGGTATATTCCATTTGTTTTCAATAGCATAGCACGCAGAGGGGTTGCTCTGCATGCGGTCCCAGTGACACCTACTAGTATTATAGTTTGGCTGATCCATTCCGCCCCTTGGCGAATCCATTCAACCAAAATCCACGGAATGAGGCCATACTTGGTTAAGGCATGTGGTAGGTCGGCTGGCGGGATTCCCGCCGCCTCGCCTGTCTGTGAAATTTGGTGATAGTAGCACTCATTCAATCCGCGATGAATCGTAGTTTGATGGACTCTGTGTACTGCTGCTGCTACTACCAGTGCTGTGTGTGTCATCCGTGTGTCAGTAGAGTCTACCACCTTCATCCTCCAGCAATGGTTTGTACTTGGAGAACAAGAAACAAAATAACTACTGCTGTGCCTATCTCTACTGCAGATGCTGCTAATGTATTAGAATACGTCTGACGCACCGCGCTACCTGGCGCTTCGATCCAATCAATAATCCATAGAGCGAGAAGGAATTATTGACTCGGACACAGGGTGTGTCGGCTGGCCGGGGAGCTGCCCGCCCCGACCGGGTCCCCGCCGCATGGCAAATTCTGTTGAGTGGTGTGGCGACAAGTACGCTTCACGCACTTGCACAGCCGTATTATATGTAGTGCATTCAATACGCCATCAATCGCATATGTTCCGTGTGCCTGTACGAGTATATCATGATTTCAATCAGTATGAGGTCGAGTGGCGTTACTTGTTGTGTCGTTTCATTTGGCGTTACATTTCGGATGAACATCGTAAAATCGTGAATCATTGACTCGGACTCACCCATGGCATGGGCTGTGGACCATACACGTAGAGACAACGACGACTGATTGTGGTTCGCATCACACGCACGAATAACCGTCTGACCCTCTCCGCTTCATGGGGAGTCCATTCAAACAATATTCCACGGACACGCGTACACGAGGTTGCCGGGCGGGGCACGGGTCGGGGCTGCGCCCCGAACCACTCCTCCCGCCGCCTCACCTGCGATGCATTAGCTTGTAGCTATGCCTGGTATTATTCATGCACTGCTTTTTTTGTACGTACGTCGTAAAGACGTACTGATACGGAAACTATTAATAGCATGTTACTGCTTTGGGCCCTAGGCCCTGGTCGCGCACTAAACAACTTGGAAAATGACGCGAACAAGAGCTGAGCCTAATAAAACTACTCAGATGAAACATTGAATTTGTGCGTGATTTTGCAACCGGTTTTTCGAGTGGCAGTTGAAACGTAGGAGGCAAATATCACGTATTAGACCGACTATCGAATTTATGGTTGATACGCGACAGATCAATTTATTGGTTGAACTTGGACTTACTAGAAAGTTTTGGGGAGGGGATCGCAAACAATCGATGGAATTAGACGTCAGAACACTGTTGAACATCAGGGGATTTGGGGATATATATACTTTGACACGGCAGCATAAACGGATATTATGATTTTGCAAGATTTTGTCGCTGTTTGCTATTTTCGTGTTTGTGTGGAAGACATCATCGCAGTTGCGATCGTAACCGTCTCCACTTACATAATAAATCCCCATGAGTTTCAATGTCATACATATTGCAAAAATTCTCAAGATATATATCCCATCCTATATTTACTCCAAAAATCCCGAAGAGAATCACAGAAAACAGTGAGAAATGGATGCCCAAAACTCGACTCGTAAACGAAACTCGGTCAAAACTGAGCGGGAAAGCTGATTTCATACTTGTTTCAACATGGTAAATGTATTGTTTTTATTAAAGTCGGAAAAGAGTTGAAAATAATTTTCGAAACTCGACTCAGATTCGAACAGTATAACTTAAGCTAGATAGCCGCCTCCACACAAATTACAATGAATTGAACATATCGTACAGCAGCACAGGATCAGCAGCAGTACAGCAGTTGTGCACGAACATATACGTGCATACACAGTATTATATCATACGATATCACGTACGACAGGTAGGTAGTGCGTCTGCGTACGTACAGTAGCTAGCTCCTGCTACCAGTGGTACGCAACCAGGTACAGAAACAGCAGAAATGTGGCGTCTAACTCCTTAAGAACCAGTCTCACGTTTTTGGGAACAAACTACTTGAAATTAGTGTGGGATATGTTTTGCAGTTCTGAAAATGTTAAAAACAGTTGTGCAAGCAGTTATACTATGCGTGCGTGAAACCGAAGATACGTACGAGTATCCCTATTACTGCACAGTAGTATCCTCGGTAACTCCGCGGGAGCACTGTCAACTCTTGGCATTAAGTCTGACCTCCCTATTTCACCACAACGCTGTTATACTGCTCTTGATAAAATATTGGGAATCGCGCGAGTTTGTCGGCCGTTCAGGCCGCCGGCGAAGCCTCCTCGTCTGGACTTACCCACAGGCTCAAATGTATATGGTTGTACCAGGAATAAACCAAGTACTTATAACATGGTGCAGTTTTTTCAGACAGGTTGGGCCGTGTGCGCGGCATGCCCGTAGACGACATTCTAGCGTGCAGTATGAGTAAGGGCTAACGGCATGATAGTCTTCATCACTGTAAAATTGTTCAACAGCGTCTCTATCCCACCAGAGCCACCTCCATTCACTTCTACAGACATCCATACCAGGTCCATTCCAGCCTGCTCAATGGCAATACAGGTGTTTGAACAAGTCACACCGAAACTCGCACCTGGAGAGATTATGACACTCCGCGTCAGAACGCCGGCATGCCCGGCACCGTCTTCTTAGGTCGTAGGCTGGCATACTGTAGTACAACTCGCACGCGCGCCGTGCTTGTCGCCATGGCCACAGCGTTTCGCGGCTGCTCTACATACGAGTATTGCAGCAGTGCGGTAGATTGTATCGTCCATCCTCGCTTTGGTCGCCTACTCGTACTCGTGTCGTATTTCACCGCATACCAGGTACCAGGTAGCAGGTACCAGAGAGCACAAACAACTGTCCTCAAGTCAAGCACCGCCGCCACCACCACCACCACCACCACCAGCTGAGCACCAGTAGCAGCAGAAACGTGTCGCTGCTGTTGGTGGTGGTGGTTGTGTTTGCTGGTTTTGGTTTTGCAACAAATCTCGATCACTCTCCAAGGGATGGCAAGAAATAGACCATTTTGTCGAATGCGGCGCAATAATATGATACCAGGTATCACATATACCAGGCTAGTAGGTGCCGCGAGACACAATCATAGCTCTTCGTCGATACATCACGTTCAGCGATGCTCAGGTGACATGCTCATGTGGCATTCTCATGAGCCTGCATCATGCTGTCATCATGCTGTCTGTGCACGTACGTACGTACGTACGTACATAAAATGTGCCTGTTGTATATACGTACGTACGAAAAAGGCTGCTGCAGCAGTACGTATTTATTTATATCATACGTACGTACGTATTAGAGTACTGATGGCCTAAATACTCGGAGTACTTGAAGTATGAGCAGTACTGAAGGCCCAAATACTCCGAGTACTGGGAGTATGAGCAGTACTTATCCTCGAGTACAAGCAGTACTGGAGTAAAAACATCTAAATTACTCGGAGTACTCCCGAATATCGAGAGTATTGGACACCGAAATACTGCGAGTACACAAAGTACCTAAAATATGTTTTTCTCGAAAATACTCTAATTATACTCCGAGGTAATGGGAGCATCTGTGAATTTTGAAATGCTATAAACGCCAGTCGCATGCTCCCAGAACCTGGGAGGAATGACGGCCGAGTCTTTAAAATGATGCAAAATGCTCCTTACGTACTTCACACTCCGAGTATACTCCGAGTATCGAGTACATTTCGTACTCCGAGTACTTAAGAGTATTAGTGTACTGGCGGCCTGAATACTCGGAGTACTTGGAGTATGAGCAGTACTGAAGCCCCAAATACTCGGGAGTAAAAGGAGTACCCGCAGTATCGGACCCCGAAATACTCCGAGTACAAGCAGTATCGAGAGTGTTCATACCCGAAATACTCCGAATACGAGCAGTATCCCGGAGTATCGAACCCCCAAATACTCCGAAGTGACGAAGTACCTGAAGTATTTTATCTCCAATACTCCTTACTTTACTCCAAGGTACTCGGAGCATCTGTGGAATATTCGCAGTCAATTTGTTTCCTATTTATTCCTACATATTATTTTTTAAGTTGAGCCTTTTTCATCTCCATTACTACTTGCGTTAGTGGCCCTACCGCCGTGGGGGCGGGAGGGCCTCTTATTCCCTAGTACTATATAAAACTTTAGAATGTATACAAGTAGCAGACACACAAGAAATATATGTTGGGGGCAGTCGAAGTCGTGGCCACGTTGGGTACCAGCAGGATCTGCGTATACGGCGCGCGACGGCCTATTTTATCAAGCTGTGAGTTGATGTGCTACCTGTGTCCTGCGTAGGCTGTAACATTGTTGCGCACTGTATCCGTTAAAGTTGGAGGCTGTGAGTGTACGTGGCACCGGGGGAACAGGGCCACCCTCTGCCTTATTTTGTTTTGTAGAGTTAGGCTACGGCATCGTTAGCCCTTACTGTAACGGCACTTTGCGGTATTGTCATTTTCTAACAGAAGTTACACACGGCCTATCCGCGCTGAATGAGCCTGCATCATCTCGTTGCTACTTGCTCCAACCAAACATATGTGTGCACATGGTAGGTCTTGGAGCAGGTCGCTCGCACGTCGCGCCGCGCTCCCTGCTGATGCTGCTGCTGCGCGGTCATACTGTAGTACATACTCGTATGTAAGAGGTTTTCTGCACGCGAGGGCTGCAAGTGGGCGAGTAATGTTGCTATATGGGTTAATGGTTAATAGAGTTGGGCATTGTGGGTGGTCACGATTTTGCGTACAAGTGTTGTGTCATGGGCTGTATTCATGCAGTCGTCGATGACCCAGGTTTGGTGGTGAGAGGCTTATTGCAAAAACTTTTGGAAATTATGGAAAAAGGCTGTTCGATGAGAACGACCCTTACGAGGTAATACTATGGGAACACCCGGTACGTACTTGTATACTCATACCTGAGCTGTATCATAAGTACGTACCAGTATACACAAAGGTCGGCGTGAGAGCATATTGTCGTTGCAATTGATGCTATTATCAGCCATTGGCATCGCGTGTCTCCAGAAATGATTTGTACCGTTACGTACGTATTAATAGTTAATACAGCAGTGACTACAGTAGTAGCGCTGCGACCATGCCCCCCGCCCTCGCCACTGTATAGGTACGACTACAAGGTTTTTGCGGCTTACGCTTTCCCGCTCAACAAAAAATTGCATGATTAAACGACACACGAAAGTACCCAGCAGGCTAAACATTTAAGAGCACGGCAATCTAACAAATTCGTGATTTTGTTTTTAGTTTCAATACTGTTTATTGCATACTTTCGACCTTTCATGACTCGATACCGAAAACGACAGTTCTAATGCTCAGGCCTACTCCCTAATGGCCGTTTTCGAAAGCGTAAATTAAGGACAAAATGTTTGGTGTCGGGCGCCGGATCGATTCGACGCCTGTTTCATCACGAAATTCACCTCTTACTCGAAAAGGACTTCCCATTTACCTGGTACCTATAGACGAATGAGTAAAATGAGTGTTTCTGGGGCTGCTGATACGGTTTAACTAAGATGTTCGACAAAAACGCCGAGCACTACTGTAGTAGGCGAACCTACCTGGGCCTCGAGTTCGACCGTCTGTAGCGTCCTAAGAACCCACAGCAGTATGTAGATACCATACAGTAGGACCGGAGTCATACAAGTTTCTTGCTGCTGAGTATTTTTGTTCCGTGATGCCAACACAGCAATGCTTGCCCTCCTTAGCGGATCCAAGGGCCCCAACACCTCCTATAG
This sequence comes from Saccharina japonica, assembly GCA_008828725.1. Taxonomy (NCBI): domain Eukaryota; class Phaeophyceae; order Laminariales; family Laminariaceae; genus Saccharina; species Saccharina japonica. The sequence goes on along the minus strand of MEHQ01002761.1, from coordinate 111,306 downwards.
ACCATTACGAGCTAGCTATACGTTGGTCGAGAGCGGTTCGGCGCATTAGAACTGCAGCTATACCGTGTTCGGTAACAAGTGATGATAACGTGTTATCGTACCAGAAAATATATTGAAGTTGAGCAAAAGACGCAAATATGGTTTTTTCACAACACTCAAGTACGTACGTACTCAAGGGCGCACAAAAAAAAACGTTTTCGACACCACACACCCAAAATTTTATTTTGGACCTCTCAAGGGGGGAGGGGGGGTACGACGGACCCATCCCCCCCTCATAACGCCACACAATCTCCTATATAAAACATCCCCATACTAAATCCTATATAATACCAAGGGGGGCACAGCCTAGGGGGGTACCACAGTCCACGCAGCCCCCTAAGAGCGGACAGGCGCCGACCGTAGAAGAGACAGAGAGAGAGGGAGAGAGTGATCACGATTAGCGCTGTCTCCGTGGTGGAGGGAGCCCTATCCAAGGCCCCCTTCGCAAAGAAGTCTCGTTGCTTTAGGCCTATCAGCGGCGTCAAAGTTCACGTCATCGACCCCATGCACTAACGTACCCCTGAAGTGCAAGTTTTGCAGCCCTGCAGAGTGGGTGTGGAAATACTGCATGTCCCATCACGTAGAAGGGCAGCATTCCACTTCGTTGGCTCTGAACAAAGCAGACCCCAACACTGCGAGATTCGAAAGCAGCTTTGACGTAAGCAAGACAGAGAAGGAGGCGGTGGCGAAAAGGATGCCAAAGGGCAAGGCTGCCAGAGCCTCCGTAGCACGCCGAACGGTCTCCCAGCGGAAGAGTAAGGGTTCCATAGCCCCCGCAGCACGCCGTAAGGGTTCACAGCATGACGGGGGGTCAGATGAGTCAGACGACTCAGAGGAGGAGGAAGAGGAGAAGGAAGAGGAGGAGGAGTCAGAAGAGGAGTCAGAAGAGGAGAGGGGCGGGGGGGAGCGGGAGGAGGAAGAGGAGGAGGAAGAGGAGTCGGAAGAGAAGAGAGACGGGGGGGGAGGGGAGGAGAAAGAGGAAGACGACAAGGACGACCGCAAGGATGAGAACGAAGACGAACAGCCGGGGGGACGAAGGGAAGGGGGTGAAGGAGGGGAAGGGGGGAGCAAGAGGGGACGGGCGGGGAGTAGCAGCAACGGTAGCGAGACACCGGGCGAGAACGTGGGAGAACCTGTGCGCAAGAGTAGGCGGGGCAGAACGATCACGCAAAGCGTTCGCCAGAAAGATCTTCGCAGTCTTCGATGATTACATTTATTTGTGCGATCATTACGTTCCTCGTCGTGGAGTGTTTTCCAGGCCATTTGACTCAATCAAGCACGATGGCTTGTTTTCGTGACTGATATATTAAGATCTTTGTTGTTGTTGTCTACAGTAGGCACACCTTGGTGGGGGGTTTTATCCAAGCAATGTTCTATCTCTTAATCAAGTACCTTGAAAGACCTTTTTGTGTGAGAGTTGGTGAGAGGGGAAAAGCCAAGAAATTCACCAAAAAGGAAAAAACAAAACTTTTTTTTCGGCCCTCCGGGGGGGGAGGGGGGAGGTAGTGTGGTGTGCGGAATAACTTTTTTTGTGCACCCTTGCCATACCATTTATGATCTTCGCACTTCTGTCTCCCTCCCTATTAATAGTCGTAACTCAGATCCGGGGTCACAAAGTAGGCTCTTCTCCCTCCTCCCCCACTACGGTCCTTGCCTTGGTTTGTTTCAGTCGGAAGTTTCTATTTCTTTCTTCCTTGTTTTTGTGTCTTGGCCACGTATAGCCAAAATCAGCCTGAATGTTTCCTGTCTGTCTTTGTGTCTGTCTGCCGTGTATCTGTCTGTCTGTCTGCCTGTCTGTCTGCCTGTCTGTCTGTCTGTCTGTCTGTCTCTCTGTCTGTCTGTCTTAAGCCAATTACGCTGGAATACAGACACAAAATGTTTCTGCAACTTAATGCAAAAAAAATACCTATCATACGAACAGAAGGACAACCTCCGACGCCGGGCGCATTGCAATCGATGGAGTATGCGTCATGAAATGTGCATGCCAATTGTCGGCGACAGACAGCATGCATCCGTCAGTTGGAGAATAACTAAATAACGGGACCTTCAACAGATCGCGTAATAGAGAGCCAAGTTGCTCTCTTGCTTGCGGTTGTGCTGGCAAAATACTACTGCTGTACGTGCACAACAACCTGATTTATTTGCATTTGGGAGAGGATTCTTTGAAGCCTCATCATTATCATCCACCGTCCACACACTACAGTATGCAAACCTTTCAATGCTGCGGGGTGGTGGGCATGAAGAGCAACGCCTTCGATCACCCCGGGGTAACCTTTGCTGCTTGCTACGGAACAAGCGTTGAGTGGTGAACACCTCAAGAGTCAAGAGGGTGATATGTGATATGATGCAGAAAACAAACCGAAAACCCCGAAGATCGCGCTGAAAGATACAAATACGAGAAACTCAGGGGGAATATTCCTTTTGTCCCCTGTTCAGTGGTTCTGGAACGTCTCACTACGAAAACCGTACGTAGCCACCTTTTTTTCGTGTTTTCTCTTTCCTCCAGCAGAGTCCAAGGCGTGCCCAAGGCTACTAGACTCTCTCAAGACCCGACCAAGCAGTGGTGTTGAGCACAGAGACGAGACTCTCAGTTTGCGGTGAGCGGGAATCGATTATGTGACGCATTAGTTGCACTGCTGTACAACGACAGTTGAGTATTCTCGCCGCAGGCTCTATTGGGTGTCTCGTACGATATCCTCTGCTGCTGTTGCTGCACTATGATACATAGCGGCACAGCGGTAGTTGGAGGACAGCCTGCACGTAGCCACGACTACAGCTTGTGCCAAGCACAAGAAGTGTCGTCTCGGGTTGCTAGATGTGCATTGGGCGAAGCGCGAATTGTGCTGGGTGCGCTTGGTGGTGTGGGTGCAGTACGCACATGAGACTCTGCATTGTGGTGGTCGGCCTGTCTACCTTCCTTCCATCTCGTGACATGGCTATCATACAAAATCAGTGCTACGGATAGTATGATACGTACATGGACAGGAGGAGTTTTGTAGGGGAAGCTTACAGCAGTAGCTTTGCTGCAGCACCCACGCAAGTATCTGCCCCGACCACTGCTGTATGCCGTCGCACTGACGCAGCCGCCCTATTCAGAGCGTGCCCTTTGGCTCGCAGCCACGGCCCGTTGGCTGCTTGCTCCTTGATACTTGGTACCTGGTAATATATACGCCGTGATCTATATATACGGCGGTACCCCCGCGGTGCGTACGTATACGCCAACAATACCACCAACGGATTTTAATGTTGGCAACTCGGAACATCTCCTTTCTCCCGTTCCCTGCCAAACGTACCCGCGGGTACCAAGTGTACCAGTATACCAGTATCCCGTATGCTACAGCAGCACAGCAGCAGTATTTTAAAAAATAAAAAAAACAACAGCTGTGAGCTCGAGGATTTCGTCGAAGCTCATCTTCGATCGCGCGTACTTACGGATTTTATATGTCCTCATGTAGGATGTACATCCAGTATGTACCGGTACGGGACGTAGTCCTCGTATTGCTGTTGAAGTTGTACGTACTGGTATCAAATTTCTGGCATCTCCAACCTCCAGACTACAGACCAGACTTCGAAGACCAAGTGTTGCCGTCCTTTTTTACAGTGTACTCGTATTTTATTTTATTTTATTTTCCTATCTCATTTATTATCTTCGCCCTTCCTTTCTCTCCTTCCTACAGCAGTAGTCGTATCTCAGATCCGGGGTCACAAAGTAGGCTCTTCTCCCTCCTGCCCCACTACTCGTACGTACGGTTCTTACCTTACATTTTTATCGCGAGAAGATTTCAGCTCTTTCTTCCCTCGTCAACTCTCGTCAGTGTGCAGCGGTGACTACGTGTGCACAGCAGTACAGAGGACTCGTACGTAGTACACTACAAAACGGCGCACATTTAGCGTTCGAATTGCGGGGCCGCTGCTCTGATGCTCTGATCGCACAGCAGCAGTATATACGAAACACGCAACCCAAGCAGTCTGGTATGCACGTATTCAAACAACAGTACGCACGTATTGCTGCCGCACGCCGCACAGAAACTTGGGATTTACACAAATTGGCCGGCTTGCTGCCCTGGTTTAGAATCACAGATGCTCCGAGTACCTTGGAGTAAAGTAAGGAGTATTGGAGATAAAATACTTCAGGTACTTCGTGTACTCCACAGATGCTCCGAGTACCTTGGAGTAAAGTAAGGAGTATTGGAGATAAAATACTCCAGGTACTTCGTGTACGTACTCGCAGTATTTGGGCTCTTATGTACTTCGAACTACTGCTCGTACTCGGAGTATTTCGATATTCTGTACTGCAGATACTGCCATACTCGGAGTATTTCGGGGTCGATACTGCGGGTATGCTCCTTGTACTCGCAGTATTTGGGGCTTCGGTACTGCTGTACTGCTCATACTCCAAGTACTTTGAGTATTCAGGCCGCCAGTACTATAATACTCTCAGTACTCGGAGTACGAAATGTACTCGATACTCGGAGTATACACGGCAAAGTATATTAGGATCATCTTTGCATCATTTTAAAGACTCGGCGGTCATTCCTCCCAGGTTCTGGGAGCATGTGGCTGGCGTTTATAGCACTTCAAAATTCACAGATGCTCCGATTACCTGGAAGTACAATTAGAGTATTTTCGATAAAAACTACTTCAGGTACTTTGTCTACTCGCAGTATTTCGGTGTTCAATACTCTCGATACTCGGAGTACTTCGAGTAATTTAGATGTTATTAATAGTAGTCCGGGTACTGCTTGTACTCGAGTATAAGTACTGCTCATACTCCCAGTACTCGGAGTATTTGGGCCTTCAGTGCTGTTCATACTCCAAGTACTCCGAGTATTTAGGCCACCAGTACTATAATACTCTCAGTACGCGGAGTACGAAAAATGTTCGATACTCCGAGTACACTCGGAGTATCGAGTATACTCGGAGCATCTGTGAAAGCGTACTCGTACAAAAATGTAAAAATTTACCATTGACCCGCTTACTAATAATATGATTACGTACACAATCATTGGCCGGCCTGTAGCACACTATTAATACTATTGGCCCACACCCGCATACATCTCAGCATCTCAGACATATCCTATGATACGTCATGTGAAGACAACACACATGAGCCATGATGGGGAGCGGGGGGAGGCTTGCTTTGCTGCGATGTTGGGATCCACATCCACAAGTAAATGCAAACGCAACTCCTTTGTTTTTTTGGGACACATCTTCCTCTTCCTCTTCTTCGGGTTGATTCGCCCGTGCTGCAGTTATATGTTCCACTTGGGCACGTGCATCGTGCATATGCTTTACTTCTAGGGGCGCTTCTGTCTCTTTGCGTCATTTGTTTTATTGTCTTTTTGTTCTCATTTTTTGGTTTGGCTCGTGTCGTTGTGTTCTCGTACCCGGTTCGTTGGCATTTCACGTGCTTTACCCATTCATTTGCGTTTGTTTTGGTTTGGTTTTTCTCTGGCTCACAGTTTGTGACCACATAATTTGTATCTCTCTAGGAATAGGAATCAGGACAGACACGGGTGTACTGATGTAGTTGGGTAGAAAGAACGGGTTTAATGTGAAGACAACACACACACCCGGAAGAGGCTTTTTCTTCAGTACAGCATACCACTCTGTCCGAGCACAGGCGGTACGAGAACATAACTTAACCACGTTTCCTTTCGCCCCCGCTCCCATCACGTCAGTACCGACACACCTCGCACACCTTGTGTACAGCCCCGCACGATAGCATCCAACCGGCACCGCTCTCAGTTCCTGGCATGCATGCGCTTTGACCCTCGGACCCAATACACCATACCAGGTAGAGCTCTATCTTGAGAGCTCCTGTTATCAAAGATGTCAGGAGTAGAGATGGGCACCGGATAACCAAAAAAAAAACTAAACCGTTTTTTGGAAACCCAGCAGGCGTGTGTGATCAGTCGGTTTTGCAAAAAAAATCTGGAGGTTTTAGAGGTCCGGTTAACCGGTTGAACCGGGTAAAAACACCGGTACCGGAAACAACAAATAACCCATCTACACTAAAACTTCCGGCACTAGCCATCATATACAAGTATACGTACATACTCGTAGCCTGCAGCAGTGCATGGCATGTTAGGGAACGTGTGACAGTCAGAGTTGATGCAACGTCCATTGTGTCTACTCTAGAACGTATACGCTACTGCGGCAATGAACAGGGCAATAATTCATACGTGGGGGGGAGGGAGGGTGACGGCCTGAAAGTCGGCGAATCCAGTGCGGCACAATCCCCATCCCGCACACCCAACACTCGCACACACTCGCACACACCCAACCCATCTCTGCTCGCAAGTCCCACACACACACCACTCCGACAGAAGCCTAGAGGTGGTTGTTGTCGAAGAGGTGGATGCGGCAAACGACGATAGCAGTAGCTCGGGCGAGCAAGCCTTGGTCGGTTCGGACCCCGATTCGGACGATGAGGATGAAGGTGCTGGCCCGAGTTACGTATATGGAAAAAATTGGTGTTGCAGAAACGGGCGTGAATGGAAGTAAAACAGAGCAGTTAGTTGCTGCTTTGGCGTCCACACTGCTGTAGGTTGCAGAGCTTGCATGAGTCGCCATTGCACCGCTGTAGTGAAAATGTCAACACTGCTCAGTTCATGGCCGGAGGACATTGGGTACCTTACTGCTGCAGACAGGGGTGGAAACATTCCCGAGTGTGATTGGCATGGGTCCTCGCGGTATATTGTCATGAAGTGGTTGCACTATTAATTGTGTTGATACTGAGACCTATGTTTTTCCATATTATTGGTGCTTTAACGTGTTAAAACCGGTTGAACCGGTTTTCGGTTACCCGGTTAAAACCGTCCGGAAAAAAAATCGGTCAGAACCGGTTTTTTGTTTTTGAGAATAACGCCTCCCATCCAGTTTTCGATTTTCCGAATATCCCATCCGATGCCCACCTCTAATCAGGAGACATATCAAGCAAGCTAAACGTGCGCTGCCAAGCGTGTAGGACCGAGTATTCTCAGCTAAAGCCTACCAGATTGTACCTGGTAGTAGTTTGGTGTCAGTCAAGGCATGTCAAGGCAGAGTTGCTGTCTGTCAAAGGGTGAAAGTGTTGTCTCCTGCCATGTTTGCTCTATATTTGAAAAAAAAAAAAAAAAACAGCTGTGAGATCGAGGATTTCGTCGAAGCTCATCTTTGACACGTAGCTGAGTGTGATACTTCGATCGCGCGTACTTGCGGGTTTTTAGATGTCCTCATGCAGGATATATACGACGAGTGAGCGTGTCGCGGTAGTATTGGTATTGAATCTACACCCTTCCCACCCCCGCCCCGCCCCGTCCTCTAGTCTCTGCCGGAAACCTTGACCTCCCCGGTTCGTCTCAACGCCTGTGCCACTTTCCTTCCTTGGCTTTGGTCTGAGGCTGCAGCTAGCTGGTTATGGGTAGGGCCGCCAATGCAGCTGCAGCGGCTGCTGCTGCCGCGTCTGCAGCTGCGAAGACTGCGGCGGAGGCGGCTTCGGCCTCCCTGCCCCCTAATGTGCGGAACGGGGCTCGCGTGACGATCGCTTTCTTCTTGGTGTACTACCTTTTCATTTTCGCGCAAGCGATCATGAAGCGCAAGCTGCGGACGTACCACTCGGAGCAGGGCAAGAAGGCAAGTCCATGGTTATGAAACCCCTTCAGTCTGTTGAGTCTCTTATGTATCAGAACTTGTATCCGCGTTTGTGTTCAAAAACCACTTTGATTTGGTGTGGGTTAATGTTACTATTTGCAGTACTAGTACTAGTAGTACAACGATTTTTGTAGGCACAAACTGCCTTGATTTACATTGTGTTGGATACGGTTTTGCAGTATAGAGATAGATATTTTAAACGACAGCTGTGAGAACGAGGATTTCGTCGAAACTCATCTTTGCACGCTGCGTGGGATACTTTGATCGCGCGTATATAGTTAAAGGGTCGGATTCAGCTGTCTGTTGGAAGAGCGTCTTCGTGTGGTATCCTGTTTGCATTATCACCTCGGACGGGCAGATCATCTACAGATAGATCATATAGATCATATAGACCATTGCCGCTTCATGGTCTAGATATTCCAGGGAAGATAGGTTCCTGATCTGTGCGATCTATGATACATTATTAGCTCATTTTTCCGGGTCGGAGCCGCATGATCTGCATGATCTAGGACGCTTTCCCCTGAGTTAGGTCTGTACTATGCAGAGCGTACACAAAATCTCATAACCGCAGGTTCGGATCTACTAGTAGATACTGCACAAAGATAGATATATTCGTATACCTGGAGATAGATATCTAGATAGATCGTGAGCTGTACGACGTATAATAGGGTTTGATTATTTTTGGGCACAACCTACTTTGATTTAGCGTGGGATAGTGCTTGCTGTAGCAAAAGGGTTTGGTTTTACTGTGAAGAGCATCGCACATATGGAGTGTCACATTTTCGCAGAAGTGTCACGTGCTATTTTTTTCCAGTGTGATATTGCCACACAAGTGTAACATGTTCGACATCGTACATATACGCCCATCGTCCACTTTGTTTTTTGTTTCCCCAGTTCGACCGCTACCTGAGCCGAGATAGGAAAATGCTCGGGTGGGACCGCACGGTGGGTAACATGCTGGAGCAGTCCGTGCCCTTCCTAGGCCTTTTTTGGCTAAACATATGCCTGTCGTCGTACGGGGGGCTATCCTATGTCTACATCACTGCTGTGGGTTGGCTCTACGTGGGACTCCGCTCGCTTTACCCGGTAAGGAATTGGCTTTACCCTTTTCTAGGGATATGAGTCTGCTGACTATAAGTCCCCGAGTAGTTATTAGTTGGCTAGGTAGTTTCCATGATTAGTATATAGGGCTGTGGGTTGGCTGACTATAAGTCGCCGACTATTAATAGTTGTTAGTTGGCTAGGTAGGTTCCATGATTAGTGTATAGGGCTGTGATTTGGCTGAGTATCAGTCGCCGACTCGTCTATTAGTTGGCTAGGTAGGTTCCATGATTAGTGTATAGGGCTGTGATTTGGCTGAGTATCAGTCGCCGACTAGTCTATTAGTTGGCTAGGTAGGTTCCATGATTAGTGTATAGGGCTACGATTTGGCTCAGTATCAGTCGCCGACTAGTCTATTAGTTGGCTAGGTAGTTTTCATGATTAGTATATAGGGCTGTGATTTGGCTGAGTATCAGTCGCCGACTAGTCTATTAGTTGGCTAGGTAGTTTCCATTATTCGTATATAGGGCTGTGATTTGGCTGAGTATCAGTCGCCGACTAGTCTATTAGTTGGCTAGGTAGGTTCCATGATTAGTATATAGGGCTGTGATTTGGCTGAGTATCAGTCGCCGACTAGTCTATTAGTTTGCTAGGTAGTTTCCATGATTCGTATATAGGGCTGTGATTTGGCTGAGTATCAGTCGCCGACTAGTCTATAAGTTGGCTAGGTAGGTTTCATGATTAGTATATAGGGATGCGAGTTGGCTGACTATTAGTGGCCGACTAGTTATTGGTTGGCTAGGTAGGTTCCATTATTAGTATAGAGGGCTGTGAGATGGCTAACTGTAAGTCGCCGACTAGTTATTAGTTGGCCAAGTAGATTCCATGATTATTAATAGGATATAGGGCTGTGAGTTGGCTACTGTAGGTATATATTACAGTTACAGTTAGCTGTTGCGTTTGGCAAGTTGCAGAGTTCTGCGTCTTTGAATCTCGCTGGCACCTTTGTGGCTTTCTTGAGGGCCCAACCAATAACTATTGATGACTATTAATAGTGTCATACCCGTAAAGTCTACACCATGTTTGCCGTATCTGCCCCCGAAATATCTAGATCGTGGATTGGGAATCTATCTGATGTATTGATGTGTGAAATTGTTGGGGTTCGTGTTGACCGCGCAGGTATTGTGGTTCGGCGGAGGCGGAGGACCAGGAGGAACTTCTCCACTCATGTGGAGAATTACATTTCCCATGTGAGTTGTATGGATGAGGCGTGTTTCATCCTGAAACCGTCAGCAGGAATATGGTAAGGTATTCAAATATTCGTGCGTTTCATCCTGAAACCGTCAACAAGAAGATAGTAAGGTATCCAAATATTCGTGCGTTCCATCCTGAACAAATTAAGATATTGAAGTATTCCCTCAGGCGGCATTGTTAACCCCCTGTAGAAAGTGCGTCTGCGCTTGGGGGAATACCTTCCATTGGGAATTACGTGGTGGGTATGGTTTGCAGCACACCCTGGCCAATCGTTGTTTGCAATAGACTATTGCTTGTACAACTGATATCGGCGATTGTCCATCGATAGGGGTTGCCGGTACGAAATATCTCAGAGTCTGTCTCACTACTTGTAGCAAATGTCGACCACCGCAGTGATCACCATTGATTTCGCGGGCTGTCTAGTTGTATCTATTTGTCCAGATAAGAGGTTTGGCACGCTATGTATTGTAACTGCTGCCAACTTGTGTACGTAGGTGGAAGGTGTAAACTAACGAAACTCAACTCAACCATTTTTTTTGTTTCTGCCGTGATTTTTGGGGGCGTTACGGCGTTCGGTGGAGTGGGGTCCCTGTTGTTTTCGGAGCCTTCCAAATTAGAAACTCGCATTCGGTCGTAACACGACCTATTATGTACGTGTGTCCTTCATACACAGCAGTACGCGTGCACCGCGGGAACATCTTAACCCATTCAGCACTGAAATAAATGTCCTACACTAATTCCAAGTAGTTTGTCCCCTAAAACGTGGGACCAGCTCTTAAGGGGTTAACCCCTTCAGAACTGAAAAAAAAACATCCCACACTATTTTCAAGTAGTTTTTCCCTAATACGTGGGACCAGTTCTTAAGGGCTTATTCGTTTCTTTTTCTCTGGGAGTATTGCCCGAAGCCTTTCATTTCGTAACCCAATTCACACCCTCTTCATTTTTTTTTTTTTCCAGGTACTTGATCATCATCACGTTCGCGGTCAATGCAGCGGTCGTGACGTTCAGCGCGTGACAGTCCGGCGCTCGTGCACAGGCAGGACACGTCAAGTAATGTTCCTCGCCTGGAGTACCTGGAGCAGCAATTTTATTCTAAAATATTGTGGGGAAGAAGAGGGCGGGGAGGACCTTTGCTTGACCGACTCTGGAGCGGGAGGGGGGGAGGGAAGAATGTTGACGTGTTGGTGGTGCGTGCAGTCACCGGCGATGCACAGATACACGGTGCCCTGGTACGCCTGGACCACCGATGTGTGGGTACGCAAGACGGTGTAAAGTAGTTTTGATCCACCAAGGCCTCTTATGAAGTGCTCACAGTTCCTTTACAGATCACTGACTCCCACTTGATGGTCTTACTATCTCCTTGCAGATATGTTTTCTGATCTGTATGATCTGTATGGTCTAGCTCCTGTTGCCGGGTAGGAGCCGTATCATCTGCAGGATCTAGCGCGTGTGTCCCGGGTTGAATCTGCTGTACAGATCCTACACAACATCGCATAGCGGCGGGATAGGATCTACTGTAGGTGATCTAGACGATCTATCTGTAGATTATCTGTCTGATGTGTGGACATGATATCTTAGTTTCAGTGTGGGGAGTTCTTTGAAGGCTCCCATTCGTCAAGGGGCAAGAAAGCCGTCGACTGATATCGTTGACTGTGTACCATGTATGGTGTGGGCGTAGTTGCTTCGCCCCTCTCTATCGTAACGCCAAAACTTGCGCGTGTAAAACCGAAACGGACCGACCGCTGATTGGCTGTTTTCGCTTCCCTTCCAGAGCTAATATGCCATTGACAGGAGACCGATCGTTTTACGCGCGTCGATACCTCTGTTGGCCCTAGTGTGCTGGTTTTAGTGTAGGGGCGGTCAGTCAAGGGGTCTCCTAGCCCATTTGCTGTACCATCTAGGGTGTGGGTGTAGTTGTTTCGCCCCTCTCTATGCGTGCAAAACCGAAACGGACCGCTGTTTTCGCCCCCCTTGCAGAGCAGAGATGTTATTGACAGGAGAACGATCGTTTCGGGCACGTCGAGACATCTCTCGGCCTTAATGTACTAGTTGTAGTGTACGGGGGCGGCCAGTCGAGGGGTCATGTCATACCGCAGTCTCATAGCTAATTTGCTGTACCGTGTGCAGTTGTGAGCTTCTTGGTTTCGCCCCTCTCTATCGTAACGCCAAACGTTGCTCGTGCAAAACCGAAACGGGCAGAGGCCGCTGATCGGCTGGTTTTACTCCCCTCCCGGAGGCGTGTTTTGTGAGTTTTGACCATGGCTTGATATACGGTGTTGCACCAATACGGGAGATGCTGTCAACAGGAGACCGATCTTCTTGGGCGTATCAAGGCCTCTTTTGTCCTTATTATACTGAGTTTAGTGTGTGGGCGGTGAGTCGAGGGGTCAAGTATCCATACAGGTTTTTTATTTCCGAGGCGTGTTTTGCGGCTGACTATGGTTTTTGGTATGCGGGGTTGCACCAGTACGGAAGTTGTTGGGAGCTTACAGATTACGGAGAGTTGTAGAGTTTTGACTCCTGCCGCCACTGCTGTTGTGGTTAACTTGTTGTACAGGGTGGGTGACCGCTGGCTGGCTCTTGTCCAAATGTACCACCAGTTAGCGATTGAAGTGTCCTACGTTGATTATATCTGCGGCGTGTTTGTGCAACTCCTGTTGCTGTGGTTTGGTACGTGTGTTGGTGCTCCGTTGTACTTTAGTGTGGGGAAGTGTGCGTACATCGTGCCTGCTTGGTGCTTACTACGGAAGGAGCTGTCTGGTTCCGATTCTGCAGCAGTCGCCAAGGCTCCAGTTTCGTTTTCTGTGGCTTGTAACCGAGATCCGGCGATTGTACAACAGCCCATCGCAAGTCTTGCAGAGTTAGTCTTCAAGTTCCTGGTATATTACCAACAGTATATATGTAGTATATAGCTCGATCTCTGCATCCCAAGTATACGAAGCGCATGCTTTTTTCGTTTTGCTTAAAAATAGCTGGTGAGCTATGGTACGTGTAGAAGTTCGGGGGTGTAGTGCCTGTCACGCGTTGGTGAGGTGGGGGTGTACTCATGTCACGCATGGCCGTAGTCGTATCGGAGGGGAGGGTCACTACGAATAGTGCCGTACGCTGTGACCCCCATTTTGTTTTTTTGGAATGATATGTTCTCGTAGTGGTTGCGGAGCCGTCTGTCGTGATGCAGCGTCCACAATCTTCCATGCCAGATAACCGGGTAATCCAGGACGTACGTATCAGATTGTGTGCCGTACTTTTCAAATCACCCCCTGGCGTCATCAGGCTTTCAGATAGCATCCGCTTGTGCTTTACCCATGACAGCAATTCGCTGTTGGTGTTGTAATATGAATATTGGTTTTTGTCTCCAGGCGCTTCCCGATGTACCTCGTACAGGTATACCCTGTATCATACCACGCCCTGGTGCTCGAATGGTCTAATTGTTGGTCGCGAGTTAGAACGCTTGTCATAGCATGTATATCAATGACAGGGTAGCACACGCCGGACTGACCATCATCTAAATCTTCTACTATTAATAGATAGATCTTCTTTATAATACATAGATCATCTAGATCCTCACCTGCCGCTCTGAGATGTCGTGCAGGATCTGTCTACAGGAGTCGTCACGTGATAAAGACCTGCATTTTTCCAGGATTTTTTTTTGCATTTTTTCCCCCCATTTGGCAACAACAACAAAAAATGAAAAGAGCCGGCAACCCTTGGGCAACCAAGAACTAACTGCTGTGTATTTTTCGTATTTTCAGCTGTAAAAGAGGCGAGGGAGCCGCGGCTTTCATGGAAACGCATAGCTCGCCATCACTGCACCTACAGCAAGCAGTGTACTGGGGTACGTTTGCCGCAACTCCGGTCTCGCCTGATCCCTCGTGGTCGAAGCACGGCAGTAGGATCTGGCAACGAGGTTGTGTCTCCGAGCTGCTGCAAAACTGCAAATCGCTCGCCCCACAGCTACGCTCACGAACAAAATGGATAGGGCTTGAGCCAGCATCTCCGCCCAACGAAACCATCAGGGTTGCGAGGCACCCCACGACCCACAGGGTCATTGTAACGTTGGCCGTTTTCGATTTCGATGCTTGCATCGCTGGTGGTGTCAATCGCCCCGCTTAGCAAGGGTTTTTACACGGGTGGGTGCGGGCTGTTCACGTATGTATATTGCAGGATTGAGTTTTTCTGCGTGCGTTAAAGTGGATGATTAATAATAAACTAAGAAACGCGTCAGCTGTGATTCTAAAAATACTCAACCGATGGAAAGGAGGGCGAGGGGTGAGGATTTATGGCTCGGCTGTGGAATTTGTAGGCCGGTCGTTGCGAAACACCGATATTTCATGAAGAGAAGGGGAACGAACATAGATTAGATTGAAAATTGAAAGGCACCTGTACATACATGTATATGTCACCCACCCTTTCACCTTCGATTGGTGACACGTCGGCGAGGAGTCGGTAAAGAAAGCAATTCATTTGGGGGACGGCATTATTGTTAATGGTACAAGTTTTTGTCAAGTATTCAGGCATGATGATTGTTGATGATGATTGTGATGGGTATTTATGTGATATGTGTGAATTGTATGATTGGAATAAGAGCTGCACATTCGATGCAAGTCGACGAGTGAAGAAAGGGCTGAAGCCTTCTCGCGATAAAAATGCAAGGCACGAACTGCAGTGGGGGAGGAGGGAGAGGAGCCCACACTTTGTGACCCCAGATCTGAGTTACGACTACTACTGTAGGAAGGAGAGAGAAAAGGAGGGCGAAGAGACAAGGGTGTGCGACAAAAAGAGATAACGACCTCTCACTCCTAGGAAGGTCAGAATGAAAAACAAACTGGATCGCTGTGATCACAGGACTAAATGAGCGAAAACCATTTTTTTTTCGTTTTTGTTCCATTTGTTTCACTTGGTTTTAGAGACCCCCCCTATTTGTTTTCGCTGGTATGGGGGGGTGTACAGCAGTACTCATGTCGTGCACGGCCGTAGTCGTATGACCATAGGCCCTCGCATCCCTACAATGTCGGGACGGAGCACGTTGGGTTATTGTTTCCTTGGATCACAACGGTCCGGTTTTTCCCTCCAATATAGGGGGGGGCGGTAGTGGGGTGTCTGGGATTCAGATCCGCGCACACCCTTGGCGAAGATGATAAAAGGGATGGAATTAAAAAAATTAAGTGAAATATATATTGTCAGATGGCAAATGGAATATAAATATTAATACTATTGATAATAATAGTATTGCATTGCTTTGCTCGGTAGGGGGCACACCTCCTCCTGGTGGGATCAAGGTGCGGGCGTAGACCCAACCTGCGGGCGTAGACCCAACCCAGCCCCTAAAACCCAACGGGGTCCAAGCGTCTGACTTCCGAAAGCAACGACACGAGGGAAGCCACAACACAACAACCTCAAACAACATTTTCTAGAAATATGTATAGTTATGTTTGTGAAATTTTCGCACTTTTCGCAACTTTTCTCTTCGTACGAGCACTTTTCGGCAAAGCGCTAAGTACCCCGACACAGCAAGCCCGGCCGGACACATTGGTCGAGGTTTGGGCTCGATCCGAGCTCTGTGGCTCGCGTGGCGGGCGCTCGAAGTTTTTTTTCCCGCGGGAGTGGATAAGCCGATTTCCCGGGTTTCGCTGCGTGAGGCCCTGTTTATGTTCAGTCGTGCGTTTTTTGTGCGTTTCTTGCCGAGAGCACGGGGAGCACACACGAACAACAGCAGCACCACAGAGAGCGTGTTACAAACAGTACAACCTCAATGTTACAAACCTGCTGCCCAGCAGCAGCAGCAGCAGCAGCAGCAGCAGCAGCAGCAGCAGCAGCCATTACATCATGCATGCGCGTGCCTCAGATCCGTGCTGTACCGTGACGAGTTGCTTTTGTCGAAGCCTGCGATTTTCCGAGTCATGGTATAATACCTGCAGATCGATGCTCATGTACGAATCTCTCCGCTGTCCCGAAATGTAAGAAACTTTTGTTCATTAAAACTATATATAAACTGTCGTTACTTTTCCGGGCAGAGTGATACAACACTGTGTGCCTCGAAGGCAGATCTGTGATGTGCTCTGTTGTTGCTACGAGCTACGAGTAGTTTTGCTTTCATAGGAGCCAGCAATCCGTCACCAAACGACACCACCACCACCACTCTTCTACCCGCTGCTGCTGTTGATGTTGCTGTAGTGCTGTGGCTAGCTGTGTCTATCGGAGCCTACCGTCCATAATCCACACCATCTATCTACCCTTTTCTGTTCTGCTGCTGTGTGTGTAACAGAGCCACGCCCACTCTGACCGGAAATTAATGACCGCTTTTGAATACCACGATACATCACACAACATGCAACGAACACAAGCAACGCCACAGCCCCGGCTAGAAGCACAAGCAGCAGACGTGACTGTGGCGGATCCACCGTATACTGCTGTGGCTATTAATTAGTGGTTGCTTCATCGCAGCAGGCTTGCATCCGTCATCAGGCACCACCATCTCTCTCTCTTCTGCTGCTGTTCTGTTGTTGCTTGCTGCTGTGCTTGCATCATGTATGTGCGACCTGTCGTGTGGCTGACGCGGGCCGCGACAAATAATCGTGTAGTACAGGAAAATGTATCTTTGAAAGTATAGGCAAACGGTCACCATGCACGATTTTATGCTTGAAGGCTTGAGTTCGATCCTTGGCGATGACTCTGGATACTTTTTTTTTGTTTTGTTTTGTACGTAACCCAGACCCCCATAATATACGACAGGAAGCACACAAAAACTAAGTGGATATGCGTATGATACAATATCGCATGCTGTTGTTTTGATATTATTAGTAGGTTTTCGATTCGCCCTTGCGCCACTCCCCCAGGCACGTCCCGGAGGGGAACCTTGTAATTTCTTACCACTCCTCCTATGGTCAAGGTTCAAACGTACGTATTGGTATCCAACAATATCCAACATATATATTCATATCCAACAACAATCAATAGATATTATTGTACGAGTAGTTGGTTAGAAAGAACGAGTTTAATGTGAAGACAACACACAACACACAACAACCACTCCAAACATGACCCACAAAACGGTAGCTACAAAACGGACCAGAAACGGGCGAGAAACCCGGCTGCGCCGGTTTTTTGCAACTACCAAGAAATTTGCCAGAAATTTCCGATTGCGGACCAACATTTCCGAACTTCAGACCTCTGCCACACGTACCCAAATTTCAAGACAAAATCATAACGGGTTGTACTAGTACTTGGTGGTAATGAGGCGCGACCTCGGGTACCTGCAGTAGTCAAATCTGCGATGCATCACGCTGGGGGGATACTGATTGTTTCCTTGGATCACAACGGTCCGGTTTTTCCCTCCAATATAGGGGGGGGCGGTAGTGGGGTGTCTGGGATTCAGATCCGCGCACACCCTTGGCGAAGATGATAAAAGGGATGGAATTAAAAAAATTAAGTGAAATATATATTGTCAGATGGCAAATGGAATATAAATATTAATACTATTGATAATAATAGTATTGCATTGCTTTGCTCGGTAGGGGGCACACCTCCTCCTGGTGGGATCAAGGTGCGGGCGTAGACCCAACCTGCGGGCGTAGACCCAACCCAGCCCCTAAAACCCAACGGGGTCCAAGCGTCTGACTTCCGAAAGCAACGACACGAGGGAAGCCACAACACAACAACCTCAAACAACATTTTCTAGAAATATGTATAGTTATGTTTGTGAAATTTTCGCACTTTTCGCAACTTTTCTCTTCGTACGAGCACTTTTCGGCAAAGCGCTAAGTACCCCGACACAGCAAGCCCGGCCGGACACATTGGTCGAGGTTTGGGCTCGATCCGAGCTCTGTGGCTCGCGTGGCGGGCGCTCGAAGTTTTTTTTCCCGCGGGAGTGGATAAGCCGATTTCCCGGGTTTCGCTGCGTGAGGCCCTGTTTATGTTCAGTCGTGCGTTTTTTGTGCGTTTCTTGCCGAGAGCACGGGGAGCACACACGAACAACAGCAGCACCACAGAGAGCGTGTTACAAACAGTACAACCTCAATGTTACAAACCTGAT
>MEHQ01002761.1:0-93032 GCA_008828725.1 Saccharina japonica | reverse complement strand
AAAAAAAGGCATGTGTGCCTGTAAAACACACACGTTGTCGCACCTAGCTCGGCCAACTCTGAACGAGTTGCAGCGATACCAGCACGAGAAGACTTCGTTAAAATGTGTGCGTGCACAGAGTCCGACGGGACTGGCGTTGGTGCCGTGTACGTTGAATGCGGTGTACAAACGTCGATGTTGACTGTCGCAAACAAACACACAGAAGAAGTCGTAAAACACCACCCTACATGGATTTCTACGCGAAACGCAAGCCGATATGAAGAGCCTTTTTTTTCAGTTGAAAAATCAATGAAAAAAAGGCTCGCGCTTCGCGCTCGCGCGGCTCATTATAAAATCTAATCTCTCTAGGATTAGGAATCAGGACAGACACTGGGTGTACTGCTGATGAAGTAGTTGGGTAAAACCAGGCTCGGTACGTAGCTCGGTAGAACAATGGACGAAGGCAACACCACCAGACCCCCGAAGACCCAGAGACCGCCATAATTACCACGGATTATCTTTTAAAAAGTGTGATCCAGACCTGATATATTTCTCAGCATTTTCCTTGGTTCCAACCTATCGCTTTGTTTCTCATCATCATTCTCACGTGCTCTACGTCCGTACGTACTTCGTCGTACCCGTGTCGTTGGTTGTCGCAATAATCACTCGCCGCTTGTCTCAGTGTATCAAAAACGAGTACCGGACACAACACCCTACCCAGCCTGTCTGCTCTTCTTGCTCCAGCAGGAGGGCCACATAATCGTACAGCCAGATAGAAACAGAGGGGACAAGCTATAGGTAGTGTGCAGGAGAGCCAGTCGGCCGCTCTGTTGGAGTGCTGCTGCTCTGGCCTGCTTTGTGCGTGCATGGTTTTATTAGGGAGAAGAAACTCCTGAACCCAAAAGTTGCACGACTCGTGCTTGAAAGACGAACACCCTGATGTTTAGGAACACTAGGGACGGGGACCAGAGCATCCTCTCCACCTCCGGCACTGATCACGGTGGCGGCGGAGGCAGCATACATGGCGCTGCGTGGACTTCAAAGCCGGCCATATCCAAGTCCTTCATTGCCACCATTTTTTGGGCATTGGTGAGTAACTACCAGCAGTACCCTATAGTTGTTCTTCGTCGGCGTATTTGTGCAATATAGCCTGGAAGTTGTGCTGCTGCTGCTGCTGCTGGTGCTGTTCTGCTGTTTGTTGTTGATGCAGCTGCTCTGCTTATCGTTATTTGTGTTGCTGCGTGTGCTTGAAGCTTGAAGCTTGATGCACCCTGTTTTCTGTTTTGTGTTGTCTGTCCGCATAAAACAACTGAGACGTTTAATAATGGCTTGCCTTCCGAAGGTTAACTTATAGGACTGGAGTCCCGTTTTGGGGACAGATTACTTAGAATTAGAGTGGATTGTCCCCAAAACGGGACTGCAGTCCTAAAGGGGTTAAGAACCGGTCCCACGATTTTGGGGACAAACTACTTGGAATTAGTGTGGGACATGATTTCAGTTTGAATGGGTTAAGACTCTCCTGGCTTCGTAGGCAGGCTGATGTGTCGGGGGTATTCGCATTCGAGAGTATGCGCTGCTTCTGCTTTGCAAGACCGTGGCGGCAGCGTGGCGGTGTTGTTTTTTGTTTTTTGGTGTTTTTTGTTGGGCAGCGGCCAAAAACAGGTACACCTGGTCCGTTCGGGGCCAAAAACAGGTACATACTAAAATCAAGGTTAAAACGCACCCCACGAACCTGCCGTTCCTTGCAATGCAAAGTAGAGTTTTTTTCATGCTCTTCGTGCTCGCCCGGTGGCTCCGTATACGAGTAACTGCTGTTAATAGTACGAGGAACGAACGCCTGCTGCTGTATTCTCCCTTCTCAGCTTGCGACACCCCTGGTATTCCAAGTCAACCACAATCCCGAAGGGGAGCCTTCTATCTCGTAATATTTCGGCGGAGGTGTGCAGGCAGATATGTGTGTGTATCGCTCGAGTGGCGTGTAGAGCGAGGTGCGAAGGGCGGATGGGGTCTCCGCGTACGTCGGCATTTGTATAGGGGGCATAGGGTGGAACTATGAAGGGCCTCTGCTTGACTTAAAAACGACAAAAAAAAGGTGAAAGTCAAGCAGAGTAGACAAAATCAGGTATACCTGGGTTTTGAAGAGGCAAAAACCGGTACAACGAGTTTTGGACCAATGGCAGCGCACGTGGAGTGCGTTTTTGACTTGGTTTTAAGTATGTACCTGGTTTTGGCCGCAAATGGACGAGGTATACCTTTTTTTGGCCGCTGCCCTTTTTTGTTTCTTTTTGTTCACGACGCGTACGTACGTATTACGTATCGCACGCGAAACATGTACGAACGAGTATACGTAGTGAATCCCGGTATTTGCAGGACAGGACCATATTTCGTACATACAACAGTAGGACAACTGTAAAAAGAAACAGGAAATCTGGTCCAGGCTGAATTTCTTATTTGAGAGAGGGTGCTTTCTTTACTCTTTTCAAGATAACGACTCCCGAATTTCTTATTTTCCTCTAGATATCAGCCTGGCTTTCTTGTAGACGGTTTCTTATTATTAGGTGTCCTGTACTATTAATACTACAGTTGTATGTTGGCCCCAAAAAGGGGTTGCTTTGCTTATTGCTTTTTTGGGTTTTTTTAGTTGCTTTGCTTAAGCAAGTTAGTTGCTTATTTGGCTTGTATGGCGTATAGTGTACTATACTAAACCCCATATGTAATGTTATAAGTCAATTTTAGTATGGCGACACTAAAACACATACGATTTAATTGTACACTAACACGCGTACAGTACACTCATTTTGTATATATTTTAAAATGGGCATACTAAAACCTATACAAACTTATTGTATGGCGTTTAGTATACCATACTAAAAACTATACTGCCTGTCCAGCGAAATAAGCAAATAAGCACGGCTTTGTTGCTTTGATTTTGCTTATACAAAAGCATGCTTAAATAAGCAACAAAAATCAACTTTTAAAAGTTGCTTACCAACACTACGTACACAGGACATGTAATAAGAAACATATTTACGAAAAACATGCGAAAACGAGGCTGATATTCGAGAGTCGTTATCTTCGAAATTATGAAACTACTATTAATAATACCTGTAGGTAGTTGTGTAGTTGTGGTTTCTGGGGTACGAATCTCACGTGGGTCGGACTTTTAAGTTTATTGGCAAAAATAAATAAAAACCGGAATCAACTGCTGAGAGCGTGGGTAGGCGCAATTCGATGCCAGTCGACGAGGGAAGAAAAGGCTGTAGTCTTCTCGCGATAGAAATGCAAGGCAAGAACCGTAGTGGGGAAGGAGGGATAAAAGCTTACTTTGTGGCCCCGGATCTGAGTTACGACTACTACGAGTATAGGAATGGGATGAGAGAAAAAAGGAGGGCGAAGATAATAAAAGGGATGGGGAAAAAAACTAGAAAAAAAAACTCTCTCAAAACATGAGCCTGAGCCAGCTTTCATGTTTCTTATTAGGTGCGCTGTACTCACAGTTATTAATAGTTGTGGTTGTCTATTGTACAATGCAAACCAACAAAATGAAGGCGGAAAAAGGACAAAGTGGCCCACCAATCAGCGCCAAGCTAAGTGACCGCAATACTCAGCGCCAAAACATTCAACTATGCAAGTAACAGTCATTCCAAGGGTATGGATATGAAACCCATCAATCAGCATCAAGCATAAGGCCACGGGTCGGAACTCCCCTCAGCCCGTCCCGGCAATGCATATACTTTTATGGTCACACGACTACGGCCATACATGACATGGGACCACCCCCGTCC
Source organism: Saccharina japonica (assembly GCA_008828725.1). Lineage (NCBI taxonomy): Eukaryota > Phaeophyceae > Laminariales > Laminariaceae > Saccharina > Saccharina japonica. Next base: position 89,268 of record MEHQ01002761.1, on the reverse strand, counting down.
CCTGTTTTCAAAACTACGTACCAGGTACGAGTACGTACGTAGAGTGGGCTTGTTTCCCCCCCGATGCTCGCTCTTGTTGTCAAGGTTTTTGTATGGTATGGTATGGGCTTTTTCTTGGTTTTGGCAAGAAGAGGGTGGCATGATTGTGTTTCCTAGACATAAGAAAGTTGCACACGTCAAGGTGTGACTTAAGTCCAGCGCGGAATCTTGTAGTCCATGCGACGTACGGGAGTTTCCCCTCGCCTGCAATACTATTGTTAATAGTAGTGAACTATCTGTGTGGCTCGAGGTCGGTGCACAACAAAACGAAAAACGGAGAGTATGATGGAACACTAAACATGATGAGCCTGTTTGAAAAGGGCCCGAGGTAACGGATGGCTCGCCCACCGTCCACAGCAACAGCGACCAAAAGCCGCCAAACCGAGCACCTCCTAGAATAGTAGAATAGTATCATGTGGTGTGTGAGAAGTTCTACGAGTACGCGGAATTGGTTTGTCGTTGGCAGGCAGAAGTGAACGAATCACTACTATACTGCAGCAGTGTAGTTGAGCTTGGCGAAGATTGGTGAGATAGATGGTGGGCCTCATTTTCCGCCATTTGTTTTTACGTACGCCTTTATAATTGAGCGTATGACGTTGACTGCTGGTGGGCTGGTGGGTCAGTTTTTTCTTCTTTTTTTTTCCACCGTAATTTTGCATGTGTCTTGTCGAGCTTGGCGCTGATTGATGGGCGTCATTTCCCGCCGTTGTTTTACATTGCAATTGAGCGTGGCGTTGATTGGTGGGTCACGTTTACCATGTTCCGCCCTTGTATTTCATGTACAAAAACTGATAACATCATGGAATATCGCCACGCAGCTAGCAAAGATGAATATCGACCGGTTGGGAGAGTTCACAGCTGACGTGTTTCTTAGTTTATTATTAAAAACTGATAGCTGAGCTCGATGCTCCCAGGGTCACATTTTCTATGTTCCGCCGTTGTTTTTCATGTTCAAGTTGAGCGGGGCGCTGATTGGCGGGTCAATTTTCCGCAGTACACTTCCATGTGTTATTGAGGTGGACGCTGATTGGTGGGTCACACTTTCCTGTTTCCGCCGTTGTTTTCCACATTTAATTGAGCTTGGCGCTGATTGGTGGGTCACATTTTTCACGGTTACATATATATCGAGCTCACAGCTGTTGTTTTTTAATTTTTTTAATATATATACAAGGTTCCCCTTCGGGATGTTGGTCACTTGAAATCCCGGGGGTGTCGCAAATCGAAAAGAGATCGCACATGCTTCATAGTTCTCTTTTTTAGCAAACATGTGGTATATTAGACTGCTGTCTTGTCTAAAGGAAAAAGTAGTGCGTAGCGACCGCCATTGCTAACGAAAAATATGTCACGAGATGATATCGTATCTGAGGTACAGTGGGCTACCGGTGTATACAAACTTTAGTTCGTTGTCCAGGCTCAACGACTTATTTTGTTTCCGACGTCGATCTAGCTATTTTGTGTAGGGTTTAATATCGATCCCACAATGGTGAACTATTTATTTTGCTCGTGCCAACCTAAGCTCGTTATTCTTGACCCATAGTTTATGAACTGCAGGCACCCACTGCTACGAGTATTTGTGTTGAATGTTGATTTGTTATGTCGAGTAGATCTACGAACTCGTGAATCGCGACGCTATTTCGTGTGCCCGAACTCCGGAAATAATTAATTAACTCTAATTCTGGTACGAAATAATATAAAATTGCAAATGCAATCTAATGATTTTATTGTTTTGCCAAGATTGCACCCCCGCACCTGAAAATATTAAATATAAAACGTTTTTTGTTGTTGTGCGGTTTGACGCGTAGAAGCACATACCCAAACACAAATAGTTTGGAAGAGTGCGGTAAACCAAACCGACCGGTACATAAGGTTTTATGATTAAAAAAAAGTGAAATCACGATCTGCAACATTTTTTTTTGTCGTGGCTACGAACTGTTCTGTAGTAAATGCGCCTGACACGCAACCCAACGGTATATTATATCCCAGGACCGGTATAAGGGCATACAGCTGACTCTGCTGCGTACACCGATTGTGGACAGCAAGCGGCTCCCCAAAGCATCCACTTAGCGCTGGCGAACACGCACGTGGCGGCCTCGAAACCTCGAGGAGGAGGCGGCACAGCGCAAACAAAAACGAAGCAAAACACCCTGATAATCCGGGCGAGGCCAGGCAGACAACCTGTGAGATTGACATCTCGCCAGCCGGGCCACACTACAGCAGCACATATCACGCAGAGTACAGAGAGTATAAATAGTTCAGTACGAAGACTATACACACAGAGCGGACCTACGAAGAGTACACAATAATACCGGTACAACAGAAGAAGTGACATCTGTATACAGAACAGTACCGACGGCATAGCACAGAGCACATACAATAAACAATACACAACGATTGAGTACACATAGCACACACAGTTATATTTAGTTGTTGTGCTGGAGAGCAGAGTGTGCACACTATAAATAGTACACAACGAGGTATCACGGCTGTTCTACGCTGTACAGATGAGTATATGCACAAGATAGTTATGACAGAGCTGTTGCCCGACGAGTCCCGCCCCGGTCCTAGATAAGAGTTTTTACTACCTTTTCGGCGGGTACCCTGGTACGCGTTTAGCAGCCGAGTACTCGTCTATGGGTACCCGTCGAACACCTGGGTACCCCGGTGCCCGGGGCCCAAATTCTCGGCGAGTATGAAGTGTTATCCATACCCGTGACGGGTATTGGCTGTTTTGTTGTTTTCAATCGCTGCTGTACTGCGTGGGTACGTCAAATCAGAGGGGGAAGTTTTGCTGGAATCGCATACATCAAACATGCACACACGCATACACAAAGAAAGACTGAACACAGCAGTAGTTCGTAGCTGTCACAATCCCCTTCTATTATTAATAATAGCTGTGTGCTACGGGTCGTGCGCGTGCAAACAGGACACCACAGCCGTCATAAAGGCAACAATCTGAACAGCGGCTACTATTAATACGTGTTATGCAGCTTCTTACTACTACTACTGCTGCACCAAAATACTCGTATTCGGACGTATGTAGATCGGCCTATCGTTTGATAGAGAGGTAAATATAATATGCCTACTCGTACTGTACATAGTACTCGTAGAGCTGTGTAGGGTATGTGTACTCTACGTAGATTCCCAAATAGTGGAACAAAATTACGATTTTACATAAAATGCGGCTGGAAAGTTTCAAGCGTGCCGTAAAACTGCTGTACACAGCCCAGAGAGAGCAGACGCATGCAGCATGGTATCAACTACTGCTGCGCGACGCTTGATGTGTGCCTCGTTCAATGCCGGTGTGGTCCTTGTTGTCTCGTGCGTGGAGCGTGCTGTGTGTGTTTGGTCCATGCGAATGGTCAAAAACGAAGCATCAATGTTCATAGCATGAAAACACAGTCGTACGACAGGTTTTTCAAGTAGTTACGAGGAGGTGTCAAGTCGGAACGCCTCCCTGAGTTATTTGCAAGAATTTGCGACTTTGAAGGCCCAGAGCATGCCCCACGGGCCTCGGCCGGGACCCGCACATGCGCCGTCGCGTGCACGCGGGCCCCCTGCGTGCCCCGCAGCGGATAGCGCGAGAAAAGATCCGCGGCCGGAGGTGAAAAGTGAAAGTATTACGGGAAAATGTCCATTTGGTACCTATACATATTACAAGGTTCCCCTCCGGGACGTGCCTAGGGGAGTGGCGCAAGAACGAATTGAAAACCAAACTCGTCATATTCGATATTGTATCCTACGCAAGCATATTACATCATAGTACGACGTTATGAATTATCTGCATATTACCGTACATGCAGGGTACATCTACTATTTTTTAGAACTGTATCAATGACCTGCGCACTTTTGGGGATACAAAGACTTGGAAATAGTTTGGAACCCTTACTATTGACTGCTATTTTTAATAGATTTTCCTACGATTCCGCCAAACATTATATTATGTTCGCCAGTGTGTTATGTATGTCTTTGTTGTGTGGAGAGGCATCACAGTTGACTTGGTTCTAGAAAGGGATCGAAATAGACTCGATTTTAGTGATAGGGTCGGAATCATCATGGTTTTTTGTTGGCGATCAATCATGACTTGGTTTTTGTGTTGGGTTCGAAATTGGCCTGGTTTTGGTGTCAGGGCCGAAAATGACGGGGTTTTTTTTCACTTTGGTTTGTTTTAGATTATGTACGTGCGAACCCAGACACCACATACAGCACACGAGCAGTGCAGAGCAATAAAACAGCATGAAGCGCGTGCGGTAGTTTTGTCCGCCCTGTTTCGCTGTGGCGTCCTACTATACTGTACTATGTGTGTGTTTTTTTTAATCGGACCCTGCAATCTGTTGTTATAAGGGGTAGTCCGTGGTCACAGGACAGGCTCCAAAAAGCTCTGGAGTGGAAGAATACCCCCAGGGAAAAATATACACCAAATACAAAGTACAACGCAGTACGTAGGGCTGGGGGTCTCTGCTGTTGCGTACATGCATGCTGCCACAGGTCCAACACACACTGCTTGCTGGTGGTGCTGCTAACTGTGCGCAGATCCACAGTCGATATAGGCGCTGGATACACTTACACACTAAATACTGGATATATTTCGTGTCTCGTCACCTCGGGCGTCTTTCAACAGGAGTTAGGGGATAACAATGCACGGTGCGCCTTTTCATGCCGTATACCAAGGCAAGTCATTTTCGGCCCGCAGAAAAGAGCAAGTAAATTTCTATCCCCCAACTGCCCCCACTAAAAAGGAAAAACAATGAACGAGAGTCTCGAACTGACGACTTCAAACAAATAACCGGGCATCGCACTCATTTGACCATATTACGAAAGAGTCAACATATTTTTTATACTGGCGTGCGTGTCCACAGCAGTGAGTGCGTGACACACCGCACATACACATGCACAGCAGCAGCGCAGCAGAAGCAGAGAGGTAGAGATGACCGATGACGGATCATAGCCTCCGATAAAGCAACTACTGCTGCTGGAGCCACAGCAGTACAGCGCGGACCTGCCACATGCGCGTGATGTTGCCTGCTGCTGCTTGTGTTGCTGGGCGAGGTTGCAACGTGTTGTTTGTGTTCTCTTTGCATGTTATCTGATGTCTAAACGTTTGGTGGTGTGCTTGGGGCAAAAACCCGCAACACCAGAAATATAATAACAGTTGCCGTACTCACACGTAATTAAAATGGCCCTTACATTTCGGTCCAAAGTGACTCTGGATATGTCATAAACACACAGCACAACAGCAAAGAATGCAAGATAGGTGGCGGACTACGGACAGCAGCCTTCGATAAAACAACTACCCACAGCAGCAGTACAGCCCAGATGGATGCGCCACTCACGCACGATGTTCTCTACTCGTGTTGGCGGCAACGCTGTAACGCTGTGCTCTGTGCATGTTGTCTGTTGTCTACTGGTATCTGATACTCGTACATGTGTCTGGCCTGTGTGCATGTGAGAGAGCAAAAAACAGACAGCATCTAAAAACAGAACATCATTATTTACTGGCACGTACGTACGAAACACGGCCTCATGCTGAGAACCCGGGAAATCGGCTTTACAGATAATTCTTCGACTTCGGGATAAAGAATATGTGCGGGATCACATTCTGTCGAAATCAAGAAAGAATTTGATTTTTAGTTCTCTCTGTGAAATTCAGACCAGCTTCAAATCGAACACCTCAACCCGACAACGTATTGCTGGTGACTACGAACGAATGCGCTTGGGAGCCTCTAGCCGGACGCGCGCGTGGTCGACGCTAGGCGTAAACACTCGGCATATATTTCTCACATCTTGGGGTGTTTCTATGCGCAGTTCGGAGGTCGACAGGCTTCTTCGGTTCTTCGCTGTGTGCTCCCAGAATACTGCTACAACCAACCTCATACTCGTGTAATAGTACATAAAGATCCATACGCGCCGAGTTACCTACTCTGTGTTTGTTTGCTGATGCTTTGAGATACCTCACCCGGCGAGGTCGTGTGTGGGCCTATAGGTCTATCCAAAGGGGGATACACGCGTGACCCACGCCAGGTGAGCATCTACTGTATCTCTCTGGCTGTGGTTACGACCCTTCTGGGCACATAACCACACCTTATCTATCCCATCGCATCTCTGCTCTCGTCGATCTCCTTTTGGTATCAACATATACGTAGCAGTATCCTGTCTCTATTCTACGAGTATCTCTGTGTTGTCTGTAGTATGCTGTGAGATACCAGGTACCTGGTAGGTGGTACGCAGCAATAAATATACAGCTAGCCAAGGACTGCGCCTCGCACACGCCTAGCACCTGGATGCAAGGACATGCCGTGGGCTGGAACTACCGTGTGGTGTTTGAAACAACACGAGCTGAATAGAGTAGTGGCACTACTGCTGTAGACACGCATGTACTCGTACAGCATTCAGGTCTGGTTGCTGTTTCCTGCTCATCCAAACTAGGTTTTTCACGTCCAAAGTCTTCAGGAGCAACAGGAGTAGACAGGGGCGCGGGTGGAGCTGCGTACCCGCGTTAATCCTTTACGTATGCCCTGCTAGCTCCTTTTATTTTGCCGAAAAGAAAGGAAGCCCTCATAGTCTAGGCTTCTACTTGCTATCAAGAAGCTATCATAAGACAACCTAATTCCGAAGCGCAGCGCTGTGGGTTGAAATGTAAATCGTGCTGTGGTTGCTGCCGATGTGTTTTTTATTTACACAGCTGACCAGAAGGCGAGCCGTCGAATAAATTTGAAGTTGAAGAGAGTACGGGCGATGCAGGTATGTTATACACCCAGAGCAGTGCAAAATTGCGGTTGGGAGTAAGATACAGATTTTTTAAAACCTAGAAAAACTGTTCCATTGTTGTGAAGAATTTCTCCAACTCTTTGTCGTGAATCTGGGGTGGAAGATAGTTTTAGCACACAGCGCTGTGCCTTCTTGTTTGCTTTTGCCTCCACGCCAGCCTAGCTCTAATTTCCAACACAGCATAGATACACCAGCTATCCCGTTTGGTTGTGGTGGGAGTACTAAAGCAGACATCCCGAGAGACGACGCGAGTTCATGCGCCGTAGAGCACGTGAATTTTCCTTCCGCGCCCGGCCTCCGCGCCCTGGAATAAAGTTTCAGGGTTATGATTTTATCCTTTTCTATACAACAACAAACAGCACAGCAGCACACACAGCACAGCAGCACACACAGCACGGCAAGACACTCGTCTAGACGTAGAGCCCTTTCTCTACAGCAGCAGCGGTAGCCATATTGACAGTGACGAGCGTAGGCTTGGAGGCAGGAGGATGACATACACGCTCACACTCGTGGCGCATCAAGGATTTTTATGATGCCTCATGACGAACAAAAAGAGAACATGCATGCAAAAACACATGATTTCGTACTCGTACGTACTCGTAGCGTGGTTCTCGAGAAAATGTATGCATTTCTCTCACATACCGACCAACAAAACTATTGTGCGACACTTTGAAGTCGTCAGTTCGAGACTCTCGTTCATATGTTTTTCCTTTTTAGTGGGGGCAGGTGGGGGATAGAACTTTACTTTCTCTTTGTCTGCGGGCCGAAAATGACTTGACCTTGGTATACGGCATGAAAGGGCGCACCGTGCATTGTTATCCCCTCACCCACTGTTCGAAAGACGCCCGAGGTGACGAGACTCGAAATATATCCAGTATTTAGTGTGTAAGTGTATCCAGCGCCTATATCGACTGTGGGTCTGCTGCACAGTTAGCAGTAGCACCACCAGCAAGCAGTGTGTTGTTGGACCTGTGGCAGCATGCATGTGTACCACGCAACAGCAGAGACCCCCAGCACTACGTACTGCGTTGTACTTTGTACTTGGTGGTATTATTTTTCCCTGGGGTATTCTTCCACTCCAGAGCTTTTTGGTGCCTGTCCTGTGACCACGGACTACCCCTTATAACAACAGATTGCAGGGTCCGATAAAAAAAAAACACACACATAGTACAGTATAGTGGGACGCCACAGCAATACAGGGCGGACAAACCTACCGCACGCGCTTCATGCTGTTTTTTTGCTCTGCACTGCTCGTGTGCTGTATGTGGTGTCTGGGTTAAGCACGTACATAATACAACTAAAACAAACCAAAGTGAAAAAAACCCGTCATTTTCGGCCCTGACACCAAAACCACGCTAATTTCGAACCCAACACAAAAAACAAGTCATGTTTGATCCCCCACAAAAAACCATGATGATTCCGACCCTAACACTAAAATCGAGTCTATTTCGATCCCCTTCTAGAACCAAGTCAACTGTGATGCCTCTCGACACAACAAAGACAACATACATAAACACACTGGCGAACATAATATAATGTTTGACGGAATCGTTAGGAAAATCTATTAAAAATATGCAGTCAATAGTAAGGGTTACACACTATTTCCAAGTCTTTGTATCCCCAAAAGTGCGCAGGTCATCTGATACAATTCTAAAAAATAGTATGCATGTACCCTGCATGTACGGTAATATGCAGATAATTCATAACGTCGTACTATGATGTAACATGCTTGCGTAGGATACAATATCGAATTATGTACGAGTTTGGTTTTTAATTCGTTCTTGCGCCACTCCCCTAGGCACGTCCCGGAGGGGAACCTTGTAATATGTATAGGTACCAAATGGACATTTTCCCGTAATACTTTCACTTTTCACCTCCGGCCGCGGATCTTTTCTCGCGCTATCCGCTGCGGGGCACGCAGGGGGCCCGCGTGCACGCGACGGCGCATGTGCGGGTCCCGGCCGAGGCCCGTGGGGCATGCTCTGGGCCTTCAAAGTCGCAAATTCTTGCAAATATCTCAGGGGAGGCGTTCCGACTTGACACCTCCTCGTAACTACTATGAAAAACCTGTCGTACGACTGTGTTTTCATGCTATGAACATTGATGCTTCGTTTTTGACCATTCGCATGGACCAAACACACACAGCCCGCTCCACGCACGAGACAACAAGGACCACACCGGCATTGAACGAGGCACACATCAAGCGTCGCGCAGCAGTAGTTGATACCATGCTGCATGCGTCTGCTCTCTCTGGGCTGTGTACAGCAGTTTTACGGCACGCTTGAAACTTTCCAGCCGCATTTTATGTAAAATCGTAATTTTGTTCCACTATTTGGGAATCTACGTAGAGTACACATACCCAGTTCTACCAGTACGTATGTACCAGCATGCAGACTTTAATGTATAATATCTACCTCTCTATTTTCGAATGATAGACCGATCTACATACGTACGAACACGAGTATTTTGGTACAGGAGCACTACTGCTGTTGTACTTTACGGGTATTTGTCTGTACAGTAATCAAGGCTACATACTACGAAGCAGCCAAGGCGCCGTTTGTCGAACAGCACAGCACAGCAGTACAACAGCAGAAGAAGCTGCAGAACCCGCAGTGTGCGCGGGACAGCTATGAGTAGCAGGGGGGATCAAGCAGGCTAGTTGTGACAGCTACGAAGCACTGATTTGCTGTGTTCTGTCTATCATTGTGTATGCGTGTGTATATGTTTGATGTATGCCATTCCAGCAAAACATCAGGTCGTTTCCCCGGCCTCTCCCGGATTTTCAGGATATTTTGCGGGGTTTATGTTTGCGCTGTTCCGCCTTCTCGTCGAGGTTTCGAGGCCGGCATGTGCTGCTCGTTCGCCAGCGCCCAGCAGATGCCTTGGGGAGCCGCTTGCTGTCCACAATCGGTGTACGCAGCAGTGTCAGCTGTATAGGCCCTTATACCGGTTTCGAAATGCCTGTTGGGTTGCCGTGGATACACACGAGTACCTTTATCAGGCGCATTTCTACAAAACAGTACTGGAATAGACACGACGAAAATAAATGTCGCATATCATGATTTCTCTTTTTTCAGGTCAATTCACAAAATGCGTCAAGATTCACGAGTTTTCTTCGTGAATCTATCTCGACATAACAAACTCACCATTCAACACAAGATACATACAGGTAGTGAGTGGGTGTCTGCATTTATTTAATAAATTAGTGTGCCAAGAAAAATGAGAAGCTCAGATTGGCACAACAATAGAAAACGTTGTTTAGAAAACAGCTCACCACTGTGGGTCGACTTTAAATCCAACAAAAATAGTTAGATCGACTTCGGAACAAAATAAGTCGTTGAGCCTCTGGATACCAAACTGAAGTTTCTTAACACCGGGAGCCCACTGTGACCTCAGATACGATATTATCTCGCGAGTTTTTGTTTCGGTAGGAATGGCCGTCGCTCCTACTTTTTTCTTTGAAACCAATACAGCAGCAGTCTATGCCACGGTTGCTCCAAAACGGGAACTATGAAGCATGTGCGATCTATTTTCAACTTGCGACACCCCCAGGGATTTCAAGGACCAACATCCCGAAGGGGACCTTGTATACTAGGTACTACTGTATATTGTATATATACAAAATTGGCTTCGCGTGAGTGTCGTGATATCAAAGGTAGTGGAAGCAGGATTGTGGTCCATGAATGGGGTCTAGACGTGATCCAGAAGTTGGTATTAACACACGTCTACAACGCTGCTCACGCAGAGTGCGAATGATATAAGGCTGTTTTTGTCGACAGTGTTTGGTATTTTCGTTTTGGGAAYATGAGAAAAGATTATGAGATTGGACTTGCCGAAACTAGCAAGTTATTTTTCCCTAATCACATTGGATATCTCCGTAGTTCTTAGCTTGGCATATTTATAAACTTAGACAATTTTCATTCGAGACTAATGCTATTTTGAGGTAACAAATGAAAAATTAAAAAAAACTCGAAAAATTGATTGGCAATTGTTTTTGTCTCGTTCCAAACGGCCCTTGCAGGTATAGCAGTCACACAAATACTCGTCATATATACCCAACGCACACATATACGACTGAAGCACAGGTGCTGCTGTTGTAGCTTCTCGTACACGAAGGTGGCGCACTGCATAGGCGGGCATATAATCGGGTCCGAACAAAACTTATATACGAATAATTTCAGGAAAGACGGGATACATCTCCAATAAACCTACGCAGGTGTGTTGTTGATACGGGTGGCTGTACATTGTTCGCCACGATCAGCGCTTGAGTTAGAGTAAAGTTATCTTTTTTAATACACAATTAGGTTCAACAAGCTGGGAATATGCGAGATACCAGCGAGTAAAGGCACCCACACCAGCTCTGTTCTTTGACGATTACATTTTTATATTTTCTAAGTAATTTCCGTATCCATCTGGCTTTACACTAGGCAGTCGTGCGATTAGTTTTCCTCCTTGCCTTCTCTCTTTGTTTCCTCGCGCGTAGGGTTTAGATTTCGCACTTCTCATTGATTAGCATCGAACTTTGCTAAAACCTACATTCGCTCGCTCGCTCGCGATGATGATAATTTCCCGACGGAAGAAGATTTGTGAAAAGCGCTGTCCATTGGAAGTACTATTATCCAGACGACAGTCATAGTCCGTATGGGCAGGTGCAAGTGTGGTCTGCGGTGTTTGGTCTGGGATAGGGGCGTATAGGGGCACTGACCAGCTAGCTAGACCTCGACGTGGACGTGCACAGATGGACACAACACTGTCTTGTACATATTTCTATAAAAAATGAGATGCAATAATGAAATCATAAAACACCTATAAAAAGTGAACCTATTAGGAAATACGGATAAAAACAAAACACAGCGAGAAAAACCTTTCCACCTACATCTGCCGTGTGGGCCCAAGGTCACTTGCGCAAAGCATTACATTTCTTGATGTTGAAGAGAAAACAATGAATCTATACCGCATTCATGTTATTTGATATATATTGGTAGCAAAGCCTTAGATGATCGTTGCGTATTCTGCGGCGTGTTTGTTTATTCGGGAAGTCCTTTCCAGCTTGTTTTTGTAGTGGAGTCACTGCCCTCTGAGATGGGGTCTTTAATGACGGCCCCTTACACCCACAGGAAAGGAGAAATCGCATCTCATTGAAGGCATGCCTGGTAGTGCTGAGTTGATGTCTAAAACGTGGTCACGTGTAGTTGAAAATATACTCAATATGTTGCCGGAGATACCCATCGAGCCTCCTTATAAGTTTGTCTACCACAGCATCATAACAACTACCGCATGTCTAAAGACCAATACGATATTTCTTCCTTGCGGAAACTATATGTTTTTATACCGCAGTAGGTATATCACCGTTGTGAGCGTATTTGGGCGTGTGTTGGTACAGAGTGTTGACGAGGTGTCTATTATTCCTGTTGGTGCTTTTGTGTATGCACTGACGGCCTGCGCGCAATACGTATGTTCTGACAACCATAGCCGATCACGAGTTTAGACGCTCCATGAGAACAATGAACAACGGAACTATACGTCATTGCCGTATGGCATGGACGAAATAACCCCCCCTTAGACACAACACTCCCTACATGAGCACGCCCGGTGATATACAGTTTCAACTAATTAGCGCTTCATCACCAGCGGAACGTTGAATACCACACCCCCGACGGTGGTGCGTGTGAAAACAGCATCCTACGCCAAAATTGGCATACAACCTGGTATATACCATTCACTCACGACATGTTATCCTACTCCTCCTACTGTGCCCTACGCCCCAACCACAAGCGCCGGTAGTAGCTTTGCGGCAATTCACGGAACTTGCCGCTTACCATGGAGGTATTATCTCGAAAACAAACCTGTGCGCAAAGCCATATCTGATATAGGTATATTTCGGGGCGTCGGCTAGAAACAGAGGTTTCATATCATCATGTCGGTACATCAGTTAGTTTTCCGGCGGAGCAAGGGCTTCCGAGGTACAATCTTCTGTAGTGTTAACACGATTAAGGTTCTATTGTGGTACCTGTATTGAAAGCATACGGTATTTCAGGCTCTGGTGGCTGCTGCGTGGGGCGCTACGTGACCTCGAAAGCGCGTCCCGCTCATGCGCCGCAGACGTTATAACTTCCCCTCAGTCCCACAAGGCGCCCGGAGGCGATTGCGATTTTCAATTGCGTAAAGATTCGCCCGGAAACCACTTGACAAGTGCTATAGGCGTATAGACACCTAACTCAGTTTTTTTTCCACAGAGATAAAATAACAAGGTGCCTCAATTATCTTTCCCGCGGTCAGAGCAAACCCAACATTTGTTTAACCAGCGACAAACGGGTTGTGCTGCTCGAAACCTCGTGTTGCGCTGTTCATACTCCGACTCGCGGCGCCTCTTGCACTGAACACAAATGTATTCCAAGCCGGATTATGTGCCAGGGTAAAAACTACCTCATGCCCTACCGTTGACTGTTCTGCGGCTTCGTAGCCATACGAGCGTTTTTGTTGTAATATCCAATTACAGGCGTGGGCTTTATCATCGCCGGCAATATTTTGTGTGAATATAAAATGAAAGCTGGTTTCAGACTAAGGCCTCTCACATGGTAGCACACCACTTGCTGCCGGCAGCTCCCCACCTGTTGTTGACACCTTGCAATCAGACCCTCTTGATGTCACACCATATGAGGTTTGGACTTGGTCTAGTAACGCCCGCTAAGGAGGAATTATGACCGCCGTTAGTGCAACCTTACAATACCAAATCCCTTCGTAGCTACACCCTCCAAATACCACACCACCTCGTTACCACGCCCTCTAGCTGGGGAGCTACTGTGCATTGTGATTATCGCCGGGGATTGGTTACATACCACACCCTCCTACAACACTAGACCCAGGGATGCTATTTGTATACGTCAAATTGTTATTACCGGGTTGTGCTTCCTTCCGTGCTATGCCGCAGCAGGTTGGTTGTTCAACTATGTTCAGCATTTTAGGTCGCATGGAAAGAACGCTGGTACATGCTGCATTTTTAGTTGACGATACCGACTCCCGAACTACGGTCCTGGTCAAGCAGTTTGAGCTTTTGTGTCCGACAATTTTGAATCTCTCAAAAAACGAGGGGGTATATATATATGTGTGTCATGTCAATTGGTTTCTATCGATAGCGTTGGCGATTGGACATACAATACAAATTTGACGGGTTTATGGTTGTTTTGGGCAGAGTGATTTTGTTGGCTCGCCTTGGCAAACCGACATGGTATCTGAGTGTTGTGTCGTTGTATGTGCGTTTTCGTGGTGCTATTTTGTTTCATTACCTAGTACGCAGGCTGCGGACGGCACACAATCGTCTATGTACCGCCCCAGTCGATATCATTTCGTTAGTGTTACTTGAATACCACAAAGTGGTTTGCTTATTGCATAAGCGGCTTCGTAAAGCGTTTCGTCAGGGTGGGTGCACAATGTTCTGAGATGACCAGGACGCCGTCATAAATTGTATGAGTTTGATATGACGGACAATAACGTCGACGCCCTTTTCAATGTAGTCAAAAGCCCACCTGTGTGTGATCGAATGTGATCGCTGAGTTCAGAAAGACTAACGTGCGATGTTTTATCGTCGGTCGGAGTTTAGAAAACAAGTTAATCAAACGAAACCTAGACCCTGAAATAGAAACTATCCACACGCTACAGACAACGTCTACAGGAATCTCTCGGCATCCACATGGCGAAGCAGTGGCTATTAAGACCTTTTGAACCTGACGTTCGTGCAGAAACAGGCACTTTGAACGAACGAAACGGCCTGTACTACAGTATGCCCTCGTGTGTACACGTTATCGAAGGACTGCATAGAAATACCAAGAACCGGTATCCCGGCCAAATCCAAACGTTCATCCTCGGCAACAGCAAGGCGCTGTAATGCAGCACAATGGTGAACACGTCCGATTAATAGCCTGAACAAAACAGGACTTCAACCTCACAGTTGCCGTACAGGTACGATGAATCTACGAAAGCACTCCTATGTCAATGGCTGATGGAATGCCCCAAGGTTTGGTTCTGACACCAGAACGTTTATCCGGCTCTTGCCATATATCAGTGTCTGCAACAATTAGTACAGTAAGGTTCTAAGAGACGGGTGGAGTTGCAGCAGTACATGAAATACACTGCTTACTCTGTATATTTCTACTGTGTGGCTCGACGTACGGCTCATTGCTTACTTTGCGAATTTCCAATACTTGACTTGCCTTGAGGACGCACGTGGTTTCGCGTGTTGACAGTCGACTGGCATCCGCATTCGCCATGGTGATTGCGATACGCATTTGACCGCGCTCTAATATAGAGCCAGTCCGGCTTTCCCCTATAATAGTACGGGCTACAAGGAATGTTCTCACAGGTACTGCGTTTCCGGTTCCTTGCCTTTTATTCGTGTCACGACACCAGCAAAAGCGAAAGTGATTAAATCGAGTCATTTAATAGCGATATCCCAAGTCCGAAAGTTAGTACATAGAATCAAGGGTGCCAACATGGCGCTACGGCTACGATGGCAGTATGGAGGCGGATAGACAGCAGATCAACAAACAGCAGGAAAAAAAGTAGAAGAAGAAAAGGAGACAGGTGCCATTGTCGCCACGCTTTGAACAGTACTAACCAAACTGTGAACGAATAAAGTGCGTTTACACGATACGTGCAATCAATCAGCGACGGAAAACGTCAGGAATTTCCAGCCACACTTCCTTTCGCAAGTATGTGATGACTCTGCGCATACATTACTTGGTTTGTTGGAATACCTGTCATTGGTTGTAGTGATCGCTACTCGTTCCAACTAAATGGAACAGGAAGGGGCTATGTACAAATTGAAAATCGTTCTGGTTTATGGCGTTCTAAGGGAACATTGCCAGCCAGCAGCCAACTATGCGTATCAAATACATGGTTTTCGTCAACTACTTCGCGGTATATTAGTACTCACAAGCGCAACACAGGCCGTGGGGTTACTAGTGCTTTGATTTACAGGATTCTCGTATAAACATGATATTATTCCCTGCAACCTGACAAGTTAATGAGTATAATCGTTCATAGATCTGCCCTTAGCACGCGGAAGGCGTTGCAGTGTCCCAGGATTCAGGCCTGTGACAGGCAATGTCTCTTTCCGCTGAATTGGGTCAATAATATTGTCTGGCCGTTGTGGTGCAGCGGGTTGCAGAGAAATCATTTCAACTATCGTTTTCCGCCGAAACGACCACGAGCAGTAGGCGTCACAGCTCAGCCGAAACATTAACTCTCGTTGTTCCGTAACTCCTCCCCCTGGTGTGCGTCGATATTTTCACTGCAGTCGCCTTCACCGTATTTGGAGAGAATGAAGCGTTGCTCACATAATGCCTGCAAGAAGTTTTCGAGTTTCAATTTCGAGGGCAGCAAGACGCCGGTATACTGCAAGCAACATGCGGAGGACGGCAGGGTAGACGTTTGCAGCAAGCGTTGCTCACATAAAACTGCACAAAGAAGCCCAGTTTCAACGACAAGGGCAGCAAGACGGCGGTTTACTGCAAGCAACATGCAGAGGACGGCATGGTGAATACCAAGAGCAGGCGTTGCTTACATGGCACCTGCACGACGACGCCTAGTTTCAACGTCGAGGGCAGTAAGACGCCGGTTTACTGCAAGAAACATGCCGAGGATGGCATAGTGGACGTTTGCAGCAGGCGCTGCCGACATGAAACCTGCATCAAGAAGCCCAGTTTCAATGTCGAGAGAAGCAAGACGGCGATTGACTGCAAGCAACATGCGGAGGACGGCATGGTGGACGTTTGCAGCAAGCGTTGCGGACATGAAACCTGCCTCAAGAAGCCCAGTTTCAATGTCGAGGGAAGCAAAACGACAATTTACTGCAAGCGACATACGGAGGACGGCATGGTGGACGTGCGTACCCGACGTTGCTCACAACGGAGTTGCTTGACACAACCGAGTTTCAATGTGGAGGGCAGCAAGACGGGGATGTACTGCAAGAAACATGCTGAGGGCGGCATGGTGGATGTTTGCAGAAAGCGTTGCTCAGATGGCCTCTGCGTGAAGTTGCCGACTTTCAATGTCGAGGGAAGCAAGACGCCGGTGTACTGCAAGCAACATGCTGACGGCGGCATGGTGGATGTTTGCAGCAAGCGTTGGTCGCACAAAACATGCTTGACGGTCCCGAGTTTCAATGTCATGGGTAGCAAGAAGGCGGTGTACTGTAGGCAACATGCGGAGGACGGTATGGTGGATGTGCGTACCCGACGTTGCTCCCATAGCAGTTGCATGACACAGCCGAGTTTTAATATGAAGGGTAGCAAGGTGGCGGTGTACTGTGAGCAACATGCGGAGGATGGCATGGTGGATGTGTGGAGCAGGCGTTGCTTACATGGCCCATGCCTGAAGGGGCCAAGTTACAACTTCGAGGACAGCAAGACGCCGGTGTACTGCAAGCAACATGCTGATAGCGGCATGATGGATGTTGGCAGCAGGCGTTGCTTGCACAGTACCTGCATGAAGTGGCCGTGGTTCAAACAAGACGGCGGTTTACTGTAAGCAACATGCGGAGGACGGCATGGTGGACGTTCATACTCGGCGTTGCTCACATGAATTCTGCACCAGGGCGCCTAGTTGGGGCACACTGTCTCACGGTAAGGCGACAGTGTGTTCCCACCATATAAGTGACATATCGACCGGTCAAGTGATCAGTTTTGAAGCAAGATGCCAAATGGCAAGTTGTAGGCGAAAGACGCGGTGGGGACTCAATGGCAAGAAACCTACACATTGCCTAGAGCACGGCCCCTGTCAGGACGGCCTCGTCTGCACTGTACAAACACCTGCGAGCAAGAGAGCTCGTCGTAGCCTCTCGGACTGTGCCGTAAGCCCCCCTTAGTTATCTGTTAAAGCGGAGTGTATGTTTTGAAAGGTGTCTGAATGATCCGGAATATGAGTGTATTTGTAGTTCTGTACTTTATGGTTAGCGTTGAGCAAGTGTATCAAACGTGCATCCTATACCTGAAAAATAGTCGTCCGAGGTATATATATAGCGTTGTATTTCAAGTTTTAGCAAAACGCACATGTCTCTGTATTGGGGCTGGCTGTGTAGCTGTTGAGATCCCGACGACGTTTTGCAGGGCTGAGGGGGTACTGTTCACACTGCTATGAGGGTAGCGAAGTCAGAATCGACGCTCTTCCGGGCGGCTCTGCTTCAAGTCAGTGTGTGTGTGGCATATTTGTCATCAGTTCGAAAGGGCCAAGAGCTAGCCATATGCGGTTTTGCAGGTTTCGAATTCATTGCTCTTCAAAATGTTCTCAGCATGTAGCTAAACCATACTTAAGTGTGTTTTTATAGCTATTTCCGTCGTTCGGCGTCACAAAATCTGAAATATAACAGGGCAGTGGCTATTGCACACGGCGCTAACGATAATGGCCCCAAGGCTGTCATGCAGGTCAAAAACAGTAACGAGCAGCAACTACTATGTGGTCCAGGTCTAGTAAAGTATTCCGACCCAGTAGTTTCATCTCGTTGTCAATGGTAACAGCATAAAAGTGTATTGTATGATACTCTTCATGCGTTGAACATAAGTCGCGAGTTCCTAAACTCCGAATGCAGCTTATTTTTCGAACCGTATAATTTCATTTTTTGATCAAGTAGTCATGAAACCACATTGCTACATTCCGTGTTCGTTGTTATTCGTACTTTAGCTGCATTCAAGCAACGCCAGGCGGAATTGTATCATGCTGTCAGTTGTTGTGGCAGATATATGTCACCGAAACTAATCCATACCGGGTACCTACATCGTGACCCCCAGTTCGCCGGTGGGCCATTTGGAAGCTCCGCTAGGGGCGCGTACTCGTCTGGTCGCCCACTATGGAGTGCGTTTCGCATGTTGATGGTTCGTGAGGAGTATTGTTTGATTTTTGTTATTTTTGACGTCGAGTGACTCGGACAGTTGAAAGGCCTCATTGTTGACCGTGCTGTGATATTGCGCGTCGAATTTGAATTCCAGTAATTTGGCGACATCACAGGAGTTTTGTCGAATGCACGTGTCTGACGCGGGGGGGCGTGGTGTTTTACGCAAATGGCACACAGTTGGGAAACACGTGAGGGCAACAGGCTGACAATGTTGGGGAACGGCTGAAGGGGCATATTGGTTATGCGCAACAGGTTGAAAGTGTGTGCGTGCGGACCCGGGGCGTGTTTCGTGGGCCGAGGTCATCGTTTAGTGCAGACGGCGATTTCGTTGCCCTTATGCTGGAGTTGATGTCATGATTTCCATGTTTCCCTGACAATGCCCCCCTTTCCTTGTATCGATGTGGCACGGCCGGTATTAGTAGTGTAAAAGTTATTAGTTATGACCGTGCCCTTCGAGCAATGAATGAGAGAGTGGCGAAGTCAGGTCGGATTCACGATGCGTTCGCCGTGCTCTTGTTGGCTATCGGAGGAGCGACCACGCTCGCGGGAGGTTCAGACATATTGGGACGAGGGATCGAGAGCGAGGGGAGGTGGAAGTCCGATGCACACAAGGAATACATGCATACTAACATGGAAGATCAACAAGAGCGTCACGTAAGCTTGCAAAGGCAAAGGTGGCAAAGAAGAAACAGCCGGGGGAAGGAAAATTTTGGGATGGAGAAAAATTAAAAGAACGGTAAACAGTAGTCTCACATTTCCTCGGTGTTGAAGGAGTCGAATGGTACTGTATCATTCGGAGGCTTGGTCATCCGACACAACTGTGGGCCGTACTAGTTAGGAACCCGGCCGGTATCATCGTAGTGAGAGAGACAGAAAAATATGGTGGCCGAGATACTCAGGGTATTTGCGGGAGTCTGCCATACAGGTATATGGCCGACGGGAGGAACCTCTCTCTGCCACGACTCAGGGAACGATAATGATAGTGCAATTCGAAAGATATACAATAAAGGGTAGTTTTGTCCGTAAACGGAGGAACGACCTCCGAAAAACGAAGTAACGGACAAAGCCGGGTTTATTGGTAGAGAGAATGAGGCATGTCTATATTGGTAACTGTGTTAGAGCAAGCTTGGTGCAGGGATGGACGGCCCCACACGCAGTCCTTTGGACAAACGCATCGCGTGCAGGTCAGCGTCCCCACGTTGGGTACCAGCAAGCACGAGGCCCTGTGACGAGCACGGGCAGACGTGAGGTAGTCGCTGATTCAGCCAGCCAAGCCATAAATGTGTAACTTCTTTTCTGTCGCCCCACCCCCCCCATTGTTATTTTCGAGGGAGAGGAGGGGGGCACGAGTAGCTGGGGTCACGGATCATTATTTCCGTTCTGGTTTTCTTGAGTGAGATCGGAGGAGTCGAATAGTACTCTATCATTCTGAGGCTTGGTCATCCGAGACAACTGTAGGCCGTACTAGTTAGGAACCCGGCCGGTATCATAGTAGGGAGAGAGACACTAAAATACGGTGGTCGAGATATTCAGGGTATTGCAGGAAGAGGCGTCACAGGTATCTAACCGTGGGGAGGGACCTCTCTCTCCCACGACTCAGGAAACGCTAATGATTATGCAATTCGAACGATACACAATAAATGACAAGTTTTGTTGTTTATCAGGTTTAGGACTAGATTATACTGGTGTGAGTTGCAATCGATACGCCAATGAACATCTACCATGGACGTCACTCGTATCTTGGGTGAGAACAAAAAGTCCTTATGCGAGGCGCTCATAATACATGGCGCCACCCCTAACGTGGCGTTGGTAATTCAATACCAAGAATATTACTGTTGTCGACAAATAAATAAGCAAGTCCTCAACTATTACACGTATAATCATGGACGTCACCGATATGTATTTTGTTTAAAGTCTGTGATCTTAGTCAATGTTTATGGCCGTTCCTAAAGCACGCTGGTTTTTACTTCCGTGCTCTCGTGATCTTGGACTCCTCCTGTGGCAGACGTTCGACTTACGGCGTGTTCAACCACGGTATCTTATAGTCGACTGAATGAACAAGTGATTCGACAATTGTCTCAAGTTCCAAATTCGTTTTGTCGAACTATTATTAGAAGTGAGAGACGTATTTTCCACCGTGGGATTTACGAGTCAATACTCCTCACGTCTCATCCCCCTCCGCGCAGTCCGCATGGTGTCCTGCGTCGTCAGTCTGCAACACCAATACGTGTTGTCCTGTATTTGGTGTGCACGGGCATAACATTCCGTACAAAATCCAAAAGACGCACCCGTACCCTAACATATACCTCCGGGAGAAAACCCAAACACTATATTCTCGGGTAGTCTTCGACCGGGCGAGAGGACTCGAATTCGTCAACAAATTCACGAAAGTAACCCGCCTTCATTGCACGGGCAATGTATCCACAAGTGTGCTGTTATTGCACACGGAACTATCTTCCGAACGATATAACCCTTAAATTATTGTCTTTCTAAAGCATTTTGCGACCAGGTTCGTCCTCTGACGTGTCCAGCTAGCCGTAACGTCGGCAACGGTGTCGTCTCACGGGAATGAATGTCAGCCTGGAGAAGCTACTGTCGCAGGACGAGGCGCGTTGGACGCACAAAACATTCTATACCATAGACGGGCTACCTGCATCGCCTGAATCCGAACCAAAGTCAGCTCCTATATGCATTTACGTACACCCGTTTGCCGGCTGTGCGGTCGCGGAAGGCAGTGGAGGGTGGTTGCCACCCGGTTGAAACAGACGCCGCCGCGGTGTAGACAAATATGCCGAGACCGAGCTGAGCGAGGATGCCATATTGAAGATGTCACCGAAGGTCTATTCCTCAGACATGGCCAACTCTATGGGTATTCATCTGTCGGGATACACAAGCAGGTTAATAATAGGGTGACATCGCGTCCGCTTAAAACCGGACAAATCATGGCTCCTGCTTCTATACATCCGGTATTAATTAGTTTCAATGACAAACATCTAACTCAACAGCTGTCAGCATGATACGATTCCGCGTTGCGTGTCGTCAGTGGATACAGCCCAAGTACGATAAACAACGAACAAGGAATATAGCATGTCATACCGTTTGAATGCGGTTGCATGACTACTTGATCAAGGAATGAAATGGTACTGTTTGAAACATTAGGCGCATTCGGAGTTTGGGCGCTCGCGAATTATATTCAAGGAATGAAGAATATCATACCATACACCTTAATCGTATTACCATTGACAGCGCAGTGAAGCTACCGGATCGGAATACTTTACATGAGCTCGACCACAAAGTAGTTGACTTTTGTTGCTGGTTTTGACCTGCAGGACAGACTTGGGGCCATTATCGTTAGCGCCGTGTGCAATACACACTGCCCCGTTCTATTTCGTTTTTGTGACGCCTGAAGGCAGAAATAGCCGTAATAACACACACATGTGTAAGCTACATGCGAAGAGAAATTCAAAGAGCAACGGGTGTTGCAGCAGCAGAACCGCATATGGCTAGCTCATGTCCCTCTCAAACTGATACCACCACTGCCACACATACTAATCTGAAACAGAGCCGCCAGGAAAAGCGTTGGTCCTGACTTCGCTAGCCTCACAGCAGCCTGAGCAGTACTGCATCACCCCTGAAAACCGTCGTCGGGATATCAACAGCTATAAAGCCAGCCCCCGGGTCGAAGACAAGCGAGTTCCGCGTAACCAAAATAACTGCCATATATACCAGGTACGACTACTTTACAGATACACGATGCATTTTGATATTCGCTGAAAGCCAACCATGAAATGCAGAACTATACATACACTGATGTTCCGGATCATCCAGACACCTTTCAAAACATACACTCTGCCTTAACAGAGATCCGAGGCGGGCTTACTGCACAGTCCGACAGGCTACGACGAGCTCTCTTGCTGGCAGTTGTCTGTACAGTGCAGACGAGGCCGTCCTGGGAGGGGCCATGCTGTGGGCAGTGGGTAGGTTGCTTCCCATTGAGTCCCCAACGCGACTTTCGGCGACAACCTGCCACTTGACATTCATCATTGTAATTGACCACTTGACCGATCGATATGTCGCTTTTATGGTGGGAACACACTGTGGGCCTACCGTGAGAGAGGGCGCCCCAACTAGGGACCCTAGTGCAAGAGTTACGTGAGCAACGTCGATTACGAACGTCCACCATGCCGTCGTCCGCATGTTGAATACAGTAAACCGGCTTCTTGCTTCCCTCGACATTGAAACTGGGCCACTTGACGCAGGCGCCGTCTAAACAATGCCTGCTGCAAACGTTGACCATGCCGACCTCTGCATGCTGTTTGCAGTACATCGGCGTCTTGCTTCCCACGACGTTGAAACTTGGCCACTTGACGCAGGTGCCATGTAAACAATGCCTGCTGCAAACGTTGACCATGCCATCCTTAGAATGTTGCTTGCAGTAAGCTGCCGTCTTCTCTTCCTGAACATTGAAGCTCGGTATCTTCGTGCAGGATTCATGTGAGCAACGCCGGGTACGAACATACACCATGCCGTCCGCCGCATGTTGCTTACAGTAAACCGGTGTCTTGCTTCCAACGGCGTTGAAACTTGGGTGCCTGACGCAGGTGCCATGTAAGCAACGCCTGCTGCACACGTTGACCATACCATCTTCGGCATGTTGCTTGCAGTAAGCTGCCGTCTTCTCTCCCGCAACGTTGAAGCTCGGCTTCGTCGTGCAGGATTCATGTAAGCAACGCCGGGTACGAACATCCACCATGCCGTCATCCGCATGTATCTTGCAGTAAACCGCCATCTTGCTGCCCTCCACATTGAAGGTCGGGACCGTCAAGCAACTCCGTTGTGAGCAACGCCTGCTGCAAACGTTCACCATGCCGCTCTCCGCATGTTGCTTACAGTACCCCGCCGTTTTGCTGCCCTCAACATTGAAATTCGGCCGCTTCATGCAAGTGTCATGTGAACAACGCCGAGTTACGACGTCTACCATGTTATCCTCCGCATGTTTCTTGCAGTAAACCGGCGTCTTGCTGCCCTCGACGTTGAACCTCGGCTGTGTCATGCAGCAGTCATACAAACACATCCTATGCTTGGTATTCACCATCCCGGCCTCAGCATGTTGCTTGCAGTAAACCGGCGTTTCGCTACCCTCGACGTTGAAACTCGGCCGCTTCATGCAGGTGCCATGTAGGCATTGTCTCATTGTCTCCAAACACGGTGAAGACGACTGCAGTCAACATATCGGCGCACACCAGAGGGGGGGTTACGCAACAACGAGCGTTAAGGTTTCGGCTAAGCTTTAACGCCTGCTGTTTGTGGACATCTCGGCGGAAAACGATGGTTGAAATGCTTTTGCTGCAACACGCTGCACTACAGCGGCCAGACAATAATATTGACCCAACTTAGCGGGAAGCGACATTGCCTCGCACAGGACTGAATCCTTGGACACTGCAACGCCTTTCGCGTGATCAGGGCACATCTAGGAACGAATATATGTAGTAATGTTTCAGGTAGGAGGGGATAAAAAGATGGTTTTACGACAACCCTGTAGATCAAAGCGCTGGTGACCCCATGGCCTGTGTTATGCTTGTGAGTACTACCATACCGGAAATTGGTCGACGAAAGCCGAGTATTTGATACGCATAGTTGGCTGCTGGCTGGTATTGTCTCCTTAGGACACAATACACTAAAAATAGTTGATATTTGTACACAGCACCTTCTGGTGACACTTAGTTGGGACGAATAGAGATCACCTCAACCAATACGAGATATTACAACAAACCAAGCCCTTTCTTCGCAGAGTCATCACATATTTGCGAAAGGAAGTGTAGTTGGAAATTCCTGACGTTTTCCGTCTCTGATTTGCATGCACGTATCTTGAAAACGCTATCCATCCATCCATCCATAGTTTGGTTAGTGCTGTTGAGAGTGAGGCGACAATGGCAACTATCTCGGTTGCTGCTTCTGCTGTTTTCCCCGCATTTTATGATTCTACTTTGTTCCCGCCTCCATATTGCCATCGTAGCCGTGGCTCCATATTGGCACCGTTGATTCCATGTACTAACTTTCGGACTTGCTATATCACTATAGACTGAGTCGCTTTGACCACTTGCTCTTCTGCTGGCGTCGTGGCACGCACATAAGGCACGAACCGAAACGGAGTACCTGTGGGAACCGCCCTCCAAGCCCGTATTAGGGAAGAACCGAACTTCTTCTATATTAGAGCGTTGTAAAATGTGTGTCGCCAACACTATAATAAATGTGTATTCCAGTCGACTGTTAACACGCCACACCACGTGCATCCTCAAGGCAAGTCACGTAGCGCAGCAGCCAACCAACGACGCACGCACACCATGTGCCGAATTTCGGACAGAGGCAGCCTCCCTGACATGACCCAGGCTGACCAGGATACGTGGATGAAGTGTGATAGATCACTTGATCAACAAAATAGGGAGATATGTTAGGTGCATACAAAGCGACCTAGCTCAGGACGACGAGTAAGTGTCACAGCAAATAGGTTGCGGCGTCTAGCTGCTGCTGCTCGATGCTGCTTGCTTACTGCCGCTGTTGCCTCGGTGGCCAGAGCGCGCTCTCCCCAAAAACGCACGGACTTCCAGCAACAAGGAGAGAAGGTACGTGGGGAAAATACGAAAATCCGTGCAGGACCGCCTAGCGTGAAACCGGACGGATACGGAGTAAATTTAATGATTGGAACATGGAGGTCATGTAAGCGACATTGTCTGGGGGCATTTATTCTGTATCATCTCATATATTCTCAGCCAGTTGAACTGAAACGCGTATTAAAAACGCTAAATATAGTTGGACTGTAATTTGGTCGTGGCGTACAGGCTACAGCTACCCGTATAAACAACACGTCGGGGTAGGCTTCTTTGCAGATATATCCCGTATTTCCTCATATTGTTCGTAGATATTTCATGTTCGGACCTCTCTATTTGCCCAGCTATGCAGTGCGCAAATTTCGTGAAGGAAGAGCTACAACAGCAGCACCTGCGCTTGAGTCGTATATGTGTGTGTTGGGTCTGTGACGAGTACGTGTGTGACTGCTATACCTGCAAGTGCCGTTTTGAATAATACCAAAAAACATGGTAATTAATTTGTCAAGTTTTTGGAAAGCGTGTTTTTGAAAGCTCCAAATAGCAAGTTCAAGTAACTCGTAATGGCAAATACAAATTTCCATAAACTTGACAACTAAAGACTACGGAAATATCCAATCTCAGGTATTGCAAAAAAGCTTGCTTTTTCGGAATGTTTGATTTTCCATACGCTTGTTGCCCATTTCACAAAAAACAAACTTGACAAGTACGTGTCGATAAAAACAGCCCTATATAATTCGCACTCTAAGTGAGTAGCGTGTGGAGTGCTGTTAATACCTTTTGGCATCACGCCTGACCCCATCCATCGCCACAACCCTGCTTCGTACTACTTGGGATTCCCCGCGACCCGGCGAAACCCTTTGTAAAAACAAATACAGTACCGGGAATATTTTTTTCAGGGTCCTTCCGGTCGAAATATATTAAAGAGTACGTACTTGAGTAGTTTGAAAAAATATATATTTTCGTCTTTTTTACAACAATAATATGTATGGTGCAATATCACCATATCAATACTCGCTACCGAACACGGTATAGCTGCAGTTCTAATGCTCAGAACCGCTCTCGACCAACGTATAGGTTTTTCCTAATGATCTTGACGACGGTGTTGGGGCCTTTGGATCCGCAAAGGAAGCCAAGTATTGCTGTGTTGGCATCTCGGAACGAAATTGCTTAGAATTAAGAATTTGTATCACTCCGGTGCTCCTGTACGTTATTTACAATTTGCTGTGGCCGTAAACAGCAGGACGTTATCAACGGTCGAACTACAGACTCAGGTAGGTTCGCTTACTACAGGGGTCCGCATCTGAGTTTTCCCTGAAATTTATAAGAAAGTTCTACATCCTTTTTTGTTTTTTCGTAGATTCAGAAAAAAAATGAACAGCCCAGAATGAAGATACGTTTCAAAACCAAAGGCATTTTGCCCCACCGATTCGTAAGACGAAACAGAAGGCATGCTCGGTAACACAAGGAACTGGAGCTCCCTTCTACCCAATGCCGGCGTCATTTGAGCCCTTGTGGCAGGCACACCGCTCCCCGATCTGCCGGCAAGGCTTGTGTCTCCGAGCTGCTGCGCATCTGCAAATCGCTCGTGCCAAGTACGCCCTCTAACAAAATTAATGGGACTCGAGCCAGCATCTTAGCCCAACGAAGCCATGGGTGTCAGGCACCCCACAACCCACAGGGTCATTGTAACGTCGGCCGTTTCAAATTTCGTTGCTTGCATTGCTCGCGAGGTCAATCTGCTCGTACTCGTTCGTATCGGACGTGAGTGGAGTCGCGGCGCGTCAGGTTTCGCTTACATCATCCTCGTAGATAAGAGGCTGAAACCTCGCTGATGGAGGCTTCCTTTTGGCTGCGACGATTTGAGGCCGTCTCCTGAGGTCAGAGGGACAACTTGACAGGCTGGAGCTGGTCATGGGGTGCCTTGGCGAGGGAGAACGAGCTGCTGTTCGAAGTCGGTCCTTGATTTGCTCTGTTGAGATTATCGGGGTACATCTCTTTCGTGGCGAATCTGGACAGAGGGCAGCCCTACCTCTGAAGGACGCGACCATTTGCGTCGTCGATTGCCCACCTCGAACCCTCTAGTAGAGGAAAACAACCACGCCAAATGTCCCTTGCGCCCCTCTTTCCTAGGTCGAGCACGAGTTGCACCTACAAGCAGCAGAATCTGCGTAAGTTTCCTCGAACGGCGAAACGATATTATCTATCTATTATATATAGTTCGTCTGATGCCCAAAAAACAATACTTTAATCAAGTGATCTTTGATGCCCACTTTATCATAGCAACTTAGAGTGGAGCAAAAGCAAACAAAAAAAACATCCATTTTTTTCTCGCACACATTCAAAGCACGCTTCTCCCTACGCCGGCATGCCCGGCACCGTCTTCTTACGTCGCAGGCTGGCATACTGTAGTACAACTCGCACGTGCGCCGTGCTTGTCGCCATGGCCACAGCGATTCGCGGCTGCTCTATGTACGAGTATTGCAGCAGTGCGGTAGATATTGTATCGTCCATCCTCGCTTTCTTTGGTCGCCTACTCGTATCGTATTCCACCGCATACCAGGTACCAGGTAGCAGGTACCAGAGAGCACCAACAACTGTCCTCAATTCAAGCACCGCCGCCACCACCACCACCACCATCACCAGCTGAGCACCAGTAGCAGCAGAAACGTGTCGCTGCTGTTGGTGGTGGTGGTTGTGTTTGCTGGTTTTGGTTTTGCAACAAATCTCGATCACTCTCGAAGGGATGGCAAGAAATAGGCAATTTTGTCGAATGCGGCGCAATAATATGATACCAGGTATCAGATATACCAGGCTAGTAGGTGCCGCGAGACACAATCATAGCTCTTCGTCGATACATCACGTTCAGCGATGCTCAGGTGACATGCTCATGTGGCATTCTCATGAGCCTGCATTATGCTGTCATCATGCTGTCTGTGCACGTACGTACGTACATAAAATGTGCCTGTTGTATATACGTACGTACGAAAAAGGCTGCTGCAGCAGTAGGTATTTTTTAATGTCATACGTACGTACGTATTAGAGTACTGATGGCCTAAATACTCGGAGTACTTGAAGTATGAGCAGTACTGAATGCCCAAATACTCCGAGTACTGGGAGTATGAGCAGTACTTATCCTCGAGTACAAGCAGTACTGGAGTAAAAACATCTAAATTACTCGGAGTACTCCCAAATATCGAGAGTATTGGACACCGAAATACTGCGAGTACACAAAGTACCTCGTAAAATATGTTTTTCTCGAATATACTCTAATTATACTCCGAGGCAATGGGGGCATCCGTGAATTTTGAAATGCTATAAACGCCAGTCGCATGCTCCCAGAACCTGGGAGGAATGACGGCCGAGTCTTTCAAATGATGCAAAATGCTCCTTACGTACTTCACACTCCGAGTATACTCCGAGTATCGAGTACATTTTGTACTCCGAGTACTTACGAGTATTAGTGTACTGGCGGCCTGAATACTCGGAGTACTTGGAGTATGAGCAGTACTGAAGCCCCAAATACTCGGAGTACAAGGAGTACCCGCAGTATCGGACCCCGAAATACTCCGAGTACAAGCAGTATCGAGAGTGTTCATACCCGAAATACTCCGAATACGAGCAGTATCCCGGAGTATTGAACCCCGAAATACTCCGAGTAGACGAAGTACCTGAAGTATTTTATCTCCAATACTCCTTACTTTACTCCAAGGTACTCGGAGCATCTGTGGAATATTCGCAGTCAATTTGTTTCCTATTTATTCCTACATGCCTGGTATTATTTTTATTTTGAGCCTTTATCATCTCCATTACTACTTGCTTTAGTGGCCCTACCGCCGTGGGGGCGGGAGGGCCTCTTATTCCCTAGTTGTAGATATTTTGGTTCGAGTACTCGTAATTTGCGCATTTTATACAGCAGTACCTGCACCGAACGAGTACGAGGAAATGGAGCCCGCGAACGATACAAGCAACAAAATTGGTAACGGCCGACGTTACAATGACCCTGTGGGTTGTGGCGTGCATGTCAACATTGGTTTCGTTGGGCTAAGATGCTGGCTCGAGCCCCATTGATTTTGTTAGAGGGCGTACTCGCGACGAGCGAATTGCAGATTTGCAGCAGCTCGGAGACACAAGCCTTGCCGGCAGATCGGAGAGCAGTGTGCCGGCCACAAGGGCTCAAATGACGCCGGGATTGGGTAGAAGGGAACTCCAGTTCCTTGTGTTAGCGAGCATGCCTTATTTTTCGTCATGTCAATCGGTGGGGTAAAATGCCTTTGGTTTTGATACGCATCTTCATTCTGGGCTGTTCGTTTTTATTTGTGATTCTACGGTTTTTTTTAACTTTTCATAATTTTCGGGAAAACTCAGATGCGGACCCCTGTAGTGCTCGGCGTTTTCGTCGGGCATCTGAGTTAAAACAGTATCAGAAGCCCGAGAAACTCTCATGTATCAAATTTGAGAACGTCATATAGGTACCAGACGTATGGGGTGTCCTTCTTTAGTAAGAGGAACTTCTGGTGACGAAACAGGCGTCGGATCGAGCTGGTGTCAGATACCCAAAGTGTTGCCCATGATCTACGCTTTGTACAATGGCCATCAGGGAGTAGACCTCAGGATTTAAACTGCATGCAGTCATGAAAGGTCGACAATGTACAGGAAATTGTATTGTAGGTAAGAAACAAAATACTGATTTGTAAGACAGCAGTGCTATTGAATGTTCAGCCCGTAGGCCCCCTTGAGGGTAATATCGTGTGACGTTGAATCTTGCAAATGACTGTGGAGCGGAGAAGCGTAAGCCGCAAAAACCTTGGACTTGTGCTTAAAGGGACGAGGGCAGGGGGGCATGGTCGCAGCGATACTCCAGTTACTGATGTATTAAGTTTGGACGATACAAACCCCTTCCTGAAATCATTGATGTTAGCGGCTGATAATAGCATCAACTGCAAACACGATATGCCCTTGCGCCCACCTTTGCGTACACTCGTGCGTGCGTGTGACACGGTACAGGAAGGTTACACATACCAGCAAGGAGAGATATATAAAGCCAGATCCTCATAATATCAAAGCAATAACCAGATCTCTGAAATCGGCGACTGCACGCCTACAGCCCACGATACCGGACTTGTGCGCAAACCGGTTACCAGCCCCACAATGTTCAACTCTGGTTAACCCATACAGCAGCAGAACTCAAACACATAACCCTCGCATGCAGAAAACCTCTTATTTACTACCGGTACAAGGTACCTGGTATCATAACGCAGCAGCAGCGAGGGCGGCGCGACGAGCGAGCGACCTACCCCTATACCTAGTATACATGTTATGTCTCCTGTGTGGATCTACCGTGTGTACATGACGCAAGGACAATAAGCGTGTAGGGTCCTCGTGTGGAGTATGTCGGAAGACGGTAACAACCTGAAGTGCCGTTCCAATAGGGGCAAACGACGCGGCAGGCTTTACTCTACACAATATGGCAGGGTGGCTCTGTTCCGCCGGTGCCACGTCCACTCACAGCCTGCCACTTTTACGTGTACAGAACGCATCTAAATTCCAGCCTTCATAGGACACAGGTAGCACCTTAACTCACATCTGGATGAAAGTTGGCACTCCTGCGCCAGATACGAAGATTATGCTGGTAAAGCAACGTGGCCACGACTTCGACTGTACACACATCAGGCGAGTCTGCTCTGAAATATGCCCTTTCTTGAAATATGCACTCTAAAGTTTTGTATAGTATTTTGGGGCCGAGGTTGTTGGGGATGGGGGTCGCATAAGGTGATTTATTTCGGTACAACGACGGACAGTACAGTCTGCACCTGCACCTACCGGGCAATCGAAGTCGTGACTACGTCTTATTCCTACCAGCGGTGTTCATTGGTCTGACACGGCGCTTCGTAATCTCTACAGGTGCGCATTTGGGTGTCACTTGTATTGCCATTGAACAGGCTGGAATGTACCTGGTATGCATGTCCGCCTGCCTGTAGAATGTAAAAGTGTGAATAATGCAGGTGGCTCCTGGGGGACGGAGACGCCGTGGACTTATGTGTACAGTGAAGACTGCCTTGGCGCCAGCCCTTACTCATATTGCATGCTAAGGTATCGTCTACGGGCATACCGTGCACATGCCCTGCCCTATCTGAAAATGACTTCACATCCAAATAGATTATTCGTGGATGGAAACTCCAGACGAGGGGGCTTCGCCGGCGGCCTGGACGGCCGCCAGACTCGCGCGATCCCCAACATTATATAAAAAACAGTATAGCAGCGTTGTGGTGAATTGTTGAGGTCAGACTTACTGCCAAGAGTTGAGAGTACTACCACGCAGTGACTGGCGACACTGCTGTAAAGTAATAGGGATACTCGCACAACTCGTACGTATCTTCGGTCACACGCAGTCTGATATCATACGTATGAATTGTGACCGAAACGCATATATTAACTGCTTGCACAAGTGCTTTTAACAGAACTGTTCTGCTGTATGTGTACCTGGTCTGGCACCGCTGGCAGCAGGAGCTAGCTGCTGTACGTACGCAAACGACCCACCTAGCTGCTGTACCTGGTGATGTATGATACAATATTGTGTATACACGTATATGTTTATGCGCCACTGCTGTACTGCTGCTGATCCTGTGCTGCTGTACGTAGTTTTTAATGCATTCAAATTCGTGTGAAGGCGGCTATCTAGCTTAAGTTTGACTGCTTTATGAATCAAAGTTGAGTTTCAAAATTCATTTTCATCTCTTTTTCCCCTTGAAAGAAGGCACCGATACCTTTACCATCTGAAAACAAGTACGGAATCAATTGTCTCGATCATTTTTGAAGGACTTCGTTTATGAGTCGAGTTTTGGGCATCCATTCTTCATTGTTTTCGTTCGTGCTTTGCGCGATTCATGAAGTAAAGTTACTGTGGGATATATACCTCTTCATTATGGTACTATTATTTACCTTGCAAATCATGGAGTTTTATTCTGAAACTGGAGAGCCGTACGATCCTCAACTGCGATGGTGCGTTCGACACGAACAACGGCAAACTACGACAAAAATATTGCAAAAACATATTTCCGTATTTTTACACACTCTTACTGGCGTATTTATCACTGGGTGCTGTTGTGTGAAAATATTTGAATCCTCGAACCCCCGTCTCTTCAACAGTGTTTTGACGTCTAATTCCATCGTTTTTTTTGTCATTTATTTCCCCAAAACCTGCTACTGAATCCAAGTTCAACCAATGAACCGATCTGTCGCCAATCAACCATCAATTCGATAGTTTCTATATTACATAAAATATGGCTTTAACGTTTCAACTGGCACTCCAATAATCTGTCGCTATGTCACGCACAAATGCAATGTTTCATCTGAGTAGTTTTATCAGGCTCAGCTTATGTCCACGTCGAGTTTTAGTTGTTTCGTGCGCGACCAGGGCATAGCCTACAGCAGTAACATGCTATTAATAGTTCCTGTGCCGTTACGTATTTACCACCTATGTACAAAAAAAACTGT
This sequence comes from Saccharina japonica, assembly GCA_008828725.1. Classification (NCBI taxonomy): domain Eukaryota; class Phaeophyceae; order Laminariales; family Laminariaceae; genus Saccharina; species Saccharina japonica. The sequence goes on along the minus strand of MEHQ01002761.1, from coordinate 56,475 downwards.
ACATGATGAATACCAGGCACAGGTACACGCTACAATAATAATACTTCACAGGCGAGGCGGCGGGGGGAGCAGCTCGGGGCGAAGTCCCGAGGCGTGCCCCGCCCAGTAGCCCCGTGTACACGTATCAGTGAATTACTGTTTGAATGGAATCGCCAGGTAGCCGAGTATGTCAGACGGTCGTTCGTGTGTTTCATGCCAAGCACATTCAATCGTTATTGACTCCACGTGTATGGTCCATGACCCATGCCATGACTAAGTCGGAGTCAATCATCCACGATTTCATGGTGTTCATCGGAAATGTAACGCAAAATGAAACGACACAACAAGTAAATACGTTCGACATCGTACTGCTTGACATCTTGACATATTCGTACACGCCCATGGATGATGTACGATTGATGGCGATTTGAATGCATTCCATATCATACAGCCTTACAAGTGCGAGAGGAGTACTTATCGCTGCCCTTCACAGGATATACCCTGCGACGCGGAGCGGGTCGGGGCGGGGGGCTCGCCGCCCAGCGGACAAACCCCGTGTACGGTCAATGATTTCTTTTCGCTCTATGGATTATTGATTGGATCGAAGCGCCAGGTAGCGGAGTGCGTCACAGGTATCCAACTACAACAGCAGCATCAGCAGTACAGACAGGCACAGCAGTAGTTTATATTGGTCTTGTTCTTCAAGTACAATTAGTGCTGCAGGATGAAGGTGGTAGACTCTACTGACACACGGATAACACACCCAGCAGTAGTGGCAATAGCAGTACATAGTGTCCATCATACTACGATTGATCGCAGATTCCATGATTGCTACTATCACCAAACTTCACAGACAGGCGGGGCGGCGGGGATCCGCCCAGCCGACATACCACATGCGTGAACCAAGGATGGCCTTTTCCCGTGGAATCTGGTTGAATGGAATCGACAAGGGGCGGAAATGGTCATCCAAACTCGAAAAACTGTCACTGGGACTGCATGCAGAGCAACCCCTTTACCTGTGCTGCTCTCCCCACAAAAAAAAGTTCGATTCTGTCTCTATTTATTTCAGCCTTACGTCTGGAAGAACATCTACCTCTGTGTTTTTTTCTTTTGGACATTTCGCAATTTTGCTCTAGCTCCAGCCTCACAGCTAATCCGAATATGCACCACCCTGCGATGGGCTCTTCGGTGCTCTCACTACTGTGTGGCAAAGCGCCAGCAGTTTTTGCGTCCTCTACGAACAGGGACTACGTCGCTGAAGTTTAAAAATGTGGTTCCAGGCGGTTGAATTACGCTGCTTTTTAAAATGAATATGCTTTCCGTTCGTGCATGTTTTCGAGAACTCGTACACGTACGTACAGGATCACATGTTGTACGTACGACCTCGTACAGTAAGGGCCGTTTTTAACGACACGAGCAAATAGCAAAAAACTTGCTATTTTAACAACAAATTGGCAAGTATTGGAAAATACTTTCTATCGACAAACACGATGAAATGGCAAGAAACTTGTTATTTGAGCGACGTAACGCCTTCAGTTTTTTTATCAAACCCCGTACAGCAAGGATCGGACGGCTAAACGACACCCTCGTCGAGGCATGGGTGGCCTGCAGACGGATCCAAGCATATCTCGTAGATCCCAGAGGTGGACAGCCCTCCAGGGCCATCATAGTCAGGTTGTTCGTTGTCTTGGCAAAGCTGGAGCGACTGTTTGATTGGGATTGACATGAGCATCAGCCCCAGACGGCGCCAGTGCCACGCCTACATGCGGTTCGTCACCCGCGCCAGCAACCCCTTCAGCAGTGCCGTCAGCCACCATCATCTGCTGTCAGCACCACCATCTAACCCTCGGTATCTTCCTGTGTTGCTGGAGCCCGTGCGTCTAGCGCAATGACGTGTGATTTGCATGGTCTTGGGTAGGCGTGATTGGTCGCTAATGGCAAGTGAAATAGCAAATTTGAATTTCCAAAAACTTGCCAACGAACAGCTACGGAAATATCCTGAAAAGAAGTCGGCAAGTTTTTTACTATTTTGGCAAGTAAAAATTGGCAAAAAAATGGAAATTTGGCAATTTATTTGGTAAATACGCGTCGTTAAAAACGGCCCTAAATCTTACGCGTTTTAACCGTTTTTTTGCTGTTATTGAAGGCACACTACGAAGGTCGGTTGTGGCAGCGGTAGTGCTAATCCGAAAGTGCACCAGCATGGGGAACATTCCTTGGCTCTGTGCGGGCATATAGGAGGAGCTCTGGGCGATTTCATGTTAGTCTAGCACAGCGACTACCTCGTTGAACATCACCTTATTGGGCGGGCTGACTACCTCGGGGCTCGAGCTGCGAATTCGCTTTCAGCAACTGCGGCCTGAAATCTCGAAATCTACAAATCCCATCTCGAATGTTGCTTCGGGTTTGGCTATACCTAGAATCACTTAGGCTCGGGCCTTGGTGCTGTGTCTGCCCGGTGCCTTGGTAGGGAGAACGCAGGGACAACGACGAGTGCATCAAAATGCCTTGTGAGGGGCTGATTTTGATCAAATCTCTGTTTCAAAAATATGTCGCGTTATGGGAATACATAATTTTGGTAGTTTGTGCGGAAAGCAACCGAGGTAGGTGCCTCTGCATGCTATGCTATGTAAAAACAAAATCTCCCCGTCGGAGGCATGCACATATTTTCTGTCGAAACCCCGTTCGTGTTTGTTTTCTCAGTTGAAGGACGGCAGAACCTTTACTCCGAAAAGCATGTCCAACATACACCCATGCTACTACCCTGCAAGATCCTAAAGGCCCCGTGCCCTATCTGAACACACCCTTGGCTATAACTTCTGAACTGGCCGCTGTTCTGAGCGCCTGCCTCAGCTGACATTGGTTGCAGTCGCCGAAAAAAAAAAATACCTCCGAGGTCTTTCATGTTTTCCCAAAAGTGCAACTCTTTGGTTATCTACTACGTCTTTAGAGTTCCGGTAACCAGAAAATGATAGTTGAAATCAAGTGATTTTATTCAAATGGAATTCAAGTGATTTGATGCAAATTGAAATAAAGCGGCTTTATGATAATAGAACTCGAGGAATTTGAGGAAAATTGAAATGAAGTGATTTAGACCAAACGCTATGGTACCACTTTGTGGCTCTTTCATCGCCTTCTCAGTAACATAGTGTAAAACAAAAGTGTGTATCGCTCGTATGGGGACCTAAGTAGGTCCAATATATTCCCGAGAATATAAAACCCAACAAAAAGGAGTGTCTCGCCGCTATCTGACGCCTGAGACAGTGACAAGTTCAATACGCCACTATCCTGTTCCCTCTTTCTATCGTTCCGCAACTGTATATCGATAATATATGCGCTGGCACTATTCTCGAGAGCCATACGGATATTAGGTACGTATGACGTGGACTGGGTACTGTAAACGAGGACGATACGTGCTATCTTTTGAATACATACAGGTACGACGTACTGCGACTAACCCACATCGTACAGGGCAAGGCCAGAAAATACACATAGCGGCTTCGAAGGTGTCATGGCTATGCGTTGTCCAGGGTCCAAGCGGTTGCTTGCGACGTCCTACCGTCTTCGTCCAAAAGCCTTCAAAATGTTCGTTGTTTTTTATCGGAGGATGAATGAGAGTTGGTGTCGTCTGTTTTCAGCACATGAGCTGCCAAATGTGTTTTTTTTAGACACGTAGTCGGCGCCCCCCACATATCATCGACCGGGGTGCGACAAATGTTACATGAGGGTAGGTGGGAGTCCCTAACCAGCGCGACACATTCAGAGTTCGTGACGCAATCGGTGTGTGGTCGATCGATGTGAAAAATAAAAGTAGTCAATTTCTTGCGATCCGCGAGGAGTTGAGGTTTATTGTTGTCGTTTTTTTGCACACCAGCGACCAAAAGTTACGAATCGGTTAATCAATTGATAGCCTGTTGCTTTTCGACGAAGTAGAGGTTGTCGCGCTCGATGATGCACACGGTCCGTATGAGTTTCATAGCATCCACGAGGGGTACTAGGTGTATATCAGCCACCCTACGCCGCAGAACAAGACGTCGTGCACCCACACACAATAGCACCCACGAGAGATACTAGGTACCACGACTCGGACTGCGTGGTGTGTGTAGGTGCGGGTACATTCAACAACAACGATAAAAACCAGGTATGAATCAGCACACCGTACGCCGGCAAACAACACGTTACTTACCCAAACACGATAGAATGTTTGAGTGATATCATGTGCAAGGACTCGTACTGCCTGACATGTGCATTTACAAATACGTAAGACAGTACTGCGCCATTGCAGTGTGTGTTTTTGTCTATCTAGTGCTTCTCGTTTCGGGTGCTGCTTGCACGAGTACGCATATCTCACATGTGGAATGATCACGTAGGGCTCGCCTTTCGCTGCATCGGCGGACTCGGCTGCGTTAAAGTATACATATCTGATTTTCTGCCGGTTCGTATGTATGATCTGCCGTTGGCTCTAAACTGGTGCAGCAGGGCATCGGCAGGTAAATCAACGGCTCTGCAAGCCCGTACACTGAATGGAGCAGTTCAAACCCAACTGCCTTCCTGTATTTCGATATATTTAACTCCACTCATAACGAGCAGCCATGGTACAGTATTATTATAATATGATACTCCGAAACGTTTCGTCAAGCGGGGGCTTTTCACGTCGTTCGCATTCATTCTGTTTTTCGCTTCATAACGACTTCGTTCTGCCGCCTCCCCTACTCGAGGAAGCGACTGCAAGATGCCACACAGACCACTGCTCCCTTCCCTTATCTCCTCTACACTTCTGCGCCTGCAAGCGCCCACACTGGTCATGTTCGCGCTTCTGAGTACGACCAAAACCCGGGTTCTTTGCTCAAGCTCTGGTGCTCTCCGAAAAACGGAAAAATGACGTTTTCTAACGGACTACGCATACGTAGTCGAAACGAAACATGGACAGCGGGTTTTTCCTAAGAGTACCAAACATGTCGTAGATCTCGACATTGCGCTCGTCCCCGCAGTTCCCCTTTACGGCGGCTGCGGCAGGACGGCCAACCCTTCCGAGGCAACGGAGGCCGGAGAGCACCCCCTTATGAAGAAACCACGACCGAGGTATGTTCCTGTGGCGAGTGTGGCGAGGCGTTGCGTCAACAAGCTCAGAGGGGGTACAGAGCTCGCAGAAGGCGGAAATATATGCCGTAAATTCCGATGTCAAGCCCCCGCTCGAGCGCGTGCGGCACTGACCGAAAGTATTGTCGTCGCTGGCCGCTGCGGGTGGGGCGGAACACGCGCACCAGTGAATAAACCGGGGATGAAGCAAAGTCTAGGATCAATTTCACCACTAACATGGGTATATCTATGAAAAGGAGACACACTAAAGTAGCATGTCTAGATGGCACGTCTCCACCCTAGCTGCTGTTCCACGAGTATGGTATAGCGTTTTCCTACATCAAGGTCGTACGAGGGCTTATACTGCTGCTCTATGTGATGGCAGGAAATGGACACTGTGTGTGGTCACCGTTCGTAACAGATATGCTTTTCCGTGCGCTGTCGGCATGTGCGTAGTCGCCGACGGCTCCGCTGAAGTCGTCACTTCATATGTTATACGGGTATACAAATACCCATATCATTGTTGTTGTCCGTCTTATTTATAGGAACATTTGAAACTCCGAAGAGCGCCTTGTATGGGTCTTAACGAAAAACGTCCCGATTGTGTCATATATACCGTGACAAAATATGTGCTTATTCTACGCAAAACGACCGGCGTGAGGTACGGTTATTCTCGAATGATGTGCTCGGTCACTTGTCTGACGAAGTACATATTACATTTTTTCGTAGTAAGTTTATAGACATTATATGTGCAAACCCTGATAGTGTGACGGTGCGAGGGCGCAAAATTGCACATCGCACAGCGCCAGCTCTGCGACAGCAAGGCACAGTGCCTCCATATAAATCAAGCGCCCAACCCAAGTACAACAAGATTATTGGTGTAGCATGGACTCGCAGCCACCACGTCAACGTCGACGACGGTGGGGAGTATCCCGCATTGACTCAATCGACATCCTCATTTCTCGGACTGTATCGAGAACACAGACGCAGCACACAGCAACAAACATATCAACAAGCACCACACGACCCGGCCCACAGACCTTCGTACCAATGCCCACCCAAACTAAACGTCGACTGGCGGGAGGCAAGCGCTCACACGACGGTTACCAGCCCGCTGCACGTGTTACTTGCGGCTACCACGCATATCGCGGGAGTGCTCTCTTCCTCAGCCTGCAACGCAGCCTGAAACATCTTATGGACAACTTGGTTCCACACATTGCCCGACCTTGTGTACGATGCACCGTTTCACCATGCGTCCCGCTTTATTATATTCCGAGTGTCTACTGTAATATGTTTGCGGCTCGACGGCAAGCCCTGTTCTTTGTTTTTTCATTGTTTCTCGATTGTTCAGTTTGAAACCGCTATGCCAACTTTGTTACATTGCGGGGAATGTGGCTCTACTGTAATGTCAAATGTTCAACGACGTCATCGTTCTTTTTGCACACCTACCCTACAGGTGCTGGAGCCCTACGAAGACCCGAAAACCGTTATGAAACAAATTCGACCTGTAGGCATGACGCTTGCCCACCTCAAACACACGAGACGAAGAAGGCGCACAAATGAAATGATGTCAATCTGCAAACTGAGCTAACATAAGCAAAGACCATCCTATGTTCCCACAACTCACTTACTCGATGCTACTTACTACGGCGGCTGCTGCCTGGTGTGACGCCTGCACCGTACAAGCGGGAGGTAGTTCTGGGCACATATAGGGTAGTACGTACACGGTAGTTATCATCAATACATAGTTTCCTACGAGACGTTCTTATTGGAGTTTCGCAAAAACGATTTGAAAACCTACAGCACATGGTATGATATCATACGATTATTTTATCATAGTACGACGTGATTAAACTTCTGCGTTTTTACGTAGGTGGTCGAAAGAGACTTTATTGAAGTAAGGAGGTCGACACTAACTTGGTTTTGGTCCAGGGGCGAAACACCTTTGTTTACGTTTGGGAACCAAAATTGACTACATTTCTGTGCAGGTGGTCGCAATATACTTGATTGTTGTATGAGGGGCGAAAATTACTTGGTTTAGTGTACGTTTACATTTACTGGGGTTATGTATTGTTGGTCCAAGCTTAGTTGTTATCTTTTGTGTGCGTGGTCGAGCTTGACTTTGATTGTTTTCGGTGTACGGACTGGAAAAAACGCGTTTTGTTTGTTTGTACCGCGAATGACTTCTCCTGGGAGCGGGTGTAAAATGACTGGATTCCACTGCAGGTATTGCAGTCGACCAGGTCTTGATGTGGGGTTGGAAACTTTCTTAGTTCTACGTAGATTCTGGGTAGACATACATGTGGTTTTCGTGCTAGCAAAAAAAACCCAGGATTTTTGTGTGTTGATAGAAACCGACTTAGTTCAAGTGTGGGCACTTAGGTATTGTGTGCCTGGTTGAAATTGACTTAGTTTTATCGTCGGAGCATCGAAATGATCTTGGTTTTGAAGTGGAGATCGCAGTTGACTTGATTTTAGTGCTGGGTTCAAAATGTATTTGGTTCTTGCGTTGGTATCGAACGTGGCTTGTTTTTCTTACGGGGCGTCTAAATGGACTTGGGTTTTTTGGGGGGGGTCGAAATTGACTTGTTTGTTTTAGTGCCAGGGATACAAACGAATTGGTTTTACTAGGGGTATCGATTCTTACAGTCTCTTTGCGAGCGAGCCAAAACAAAGCCACTTGGGTTTGATTTACAATGTCAAAAGGTGTACCGTGCGCCGTGAACCCGTAACTCGCTGTTCGAAGAACGATTTTACGAGTTAAATAGATATCGTGCTTCTTGTTTGTTGGCCGGAGGTTTCCCTTTTAATTTGTTTCGTTGTTTGTATACACTCAGTGGAGTGCATACATATGCATACTTACTCGGTCGGCTGTGGATCGCCTACGCCCTCGGCTGCCTGTTAGCCGCACTCTTGGACTGCTTCTGCTGCGCTTAACTGCGGTACAGCACAGCAACAGAAGCTGCAGAGACCTCCAGCTCCACAGATCGCGGGGTCTGATTAAAAAAAGCATTTATGCGGCACAATAGTAGGGTCAGAGCAATACAGCGGAAGCACGTGGTCTTGCGATGGCTTCTGCTGACGGACGGCAGGCGTATATATATATAATTGTATCCAGCTGGTTGTAGCACGCACTATGCAGTTTGCTGCCTTTAGTGTATGGGTTACGTACATAATACAATACAAAACCAAAAAAATACAAATTACAAAAAGTAGGCATGAACTCGGCAAATATTCAACTCACGCTTTCGAATCCAAAATCGGACGTCGTGACCAATTTACCATATCAACAAATGACAATGTGATCATGTACCTGGTAGTATCTATCTCGAAACGCGCCAGACACCCGACACCTAGTATGTACAGCACAGCGGCAGAAAGAGAGGGGTTGTTGATGTCAGATGATGGAAGGAAGCCGCCGATGAAGGAACTATTATAAAGCACAGCAGGAAGGGACATGTCGGTTGCGAGCGCTTGGTGTCGCCCGCTTATGCTTGTGTTGCTAGGCGAGATTTGTTTTGTTTTTTATCTTGACATGATGTCTTATCATGACGTTTATGTCCTGGGTCAGTGTGCATTTGCGGCACACAACGGCAGCACAGTAAGGTAGAAGCTTGATTACGGACCGCAGGCTGCGACTAACACAAACAAACATTTACTAGCCATATCAGTAAAGCGCAGATTAGCGTGTCACACATGCACCGTTTTGCCTGCTGGTGCCTATGGGCGGCAGGGTTGTAACGTCGTGTTCCGTTTATGCTGTGTTGTCTACCCGTGGTTCACTGTAATGACTGCGAGCTACGATGCTCGGATTACGCCCAAACCTTGATACGTGTCCGGACAGGATTGCCGTGTTGACGCACGCATTTGTTTTTCAAAACGTGCTTGTTCGAAGAGATATGCTCGAAACAAGACGGATCCTTCGGGAAGATAAATATTCATACACGAGGGTACATTCATATATCCAATATGTGAATGCACCATCATCCTACATTGCAGTGATCCACATGGTTGTCGAAACAAATTATTGTGTTCCCCTCCGATCATAAAATTTACTCCTCTTCATCTAAACCATATTTATAAGTGCCTTGAGCAAACAAAGAGCGGTACAGTGTCCGAAGGTTGGACGGTGTGACAGACAGTATATCTACCTGCTGAGTTCGATCAGTTAATGAGTGAGACCATTGTAGTACCGCGCGTGGCTGAGAAATCCGTTTCATTGTCTAATACCGCCGACATATCTAGAAGCTGCAAGCGTGACAGCTCAGCCTGAACTTTATACATCCTTGCTGTGCCACACTCGCCACATCATGATCCTCAGGTATTGCCACCGCCGTCGCCACCAACCCGTGTCCGGCGATAATAGGGCATTGTTGTACGCCATCGTTTCATGAAGTGGGGGGGTTTCGCTGTCAAAGCTACTATACAGGCGTACTGCAAGCAACACGCGGAGGACGGCATGGCGAGCATCGAGAGTGGGCTGTGCGAACATGACTGCTGCAAGAAGCGGCCGAGTTTCAATGTCGAGGGCAACACGACGGCGGTGTACTGCAAGCAGCATGCGGCGGATGACATGGTGGACGTCCGAAACAGGCGTTGCTTATATGACTCCTGCATGAAGCGGCCGAGTTTCAATGTCGAGGGCAGCAAGATGGCGGTGTTTTGCAAGCGTCATGCGGCGGATGACATGGTGGACGTCCTAAGCCGGCGTTGCTCACATGACACCTGCATGAAAAATCCTTCTTTCAACGCTGAGGGGAACAAGACGGCGGTGTACTGCAAGCAGCATGCGGCGGATGACATGGTGGACGTCGTAAGCAGGCGTTGCTCACGTGAAACCTGCATGAAGAGGCCGACGTTCAATGTCGAGGGCAGGAAGACGGCGCTGTACTGCAAGCTGCATGCCAAGGACGGTATGATGAACGTTCGCCGCAGGCTTTGCTCACATGAAACCTGCATGAAGAGGCCGACGTTCAATGTCGAGGGCAGGAAGACGGCGGTGTACTGCAAGCTGCATGCCAAGGACGGTATGATGAACATTCACCACAGGCTTTGCTCACATGACACCTGCATGAAGCAGCCGAATTTCAATGTCGAGGGTAGCAAGAGGGCGGTTTACTGTAAGAAGCATGCGGCGGAGGGCATGGTGGACGTCGTCAACCGACGATGCTTACATGAAACCTGCATGAAGCGTCCGTGTTTCAATGTGGAGGGCAGGAAGACGGCGGTGTACTGCAAAAAGCATGCGGCGGACGGCATGGAGAACATCCGCGGCGGGCGTTGCTCACATGACACTTGCAACAGGGCACCGATCTGGGGTTTACCGACTGGAGGTGTGCCGACAGTGTGTTCCAACCATAAAACTGACTGTTCGGTAGGCCAATTGATTAGTTTTCGTGTCAAGTGCCAAGCGGTGAATTGTGACCGAGCGTCACGGTGGGGACGCATTGGAAAGCAGCCTACCCACTGCCCCCAGCACGGCCCCGCTCAGGACGGCTTCGTCTGCGTTGGACAGACACCCGCCAGCAAGAGAGCTCGTCGTAGTTTGTCGAGCCATTCTGTGAACCCCTCCGGATCTCACGTAAAAACTGAGTGCATGTTTTGAAATTTTTCCGAGCTGTCCGGAAAATCGGTGTGAGAAGTTAGCTTGGACTGGATGCGTGGTGCAGTTGGGCAGTAGGTATACCAGGTATATATGGGACGTTGGTGTCCTTTGCGCGGAATGCGGTTGTCGTAGTGTCGGCTCCGGCTGTCTCAGCTTTTATATCCCAAGTACCTTTTCCAGGGCGAGGCAATGCCATGTATACTTAAGGAAGGAAAACCCAGGCTTGACCAAGGATCGATCGGGCGTCTAGTTTGGCCGGCACATGACCTGGCTGTATGCCGATCCGATTATTTCGACAGGTAAAGCTTTTCGAGATATTACAGGCGATACGAATGCATAGAAAAACCGGTCAGCCGAACAAATGATGTGCTTGGTAAGTTGAGAAGAACAGCCTGTTGGTTACTCTTTCTCTTGATGTTGTCTTGCGTCACACGCACTAGATTGGACGACGTAATTGGTACGAAACATTTTGCTAAAGGTTACTGTTTTAACCCCCTCTTGTAGATTTTAACAGGATTAGGCCAGGACTGCATTTTGGTCCCGCGTTTAACACGTATACTGATCCGGAAAGTTCACTTCGACGTCAAATTGACAAGGGCATTGGTTGTCGTATTCATGCCATCCATGTTTACACGTCTATCGACGTAGTTTGCATGGCAGTTTAGCACCTATTGTACCAATAATGTGAACCAAGTCGAATAGCTTGTTGGCACACGTCATCGCGACCCGTATTTTATTTTCCCAAAACCATCTGTGATCGACGCTGCCGTTTCACTGAGGAACTGCTGTAGTCATTAGTCCGGCAACGCCATTCGTATTGAGTAATAACACTGTTTATACCAAGGGTACTCTTAGATCATGATATTGGTTACCTTGATATATATTTTGTCACGTTTCGTGTGAGATACCGGGCACCTCAAGCGGGGAGTCTCATAAACGAATGGGTCTACCCCCACCGTAGCGCGCGTCTCTTTCATCAGCAATAACACGCTTTGAAACGGTCAGGTCCGGTACTTTCTACATTGTAGGGCTGAGCGTGAACGTGCACAAACGGGGACGTGTCTGTACACAGGGTGCTGATGGCATGGCGTGGTCTCGTAGTCAGACCTACGCCATCATAATAATATCTACTCAGCGTTCATTGTGTTTAGTTTGTGTATTCAACGTACCGCTCTGCTATATCTTTATCGACTTAGCTGCCGACTACGTATGTCTTAGCTTTTTGTGTTCTCGAATATGTGATAGTTTATATTTTCAATAAATATTGTACCAGATCTGCATGGTCGGCGACGCGGGTATATTTTTCTACGTTTACGTTATGTGTGCGTCGTCTTTCATGCTATTCCAATCGGTTTTTGAGAAATCGGCGGCTGTCTATTGCCGACTGAACGTCTAAGTAAGCTGAAAATATTGACTATTGAGCAGATCAACGGTATAACTCAAGGTTGTGTAGACTAGTTGTAGACATAGCGGATTCCCACTCCCGGATGCATATTGTATCGACAGCCAAGTGTCACACTGAATATTAGTGCTCGGCTTCCTTTATACCTCGAATGTTCTGCGTTGTGAAGGAGGGTAAGGTGCTTTAGTCCGCTATGATGGCATTATCGACGGCAGACATATTCAATGAAGGATCTCTCCCTTACGGTGGACTGGAGTTAAACCCCCGGCACACCTTTTCCCGGCTGGTGCATTTTATATTGCAATGGTCTCAAACACGACACCCCAGGTATGATCCATTTTCTGACATATACATACCAGGACATGTGGGCACGACGGGCGGATTCCGTGGCAATCGTGTTTTACTTTTGCCACCGTAAACGTTTCGAGAAATAGGAGTTTCGACTTTTCTTTTCGCTGTGAAGCACAAAAATATACCAGGTTGAAAAAGGAGCTCAGTAACGTATATTCTTCGGATCGTTTAAATTTCTCGCGTCAATCCCGAACATTTATGTTGTTTTCAGATCATTGGGTGTGGATTTCACGTGGATGGTTCTGTGTGTGAAGCGCTGTGGTCCGAACTCCGATCAAAGCACAACAAACTGTGGGAAGAGCTCGACCATTCTCGGTAGCAAAGTCACTGCCTTGCTAACAAATGTCTGCATGAAAGGACACGATTCAACAGGAAAGTGTAGATGAAAAACATACCACAACGGAATTGATATTCAAACACTGAAGTACCACGCGACTCTCAAACATCCAGCTTAATGTACCAAAGTTCATCACCATTGGTTTGTGCTTACTATCCCCGGGTTCTAAATATTCGCTTTGTTTTTACCGGAATAGGCGCTGAAACACGAGCACCGTCCACTCAACTTTTTTTTTTTTTTGTCCATCCCATTTAGTATCTTCGCCCTTCCTTTCTCTCTCCTCCCTAGTCGTAACTCAGATCCGGGGTCACAAAAGAGGCTCCTCTCCCTCCTCCCCCACTACGGTTCTTGCCTTGCATTTTTATCGCGAGAAGACTTCGGCCTTTCCTTCCCTCGTCGACTCGCATCGAATTGTGCCTACCCACGCTACTATTAATTGGCGCTCTCAGCAGTTGATTCCGTTTTTTATTTATTTTTGCAAATAAACTCAAAAGTCCGACCCACGTGAGATTCGAACTCCAGACATCAACGTTCAGAAGCGTTCGAGATTACCTCTAGACCATCGGGGCGACCGACAATTTATGCCTACGATTGAATGTAGGAGCCATCCGCAGAAAGGGGTAAGCTCTCTGAAGGGAGGGGGGGTGTTGGTGGCGAGCAAAACCCACTTAATGTCTCAAACCAACAAGACCATCTAATTTGGATAAAGTAAAATATTCGACGTTGGTGTTCTACAAAGACAAGGTTACTGTGCGGTTTAAACCGGTTATATCTATGTATGTATATCCTTAGGGAATTTCAACGAAACACATACATCGGGGATGGCACAAACGAAATGCCATTTGAAAAAAATGAACTAAGTGACCAAACTGCTTCAGCGCATTGGGATAGTTTGGCGAGAATGACAAATCCGTTGCGTTTTGTTTGGATGTCGTTTACGCGACCGGTCTACATATTATGTAAACACGCCAACGTCGGCGGTATCCTTGCCCCCCCCCCCCCCCTAAACTGCCGAGACCGTGCCGCGAATGGCAGAAGGTTTATATGGCGGGAAATTAATGATGTGGGTGTCACGATTCCTACGTAACACTTTCCATGTTCGTCTGTTCCGTGGGTAGGCGTCTGTGCCAGAACACTCTTTCCTTGAGGATCTATACTATTTGAACAGGTTTCCAACGTGTTTCCCGCTCTGTACGTTTATGTGGTCAACACTCTCGGTAGATTTATCCCCACCATCAAACGGTCAAGCGTAGTCGATTAGCGAAATGGTATACGCAGTGTAGGTTTGTACGTAGACGAAGTAACGGTCTCTGCTACAGGAGGAACAAACTACGCACAGTTCATTGGTAGAGAGAATGCGGCTGGGCTGTGTCGAGCGCTGGGATGATAGAGTATTGTTGGTATGGCAGATTTGAGGGATCCACATCTAGGCATTATTGTCTAGGAAAACATCAAGTGCAGGACAGCACCCCTGCGTTGGGCTAAAGCAAACACGAGGTTCCTGCTGCAAGCGTGAGTAGAGGTAAGGTAGTCGCTGGGTTGGTCAGTCAAGCCAGGGACTTGTTCCCTTTTTTCTGCCGCCCCAACCTCGCCATTTGTTTGTTTAAAGGGTCGAGGGGGGATCGAAAGTATCCGGGGTTCCGGAATACCTGTTAGTTCGTTACCCATTAATGCTTGAGTTATATCGCAGGAGTCGCATTGTACCCTCTATTCGGAAGCTTGGTCATCTGATACAACTCTAACGGAACTAGTTATGAACCCGGCCGATACTCAAGGGGGGAGGGAATAGAGATATAACGTAGCATTTGGTGGTCAAAATTGTTAGGGGATTGCAGGAGGCTTTAATACACGTATCAGGCCGAGGGGGGAGGTCTCTTGTACGAGTCAGAAAACGATAATGACAATGGGTTTCAAACTGCAAAAATGGAAACGTTCCCATGAGATGGACTACACATTTTGGCTCAAACGAGGGGAGAGCTTAATATGAAACATAATATGAGTAGTCATCGTGATAGTGGTCGTGGTCGTAATCCGGCTGTAATCGTAGTAGAGTGGTGGGTAATAGTAAGTAGCAATGCCAGGGTTCCCAGTATAAATAGTGATGCTGTCAATATAGCAGGATTAGCTATTATATAGAACATGATGACGTGTAGTACACAGTAATACTGTCTTTATCTTCTGCTGAAGAGTAAATGAACTGCCCAATAGCCGCGAGGTGCCCCTGTCCTTCTGTCTGAAAGGAAACCCATCCCCGAATAGATATGTTCCTCTCTTTCCCGTGTGTCTCCTCGAATGAAGATTATGTTTGCGGTGCGGCTCCCTGTGCTAATTTCGAGTGCTTGACTTAGGATCCGCCTGAATTTTCTCGGCACATATGCATCGTGGTTTAAATGTTTACAATTTTGTTTTGTCTTGAGTCCTCGCTGATAACACTCGCTCCGCCTTTCTCTGGTACGTACATTACATTACTTTTATTTTCTATCTGTTGAAGTCATCCTTCTTTCCGTTTTTTGTTTCGGCATGCTTTCTCACCGGCTCGACGCGCTCTACCTAAGATTGCGATCAGTGTCACCTTGTGCTGTACCATTACATTCCTATACTACTGCGGTCGACCTTTGTGAAGATTCTATCGGTTGGTGACAACCGCTTATCTGTACACAGGCTTCAACTATCGATTGAATCGTCATTGTGATGGCATCATGAACACGGCCAACACAACAAGCCCACCACTGTCATGCCCACCGTCGGGAGCATAGCCGTTATAGATGAATGCGAGGTTCGACCCACCGTTGCCGTGGGCGTGGCCGCGGCGGCGGTAAAGGTCGCCGTACTTCAAGCCCGGTTTGTTTTCGTGTTCTCCCGAGAATGCATCGACGATCCCATGTATAAGCAGGTGTAAAATTGGATTGGTATAAGTACATACAGCACGCCTGCCAGTGGTGCGTCTATGACACAGCCGTCGACACCAGTTTGCGTTACCCCAGCGCGGGTCGTGAGTCCAGCGTCCCAGCATCCGAAAATATACCCGCCATCGGATCATTTAATCCAAAGACTCGAGGAATACTCGGACGTGGAGGCCTTAATTAAGCACTCCGCGGTAGGTCGTGTGGCTGTTCAATCTGTAGTAGCGAGTACGCCTGTTCAGTCCTCACTAGACAGCCTTGTTGTCGATCTTGGCGAACCGAAACAGACAGCCCAATCCCCAGTGGCCACATAGGCTGCCGACCTCACACAATTAAACGCCGCGTCTGTTCGGCTGACATAGATGGTCTATATTTCCAGCAAGTAGGAGTTACGGGGCTGTCTATCACTCAGTAGCAAAACCGCCTGTCGAGTCCGTCGTCCCGACCCATGATGGTCAACCCCCAGCAGGGAGATGTGCCGCCCGGCCCCCAGAAGATAAATCTGTGGGCAAGTCCCCAACAGCTAGCTCGATTGTCCGATCACCAGTGGCGAGTCCGCTTAACAAAAACTTAAAGGCTACGGATGATGTATAGCACCCACGGTTGCCTCAATTTTTCAAATGTGCAGACGCGAGCGCCAACGTCAAGTTCACAGAAAGTAACGTAGGGAAACGCCGTGCTTACCCGAATGTCCCGAGGTACTCACGGTTGCTTGCGTTTCCATGCTTGTGCAAGAAGAGATGGAACGCCAAATGCGTAGGTGAAAGTATCGGGGTACCTAAAGCGTATTGCGTTCAGTCGTATGCCCCTTTTTTACATTGGCGCCCACATGAGGCTTGCTTAACGGCACTAGATTTTTATACCGTGGATGGCAGAGGTGTAGGACAAGAGTGGACTACGGCGGCAATACATGTTTACACGTACATGGCTTCCAACCTCGACCGAACTGGAAATAGCAGCCAGCGTACTCTCACTCTCTGATATCAGTGCTTTAGCGGGAAACGGGAATGTAGTGTGTGCTTGGGGTACACGGTATGAACTAATGTCGCACAACAGTATATATCTCTACAGGTCCAAGTTAAACCTAAATATATTGTTGCCCTGAAGTAGAATCGAGATAAACCGCTGATCAGTCAATAATCCACAACCAGCGTATAGTTCCCGTATCCTTTTTTTTCTTCCCGATATTTGCCACAGAGGGAGATAAATACAGAGCAGGTATGTGTCTGTCCGTCCATGGTCTAGAGCTTAAGGCGATACATATGATTGCTAGTTGTGTCGAGACAAACTCGTGGAGGGGGGAAACTGTTCACATAATACTTGAATAATGGTGGTTTAAAAAGATGGAACGCAATGGCTACTCTCATCACTGCCACTCCTTAGATGTCATACCTGTTGCGGAGTGTGGGAGAAGCTCAACAATCTCCAAGGCTATATATCTCCCCTTGGACCGGCGGGTATTATTTGGCGGAAATGATCCTTGACGGCAAAAGCTGTTTGGAAAATACGAAAGGTGATATGGCTTGCAGACAGTCGAGACGCGCACAACCGAAATAGTTTCGGGTTACGAGGGAGGGGTATTTGAGGCTGCGTCGAATATGTACGTTTACTCGGGCAGCGAACTACAAACCAGAAAGGGGCGTGAAACGAAAGGTCTGTCGTGTATGCTGTTTACGGAGTACCCTGCAAGTTTAGGGTCAAGTCAACGAGTGTATACGAGTACAATTGTAGTTTGATAAAACGATGTATTGTTTGTCTCATGCGTGCTACACGTCAAGAATGACATATGTTGCGGTTTGGAGGATTACTACAGTAACATACAGCGAAACAAAGTAAATCTAAGAGTTATTCTTCAATAGATGGCTGTGATATGTTGTTGTTTTCTGTGTTCGCGTTCGGCAATCTTGGAGCCATATACGAGCTTGGATATCATTGAACTTGAAAGAAACCCACCTCGCCTAGCATATTCGCACATGTGCGTCGTTTTTCGGTTTTCATACGGTACAAAATGACGGGGTATTTATTGTAGAAGCCAGTATCCCGGTGCATCAGGGAATCCGGCAGTTTCGGGTCCCTGAGATTACCGACCTCAAGTTACCACCCCCACATACTCTCGGCCGTATTGCAGTGTGATACAAGGTATGCAATCCTAAACAATCGACAGCACATCTACATCGAAGAGCCATTTGCATCGTTTAAGCTGTGACGGTGTAGTATCGGTCCCCACAAATGCATTCGCATCGTCGCATGGTCCTCAAAAAGGACTGTAACTCTACGATTAAACCATGCGCACGAAACCGTTTTCGCGGCGATGATTCATGACCAAATATAAAAGCACTCGAACATGACCTGTCTGCATTTATAGGCACGAACATTCGGCCACGTAGCTTCACAAAATGTTTCTCGTTGCCATTCCATCTCTGGATACATGCTGCAAGGTACAATCCGATTGGCGACAAATAGGCGGACGGGTTCACAGTCGAAAGGTGCACGTTTGCAACAGTGCGCCGTTTGTTGTCCCGACCGATCCTAGCAGACTGTGTATTACGATTAAAATTCAACTTAGAGGTCTAGTAGAAAACGTGTTTTTGACAACCGGATTAACAACGGGGTAGCTGGCACAAGGCGGACTTTGAAGAAGCCGAAATGTTCAAGTACCCGATGGGGGAAGAAGAAGTAGAACAAGAGAAGGCAACGGCAGGCATCAAACCCTGCCATGGACGTCGTTGAATAGGATAAACAAGAGGGGGGACGCTGAAGGAACGCCGATACAGAGTAGATGAGGATGGATATGGTCGAAAAAGTTGACAGGTACCAGTCGGCAGCCGGCTGTTTGATTGAACATACTTGGCGAATTCGCACGGGTACCCGTGCCGTTATAATAGTTTTTTGCATGTATAGTTCGCACATTTGTTCTTGTTTAACCAAGCCGCGGTGCGGCGTACCGGCAATTCCGCGAAATACGTCGGGTCCCTTTTTCTATCGTTAACGACGGGATACCTCGGACGGGGCCTCGAGCGTTCATTCGGTGTCGCAGAATGGAGGCGATGGGCTGCAGGTGCTTGTGGTGCTGTTGGTGCTGTGTACCGCTACCTGGTACAGCATCTATCGAAAATGTCGAAACTGAAAACATTGTGGAGTAATTCCTTCTTCAAGGCAGGGTACGTAGGAATGTATATGTCAGACGGGCTCGTATCGATCGAAATATTGAGGAATAATTTGTATACACTCGATACAGTAGGACTGGAAAGGTTGGAGTTTTGTACTGGCAGTGCCTTGCGCAACATGACTCCCTCTCCATTAAAACTATGCGATGGGTTGGACCCACCAGTCTATACCGCTCATTTGGTTGTCCTGTTTTGAAATGCAGAACAGAAATTCTTTGACTTCCGATTTATTACAAAAAACAAAAAGAGTTTCTGAATAGAGCTTGCCAACATTTCATGGTCAGAAATACTGTTAAGAAAGTGCCGAGGGCCCTGGCAGCAATCGGCAAACTCGTAAGCACGAACAACACGAACGTCTCACATGCTCTTCCCAATGGCTTTCATAGATCATTATACGGATAAAGTACAAAACTCGCCCACACGGGTCGACACACGTTGTTCTCGGGCTCTTCACATATCGAGCTATTCATCCCTTCCGCAGCTAGACGTTCCTTAACTTTTTGATGCAGCCCGATGAATGCCACAACCTAGGGATGTATTTAAAGCAGCGTCATAATCAAGTGACACCCCTGTGATAACCTACCGCACAGCCCCGCCCCAGTTACGAGAGTAGTAATTTCACTGAAAAGTGCTGACCCAACTGTAGCACAGCTCAGGCGCTTTTAGCGTAATACAATATATGACGTATCCGTTCAACCCATTTCCATTTGGAAGTACATTAAGTTTCGCCTTTTGCACAAATGATGAACCACGCGTGTATTTGTAGCACGGTAGGGTTACACCCATCGGCCTTGTGATGGGACTAACTTGAGGAACTTTCTACTTCTTCCTGAAATATATGTCAGACATAACCATAAAATCAACCGTGGAACCATACATGGGTCTGAGGTATGACGCAATAACCCACACCTTCCACGATAATACATAATAATGTTGTTTGTCTCGTGAAAAGGTGGCCAACATGTACAATACACTATTTTCAACTGAAAACGATTGGTTTGCCTCAATAATTGTTGATCCTGCGTATCCTTCCCCTCAATGCAGGTGGACTTGGCCAGTATGTTGTGTTTTATGTTGCGGTCGCACGACGCCTGAACAAAAACAGAAACAAAACGGGACGACGGTGTGCTCAACACGAAACCCAATACGTGCCCATGCATTGGGTAGTATTGCTCGTTCGCGCACCGAGATCCATGACATTTTATGTGATGGCCCATAACTATAATTGTTGTACGATCGGTCGTGGTACTAGTATATCAGGATCAACAACATTCGCCGGGTTTTGCGTAGGCTCTCCCCCGCCCGCTATCCCCGCCCAGGTGGCTTCTTGGCCACAATTCCGTGTGCGTGGTCGCGGTCGACCTGGAATATGTTTAGTGTACATATTGGAATTTCGCGGTTTTTGCGTTGGTGCCACGAATGTCTTTTTTTGCGAGAGGGGTGTAAGTTCGCTTGAATTTAGTATAGGTATAGTAGTTCACTTTTATTTGGTGTGGGGTTCGAAATTGCTTTAGTTCTACGTCGTGCCTGGATAGAAATACACGAGGTGTTTTTGCGAGCCGCAAAAACACTTGGTTTTGGTGTGTGCATCCAAATCGACTGAGTTCAATGTCTTGCGTGTCTGCGTGGTTGGAATTGACTTAGTTTTATTGTGGGACAATCGAAATTGTCTTGGTTTCACAATGGGCATCGCTATTGCCTTAAGATCCCCGCCACCTCGCCTGTCTGTGATGTTTTGTAATAGTAGCACTCATTCAACCCGCAATCAGTCGTAGTATGATGGACTCTCTGTGCTGCTGCTGCTGCTACTACTGCTGTGTGTGTCATCCGTGTGTCCTGTATCGTCCGCCTACAACAAAAACCTGCCCTGACTCTTCCACAATAGATCAGCGACTATATCATAAAATATAACAGGTGACCGCACTCGGTGTACGGGTGTACAGTTTGAAGCTGATAACGTTTGTCGTCGTCGTTGGTCTGTCTGCCGTTAAGGGCGAACGATTGTGCCTCCTTCATTGGCCATCAAGACTGGACAACTTTCGAAATCAAGTGTTCACCATCAATGTACCGTTTTATAAATTTGAACTTGCTGGCTCTGTTTTTTGCGTGCACAGGCACAACATGCCGCACACACTACGAACGGCGCACCTTCACCCCACAATAAATATATGGGGGAGAACACCCACGATGTAAATAGTTTGACGCATTGTTGGCCCGGGCAAGAGGACTCGGTTTCGTCAATAATGCACGTAAACAAATGCGCCATCATTGCACGGGCGATTTAAGCAAAAGTGGGCTTGTTATAGCACACGGGATTTTCTGCTGAGCGATGTATAAATGTCCGTCTACAGTATTGTGTGGTCAGGATCGTTATTCCACTGTCAAACGACCCGCCGCGTCGGCCACGGTGTCCACTGATAGAAATAAATTCCAGTTTAGGAAAGCTGTGCGTAATATTTCCATTATTTCACTTCCTTCCGCATGATAGCTTGGACGGAGCTGATACAGACGTTCGACCTACCCCGTGTTTAACCATGGTGGTTGAATATGTAATGTGGTGGTTCGACGCATATCTGAACTTCCAAGTTCGTTCCGCCCCACTAATAATAGAAGTAAGAGCCGTCTTCTCCAGCATGTGATTCACAGGTTATACCTCCTCAAATGTCACCCCCCCTTCACAGTCCACATGGTGCCATGTATTGTCAGCCTACAACACCAATCCGCCCTGCTTTATCCCACAATAGATCAACGGCACTTGCTCGTCGCATCGGATATGTGATCACCTTTGGCGTACTTGTAGCGCTGTATAGTTTGAGGATGATAATACTGTTTTTGTCGTCGTTGGTATGTCTGTCCATGAAGGACGAACATTTGTGCCTTCTTCATGACGCATGAAGGCTAGAGGAATGTCAAAATCAAGTGTCGGCGATAAACGTGCCGCATTCATGTTTCAACACGTTGGTCCATATTTGGCGTGCACGGGCGTAACATGCCGCACACACCAACAACGACACACCCGTACCCCCTAATAAACCTTGGGGAGAAAACACGAAAGCTATTCTGCTTTCCATATATCGAAAAATCTTGCCTCTAGCCGTAGTACTCGACTTCGTCAACATTGTACGTAAGGCATGCGCGTTTCTTACACCGGCAATGTACGTACGAGTGCGATGTTAAATCGCACATACACATTTCTGCCTAACGGTGGAACCGTCAAAATATGGTCCATCTACGGTATAGGGTTATCAGGTTCGACAACTGACGTGCCCAACCAGCTGCGGCGTCCGCTGCGGTGGAGTCTGACAGGAACGATCTACAATCTGGGGAAACGGCCGTCGCAGTACGCGGTTCGTTGCACGCACACCACAATCTGTACCATAGCCGGACCTCCTCCGTAACCGGCATACCAACCACACTCAGCCCTGATGTGCATTCACGTGCGACCGTTCGGAGGCTGTGTGATCACGGGAGGCAGTGGCGAATAATTGACACTCGGAGTAAAAGACGCTGTCGCGGTTTATGCATGGATGCCGAGACCGAGCTGGGCGTGGATGGCCAACCAAAGAGGTTACCCGTTGAACATTAATCAGATATGGCCAACTCTCTGGGGATTGAATCATCCGAGTACAAAAGCAGGTTATTGAGATTGTGACATCGCGTCCGCTAAAAGCTGGACATATGTTGTTTGGGGAAAGACTAATGTTTTACCGGTATGGATTAGTTTCAGTGACATATGTCTGGCACAACGACTGTCAGCATCATACCATTCCACATGCCGTGGCGCGGATGCAGCTCTATTACAATAAGCTACGAACACGGAATGTAGCATGTCTTGCCGTTTTTTAATGTTGCACGACCACGTGAATCAACAAATAAAATGGTAGTGGTCGAAACAATTAGCTGCATTGGTAGTTTAGGCGCTCGCGAAAAAAGATCAAGGAATGAAAAATAAAACAACTCTGCACCTTGAATGCTGGTAGCATTGACAACGCAGTGAAGTTACTGGATCGGAATACTCTATTAGCGCTGGACCTCAACGTAATAGCCGCTGTTTACGGAAGTTGACCTGCACTACATACTTCGGGGATTATTGTCATCGTCATGTGCAGTAGCCACTGCCCCGTTCTATTCAATGTTTGTGGTGCCGGACGATCGAAATAGCCATACAAACACAGTCATGGTTCATATACATGCATGAGGACATAAACAAACCCGAAAGTACCGGCGATCGAAGTATTACACTCAGCTACGATGAGTTTCGACGAAATCCTCGAGCTGACAACTGTTGCTTTTGAAATGTTTAAATATACATGCAGAACCGCAGATGGTGAGCTCATGCCCCTTTCGAACTGATAACAACACTGGCACACCCACTGATATGAAGCAGGTTTGTTCGGTGGAGCGTTGATCCTGATTTCGCTACCCTCACAGCAGTCTGAGCAGTAGCGCCTCAAGCCTGAAAAACGTCGTCGGGATATTGACAGCAATAAAGCCAGCCCCAATACAGAGACATATGCGTTCTGCGAAAATACCAAACACAATCATGTATAAATATACCTGGGACGACAAATTTACAGCTATACGATGCACGCTTGATGTACTTTCTCAACGCGAACCATACATTATCGAACTATCAATACACTCATGCTTCGGATCATCCACACACCTTTCAAAACATACACTCCGCTTTAACAAAAAATTCAGGGGGGCTTACGGCACAGTCCGACAGGTTACGACGAGCTCTCTTGCGGGGAGGTGGCTGTACCGTGCATACGAGCCCGTCTTGAGAGGGGCCGTGCTGTGGGCAGTGGGTAGGTTGCTGCCCATTGAGTCCCCACCGAGACTTTCGCCCACAACTTGATATTTGGCATATTGCCTCGAAACTGATCAATTGACCGGTCGATATGTCGCTTTTATGGTGGGAACACACTGTGGCTGTACCGTGAGTCAGTGCGCCCCAACTAGGCGTCCTGTTGCAGACGTCATGTGAGCAACGTCGAGTATAAACGTTCACCATGCCGTCCTCTGCATGTTGCTTACAGTAAACCGCCGTCTTGCTGCCCTCCACATTAAAGGTCGGAGCCATCATGCAACTCGGTCGAGAGCAACGCCTGCTGCAAACATACACCATGCCGTCCTCAGCATGTTGCTTACAGTACAACGCCTTCTTGCTACCCATGACATTGAAACTCGGGACCCTCATGCAAGTAGGTTGTGAGCAACGCTTTCTGCAAACATCCACCATGCCGCCCTCAGCGTGTTGCTTGCAGTACACCGGCGTCTTGCTTCCCACCACATTGAATTTCGGCCCCTTCACGCAGGTGCCATGTGCGCAACGCTTGCTGCAAACATCTACCATGCTGCTCTCAGCATGTTGCTTGCAGTATATCCCCCTCTTGCTACCCTCCACATTGAAACTCGGTTTCGTCATGCAAGTCCGTTGTGAGCAACGTCGACTACGAACATCCACCATGCCGTCCTCCGAATGTTGTTTACAGTAAACTGCACGTGTGCTTCCCTCGACATTGAAACTAGAGTTCTTCATGCAGGTTTCATGTCGGCAACGCTTGCTGGAAACGTTCACCATGCCGTCCTCCGCATGTTGCTTACAGTACGCCGCCATCTTGCTGTCCTTGACATTGAAACTCGGCGACTTCACGCAGGTGCCATGTATGCAACGCCTGCTGCACACATCCACCATGCCGTCCTCTGCATGTTGCTTGCAGTAAACCGGTGTCTTGCTGCCATCGACGCTGAAATTCGGGCGCTTCATACAGGTGCCATCTAAGCAACGCCTGCTGCGAACGTCCACCATGCCGTCTTCCGCATGTTGCTTGCAGTAAACCGGCGTTTTGCTGCCCTCGACGTTGAAACTCGGACGCTTCATACAGGTGCCATGTAAGCAACGCCTGTTGTTGGTATTCACCATGCCGGCCTCGGCATGTTGCTTGCAGTAAAGCGCTGTCTTGCTGCCCTTGAAATTGAAACTCGACCACTTCTTGCAGGTATTATGTGAGCATTGTCTCATTATCTCCGAACACGGTGAAGGCGACTGCAGTGAAAATATCGATACACACCAGGGGGGGGGTTACGCAACAACGAGCGTTAAAGTTTCGGCCGTAGCGCCTACTGTTGGTGGAGATCTCAGCGGAAAAACGATAGTTGAAATGCTTTCGCTGCAACACGCTGCACTACAACGGCCAGACAATATTGTTAACCCAATTTTGCGGAAAGCGACATTGCCTCTCAGAGGCCTGAACTCTGAGACACTACACCGCCTTTCGCGTGCTCAAGGCACATCTAGGAACTATTATATTCATGCACGTTTCAGGTCACAGTAAATAATAACATGGTTCTACGACAACCCTGGAGGTCAAAGCGCTAGTGACCCCACAGCGTGTGTTATGCTTGTGAGTACTCATATACCGTGAAGTGGTTGACGAAAACAAAGTATTTGATACGCATAGTTGGCCGCTGGCTTGGAATATTCGTTTAGGACACAATACACTAGTAATAGTTGCAACTTGTACACAGCATTTTCCGGTTCCATTTAGTTGGGACGAGTAAATATCACCACAACCAGTGAGATATATAAAAAAAAAAACATACCATTTCTTCACAGAGTTATCACATACTTGCGAAAGGAAGCGTAGCTGTAAATAGCTGACGTGTTCGGTCCCTGAATTGCATGCACGTATCGTCAAAAAGCCATCCCTCCATCCATAGTGTTGTTTATACTGTTGAACGCGAGGCGACCATCGCAAAAATCTCGGTTGCTGCTTTTACTGTGTTTCTTGCCGTTTGTTGGTCTACTGTCTCTCCGCCCCAGTGCTGCCATCGTAGCCGTGGCGCCATACTGGCACCGTTGAATCCATGTACTGAATATCGGACCTGCGACCATGTACTGAATATCGGACCTGCGACATCTCTATATAATAACCTGCTTTAACTACTTGGGCTTTTGCTGGCGTCGTGGCAAGCACAAAAGGCAGGAACTGGAAACGCAGCACCTGTGGGAACCTTCAAGCCCGTACTACGGCAGAGCTCTACTGCTTCTACGTTAGAGCGTTGTTAAATGTGTATCGCCAACACCATGGCGAATGTGTATTCCAGTCGACTGTCAACACGCTAAACCACGTTCCGCCTGAAGACAAGTCACGTATTGGAAATTCGCAAAGTAATCAATGAGCTGCAAGTCGAGCCACACATCGGAAATATACAAAGTACGCAAAGTACTTCTGTACTGCTCCAACCCCACCCGTCTCTTGGTACCGTACTGCTCCAACCCTTGCATACACTGGTATATTACAACGAATTACCAAATCTATGTTTTGTTGGCAGACCTAAACCATTACCCAGTTGCCCATATATTGAAAGTCTAGTTCTTTCGTGATACGTCCTTCCTTCACGCGATCTGTGAGGTTCAAGTCGCGTTTTGTTCGAGAAATTAATAGGACGTGCTTGCCATTTTGCTGTATTCCAGTATTTTGCTGGTTCTGAGGATCACAGTTTGGGTTTTGCCACGATACTGGTCCGTGATATTTCTATGGAGTCCTTTGATAACCTGTAAACACGAGAACATGTCGTTTCGTGCGTTCGAAACACTGTTTTCGGCATGAGCATCAGGTTCTGAGCCTCATAATGACCACAGCTCCCCCACGTGAATATGGAAAGATTTCCTGGTAGACGTTATTTGTGGAAGGTGGATAGTTGACGAATCATTATCTAGGTAACGTTTGATTAACATGTCTACCAATGTCTGAACGAGGATGAATCATTGCACGGTCGTCCTTGTAAACTGAGCGATCACATTCAGTCACACGCAGGTGGGCGTTCGACTACACGAAACAATCTGTCGCCGTTATCGTCCAACATACCAAAATGGTATAGTTAATGATGGTGTGCTGGTCATCTCAAAACTACATGCACCCACCCTGACGGAAGCCTTTACGATGTCGGTTATGCATTATGGAATCAACCTTGTGACATTCTAGCAAACCTACGACAGTAGAATCGAGTGGAGCGGTGGGTGGACGATTCTGTGCCGTCCGCAGCGTGCGTACTCGTGAAATAAACTAAAAAGCGCGCTGAAACCGCAAAGGCAACCGACACAACACTCCGATACAATGCCGGTTTGCCAACACGAGCTATCCGAAACAACACGACAAAAACAGCCAACCCAATAAAAAGGCAATTAGTGCACACTCGCCAACGCTATAAACTGAAAAGAGTTGACAAGCCACACATACAGATATTTACCTCCTGGCTTTCTGTGATGTTCTAAAGCTTCGAGCACAAACCCCGTAGTCTTACACTGCTTGACCCGGCTCGTTGATCGGTGGTCGGAATCGTCAAACAATAAATCCGGTATGTACGAGGCTTCGTTCCGTTTGACCTAAAATGCTGAACATAGTTGAATAACCAACCTGTCACCACATAGTACGGAGAGAAGCGCACCTCAGTGGTAACAAGTTTCGTGTAAAACTAGTATCACCAGGTCTGATGTTGTAGCGGGGTATTGTATCTAACCCATCCCCAGGGATATTCACGATGCACGGTAGCCACGGCTCTAGGTGGTGTGGTACCGAGGGGGTGAGGTATTTAGGGTATCTGGTAAAGAGGGGGTGTGGTATTTAGGATGTGCGCTAACGGTAGATATGTCTGCTACTATAGGGGCGATAATAGACCTCGGACAGGCGTCAGATGGTATGACCACAAGAGGGTGTGATAGCAATGGGGTCAATAACCAATGGGGTGTTACCAGCAGACAAGGGGTGTGATAACATGTGAAAGGCTTTAGTCTGAAACCAGCATACATGTTTATATCCCCACCCAATAATGCCGGTGATGGTGAAGCCCACACCGGAATTCAGAATCTACAGCAGAGACGCCCGCCTATCCGCAGTTCCGCAGAACGGTTCTCGGCAGGGCATGGGATACCTTATGCCCTGGCGCAAATCTCGGGTTGGAATAGATTGCTGTTCAGCGCATTTGGCGTCGGGAGGCGTAGTATGCGCAGCGCAACACGATGTTTCGCGTCGCGCAACCCGTTTGCTGCTGGCGAAATATCCGTTGGGTTTACAAGTCCTGTCCGCGGGAAATATGATCGAGGCTCCTTTTATTTTAACCCTGTCTGAAAAACAATGTTTGAGGTTTCTATACGTCTAAAAACATTTCCATCTAGTTTTCGGACGAATATGAATGCAATTATAAACCCTAATTACCCCCGGCCACCCTCTGGTACTGTATTGAAGTTACACGCCTGCGGCGCAGGAGTGGAACGCGCTTTCAAGGTCGCGTAGCGCTCCACGGAACAGCCACCGGAGCTCGAAATACCGTATACCTTGAATACAGGTACCACAATACGAATGAAATGGTGTCAACTGTCCCGAAGATTTTACCTCAAAGGCCCTTGTCCCGCTGGAAATGTAACTGCTGTGCTCCTGCGAAAATATAAACAAACTGTTTCTAGCCGACGCCCCGAACAATAGACAACATATCAGATTTAGCTTTGCGCGCTGGGTTGTTTTCCAGACAATGCGTGGAACACGCTTTCAAGGTCACGTAGGGCTTCACCGAGCAGCCACCGGAGCCCGAAATACCGTGTGCCCTGAATACAGGTACACCCCAATACGAATTCAATGGTGTCAACTGTCACGAAGATTTTACATCAAAGGCCCTTGCCCCGCTGGAAAACTAACTAATTTGCTCCCATGAAAATATGGAAATTATGTTACTAGTCGACGCCCCGACCAAACAACCGCTATTAATTAAGCTTTGCGCCCTGGTTGGTTTTCCAGATAATGCTACAATGGTACGAGGCAAGTGCGATGATTGGCCACTAACCGACTACCGGCGCCGGTGGTTTGGGCGTACACGACAGTGGGAGGACTAGTAGCAAAAGCTGCGAGAGAATGGTATCCACCAAGTGGTGTGGTAGTCTTTGGCGTTTACTGCTGTGCTCAGACGCACCACTGTCAAGACGGTGGTATTGAACGTATCCCCGGGAATTAAGCGTCAAGGGAAAAGCAGCACAAACAAAATATCAACGGCTGTGCCAATGTAACGGTGTCTTCTTTATTCCGTGTTATTATACGGCAAAAATGGGTAATTCCATTGTGAGGACGTACAATTCCGTTGTTGCATCGTACTCGTAGAGAGTGCCACTTCGAGCACGACTATGGATGACAGAACAACCGTGTGTGGCGCCAGCTGTCAGTGGATCACCAAAGTCACCAAAAGGAGACAAAAGAAACACCGTCCGCACGCTGCACAAACACACGCCCGAACACACGCACCACGGTGATGTACCTACTGTAGTACAAAAGGATCTCGTTCCGCAAACAATTAATGTGGATTTGGTCGTTAGGTGTGCGGTAGTTGATGTGATGCTATGGTGGATCAAAATAAAAGGTGGTTAGATGGATTGCTCCGGGAGCATGTGGAAGATATTGTCAGTTCCACGCGACCACGTTTTGGGCATCTCCTCAGCACTACCGTGCATGTGCTCAATGCTGTGCGGCTTTCGCATTTACTTCGGGTGTGAGGGACCGTCCCCGGTGACTCGACTGCAAAAAAAACTGGGAGGGACGTAAACAACTTGTAACACATCGCAGAGTACGCAACAGTAATCCAAAGCTTTGGTACCAGTACATATCAAATAACATGTACGGGGTATGTATACATTGTTTCCCCTCAGAATTCAAGCAACGTTATGTGTTGTAACAGTGACACTTGGCCCACACTGCAGATCTAGGTTCAAAGGGGTTTCTCGCTGTGCTGTCTTTCATTCAACATTTCCTAATAGCTTTACGTCTTAGGTGTGTTATATTATTTCATCAATAATTTTTAAAGTATATACAACACGGTGTGGTGTCTTTATGCACACGTCCACGTTTAGGTTTAAGTAGCTTGTCAGTGCCCCTATGCGCCCCGATTCCGGACCAAACACCGCAAACCACACATCCACCTATGTATGCCGACTGCGACGCTCGTTTGGAAAATAGTGTGTCTAATGGACAGGGCGTTTAACGAATCCTCTTCCGTCGGCGAGGTTGCCATCATCATCGCAAGCGAGTTGCCAAATTCTGCTGCGAATCGACGAGAGAAGCGAACGCTGAACCCTAAGCGCCATGTATCATGGAATGAAGAGACAGAAGCGGGGGAAGGGGGGGGCTGTGCATAAGTCGTCTTGAGCGTATCACGAAATAAAGAAGCGATAACAGCATTCCAGCACCCGCCCAACAAACCATTCCGAGATACGAAGTACAAGAAACCGCGAAAATCGTATCGTACATTGCTCCTATATTATTGTAAGTTAGTCAGCGCAGTCACTGGCATCGTGTTGCAAATTACTTCCAGATGGTACAGTAGATACGACTTCATTTACATGTGTGTCGAAAGGATTCGTCCTATAAAAAACACGCCATTAGTGACTCATCTCCGAGACTAACACAATCCCAAATATGGGAAATCAACAGCAGCATGCGGTACGCGTCTATAATTACGTCGGACATGGACCGCATATTTATGACAGCCTTGCACCATGGCCAGCATAACTATACGGCTTCATCCCTCTTCCCTCTTCCCTAGTGGTCTGGCATTATCAAGCATATCAGGTACCTACAGTGCCGTGAATATTGGAATCGCTTCTCGATTGGGAGGGATGTTTGCCGCAAACACACCCCTGGTACATGAATAAGCTCACATCAATCTGTCAAATAATAAAAATATATATCTACGTCGAGGACAAACGCCGCGTCATATAATATATATTCTTGGCGTGCTTGCAAGACTTTCACATCCCGCCATACACATGCCACATAATGTTGTTGCAATCACGACGGGCAAAACGAAACGTTTGGTTTGGACGACAACAAGAGGCTTGAACAAACAGGTACGATCCTCAATTCTAAGAGTTTATATCACTACCGCATGTTTTTCTACGGGGGATGTTGACGCAGCGTATATGACACCCACGATTGTTTGGGGCAGCTGTACCGGTGTCATGCGCGTTGCAAAAACGACATTCCCTCCTCGCTGCGCAAGGAGGCCGATCCAGGCTTTAGCGGTTATAAGGTATTCCACATGAAACGTATGAATATTGTTGCACTACACTAGCAACAACGACAAACAGTTCGCGATAGTGTTGTGATCGGATGCAGGCGGAAGGTTTCGCGGAACGCCCACGCTCCTGCGCCCCTGGTGCTGATTAACCTCCAGCGGCGACCTTAACTAAGCGCAGCAGCCAACCAACGACGCACGCACACAATGTGCCGAATATCGGACAGAGGAAGCCTCCCTGACAGGACCCACGCTGGCCAGGATACGTGAATGAAGTGTAATAGCTCACTTGATCAACATAATGGGCAGATATATTAAGTGCATACAAAGCTGCCTAGAACCGGGCGACGAGTAAGTGTTACAGCAAAACGGTTGCGGCGTCTAGCTGCGGCTTCTCGCTGCTGATTGCTTTCTGCGGCTGTTGCGTCGGTTACCAGAGCGCGGTACCCCCCAAAACGCACGGATTTCAAGTAACAAGGAGAGGAGGTACGTGGGGAAAATACGAAAATACGTGCACGACTGCCTAGCGTGAAACCGGACGAATACGGAGTTAATTATATGCTCGAAACATAAAGGCCAAGGAAGACACCTAGTCTGGGGCCATTTGTTCCGTGTCATCCCGCATATTCTCAGCGAGTAAAACTGAAGTGTGTATTCAAAAATGGTAATTGTAGATGGACTGTAAAGTTGGTCATGTCGTACATGCTACAACCACCCGTATCACCAAAATGCCTGGGTAGGCTTCTTTAAAGATATATCCCGTATTTCCTCGTATTCTTCGTAGATATTTCATGTTCGGGTCCCCCTATTTGCTTAGCTATGCAGATCGCAACATTCGTGAGGGAGAAGCTACAACAGCAGCACCTGTGCTTAAGTCGAATATGTATGTGTTGGATCTGTGACGAGTACGTGTGTTACTGCTATACCTGCAAGGACCGTTTTGAACGATACAAAAAACCATGGCAATTAATTTAATATGTTTTTGAAAAACGTATTTTTAAATCTCCAAATAGCAACTTTAAGTGACTCGTAATGGCAAATACGAATTTCCATACACTTGTCAACTAAAGACTACGGCAATATCCATTCCGATTTGTGCAGAAAAAACTTGCTATTTCGGCATGTCCGATTTTCCATACACTTTCCCATTTCACAAAACAAATGACAATTTACTGTCTATCAAAACAGCCCTATATCATTCGCACTCTGCGTGAGTAGCGTGTAGAGTGCTGTTAATACGAACTCTTGGCATCACGTCTGACCCCATCCATTGCCGCAACCCTGCTTCGTATCGCTTTGGATATGCCGCCACCCGGCGAAGCCCCTTGAATAAAAACAATAGAGTGCCGGGAATATTGTTTGAAGGGTCCTTTAAGTCAAAGTATATGAAAGTGTACCTACTTGAGTACTTTGAAAATTACACATTTTCGTCGTTTTTACAACAGTAATATTTTTTTTGTGCAATACCACAATATCAATACTCGTTACCGAACACGGTATAGCTGCAGTTCTAATGCACAGAACCGCTCTCGACCAACATATAGCTAGCTCGTAATGGTCGCGAGGAAGGTGTTGGGGACCTTGGATCCGCAAAGGATGGCAAGCATTGCTGTGTTGGCATCTCGGAACGAAATTGCTCGGAAGTGAGAAGTTGTATCACTCCAGTGCTCCTGTTTGTTATCTACAATCTGCTGTGGCCGTATACAGCAGGACGTTATCAACCGCCGAACTACGGACTGAGGTAGGTTCGCCTACTAGTGCTCGGCGTTTTTGTCGGGCATCTGAGTTAAAACAGTATCAGCAACCCAAGAAACACTCATGTACCAAATTCGTCTATAGGTGCCAGACATATGGGGAGTCCTTCTTTAGTAAGAGGCACTTTTCGTGACGAAACAGGCGTCGAATCGACCTGGCGCCCGACACCAAAATGTTGCCCATGACCTATGCTTTGTAAAATAGCCACTAGGGAGTAGACCTCAGCATTGAAACTGTAGGCAGCCATGAAACGTCGAAAATATACAGGAAATTATATTGCAGCTGAGAAACAAAATACTGATTTGTAAGACTGCAGTGCTATTAGATGTTCAATCCGTAGAGCACCTTGAGGGGAATTTCGTGTGACGTTGAATCTTGCAAATTACCGTTGAGCGGAGAAGCGTAAGCCGCAAAAACCTTGGATTTGTGCTTAGAGTGGCCAGGGCAGGGTGCATGGTCGTAGCCCTACTACGGAAATCACTGCTGTATTAACTTTTGACGATACAAATCCCTTCCCGAGATAATTGATGTCATCGGCTGATAGGAGCATCAACTGCAAACACGATATGCTCTTTCGCCGACCTTTGCGTATACTCGTGCGTACGTGTGATACGGCGGTACAGGTACTCGTACATAGTTATACCAGCAAGAAATACATAAAGCCAGATACTCACAATATTAAAGCAATATGCTTTTCACGACAAGACCCCTGAGATCGGCGACTGCACGTCTACAGCCACCGACACCGCACTTGTGCGCAAACCAGTGACCACCCCCAATGTTCAACCTAGTTATCCCATACAGCGGGAGTACTCAAACACACAACCCTCGCATGCAGGAAAACTCTTATTTACTACCAGGTACATGGCGTCATAGCGCAGCAGCAGCGAGGGCGGCGCGACGAGCGAGCGACCTACCCCTCTACCTGGTGTACGTGTTCTTTCTCCTGTATGGACCTACCGTGTGTACATGGTTCAAGGCCATTAAGCGCGGAGAGGCCTTATGTGGAGTATGTCAGAAGATGGTAACACGGTATAGTGCCGTTCCAGTAGGGGCTAACGACGCGGCAGGCTTTACTCTACAAAATATGGCAGGGTGGCTCTGTTCCGCCGGTGCCACGTACACTCACAACCACCAACTTTTACGGGTACAGAACGCATCTAAATTCGAACCTACACAGGACAAAGGTAGCACCTCAACTCACATCTGGAGAAAGTTGGCACTCCCACGCCAGATACCAAGATTATGCTGGTAAACCAACGTGGCCACGACTTCGACTGTACACACCACAGGCGAGTCTGCTGTGAAATATAATATGCATTTTAAAGTTTTATATCATATTTTGGGGCCGAAGTGTTTGGGGTTGGGGGTCGGATAAGGTGTTTCCTATGGGAAAATATCAGAAATATGCAATCCACCACAGCTCCATCAATATCTTCGATCCGGATATCTCCCGCCCCTCAAAATACTCCTCGACGCACCCACAGCAGTGTGGCAAAGTGGCAGCCGATTCGGTGCCCTCTGCGGTGCGCGACCTCGTCGCTGAAGTTTGAAAATGTGGTTCCAGGTCGTTTTTCTTGTACTGTAAACAAGTTGTTTTTTACAGCTCAAAACGAATATTTTTCTCGAAAAATATGAAAACGAGTACTCGTATACAGCAGGAAATAAATGACTGCGTTTTAGTACACGTTTCTTTGATTTTTGAGGCACACTTCTGAGGCCGATTACGCCGTCTGTAGGATCGATCCCGATCTCTCTCGCCCCTGAAAACCTTCCTTGCATATATACACGGGCACAGGAAGAGTTCTGGGCGATTTCGTCCACGCCTTCCACCGCGACCTCGGCCGTGAAGATTGCCTAAACAGGCGGCGTAATTGCTTCTCGGTAGAAGCTGCTACCTGCTTCCATCTGCAGGAAACTGAATTAATCCAACTCTAGGAGGATCAAGCACAACCAAGCTACCGAGCAGGCTCTACGGGAGCACGGTGTCTGTGAAAAGGGCCTTGTGTGGGGCTGATATTGACCCAACCCCGTTTTCCACAAATCAGGCGTTATCTAAAAGTACTATTTTCTCACTTTGTGGGCAGTGCAAAACAGGTGAGCGGCGGACAGCGACAGTCTGCGCGTACACCTACCGGGCAATCGAAGTCGGGACTAAGTCCTATTCCTGCCAGAGGGTTTCCATTGTTCTGGCGCGGGGTTTCATGAACTCTACAGGTGCGCGTTTGGGTGTGACTTGTATTGCCATTGAGCAGGCTGGAATGTACGTGGTAGCATGCCTGCCTGTAGAAGTGTGAAAGCAGGTGGCTCCGGGGGGATGGAGACGCCTTGGAGTAGTGTGTACAGTGAAGACTATCGTGGTGTTAGCCCTTACTCATACTGCATGCTAGGGTATCGTCTACGGGCATGCCGTACACACGCCCCGCCCTATCTGAAAAGGACTTCACCATGTACAACCAAATGGATTGTAATTGAAACTCCAGACGAGGGGGTTTCGCCG
The DNA here is from genome assembly GCA_008828725.1 of Saccharina japonica. Lineage (NCBI taxonomy): Eukaryota > Phaeophyceae > Laminariales > Laminariaceae > Saccharina > Saccharina japonica. Next base: position 21,334 of record MEHQ01002761.1, on the reverse strand, counting down.
GCGGCCTGGACGGCCGCCAGACTCGCGCGGTCCTCAACATTTTATTTAGAACAGTATAGCAGTGTTGTGATCATATTTGGAGGTCAAACTAAAAGCCAAGAATTATGAATGCTCCCTAGGAGATACTGATGACACTGCTGTAAAGTAGTAGCGATACTCGCACAACTCGTACCTATCTACGGTCACACGCAGTCTGATATCATACGTATGAATAGTACCCGAAACGCACATTATATAACTGCTTGCACAAATGTTTTCAACCGCCACTGTTCTGCTGTGCGTGTACCTGGTAGCGTACCGCTGGCAGCAGGAGCTAGATGCTGTACGTGCGCGAACACACCACCTCCCTGTTGTACGTGGTGCTGTATGATACAATAATGTGTATGCACTTAGATGTTTATGCGCAACTGCTGTACTGCTGCTGATCCTGTGCTGCTGCACATAGTTTTTCCCAGTAATGCATTGACATCTGTGTCGAAGCGGCTATCTAGCTTAAGTTAGACAAGTTTATGAATCGGAGTCGAGTTTCGAAATACCTTTTCATTTCTCTTTCGATTTTGAAAAAGCATTGATACTTTTACCACCTTTAAACAAGTATGGAATCAGGTGTCTCTCTAAATTTTGAAGGAATTCGTTTATGAGTCGAGTTTTGGGCATCCATTCTTCTTTGTTTTCGTTCATGCTTTGCGGGATTTTTGGATTAAATTTAGTGTGGGATATTTATATGAAATTAGTGTACTACTTTTTACATTGAAACTCATTGCAATTTATTCCGTACTGGAGAGGGGTACGATCGCAACTTCGATGATGCCTTCGACACGAACACAAACAACAGCAAAAATCGACCAGACTCTTGCAAAAAAACATATTTTACTTTTTTTTTTTAACTCCCTGTGATTCGTCACTGGGTGCTGTCGTGTCAAAATGTTTTAATCCCTAAAACCCCTTATTTTCAACAGTGGTTTGACTTTTAATTCCATCGATTTGTTTCATGGCTTTCCCCAAAACTTATACTGAATCCAAGTAAAAAAACAAAAAAAAATTGTCGCCAATCAACCATCAATTCGGTAGTTGGTATAATACATAAAATCTGGCTCTAACGTTTCAACCGGCACTCCAACAATCTGTCGCTATGTCAGGCACTAAGGGAATGTTTCATCGGAGTTGTTTTATAAGCCTCAGCTTATGGCCGCGCCGATTGTTAGTTGTTTTGTGCCCGACCAGGGCCTAGCCTACAGCAGTACCATGCTATTAATAGTTCCCGTACCGGTACGTATTTACCACGTACGTACAAAGAAAACTGTCCATGATAAATATCAGGCACCGCTACTCGTACAAGCTACAACAATGACACTTCACGGGCGAGGCGGCGGAGGGAATGGGGGGGCATGGGGGGGCGCAGTCCCGAGCCGTGCCCGGCCCAGCAACCCCTTGTACACGTGTCCGTGAAATACTGTTTGTATGGAATTGCCATAAAGCGGAGTAGGTCAGACGGTAGTTCGTGTGTTTTATGCGAAGCACAGTAAACCGTCGTTGACTCTACATGTATTGTCCATGGCCCATCCCATGGGTGGTTCCGAATCAATCATCCACGATTTCATTTTGTTCATCGGAAATGTGTATCGCCAAATGAAACGACAAAACAAGTTACGACGCTTGACATCGTACTGCTTGACATCCTGACATACTCGTACACGTCCACGGATTATTTACGATTGATGGTAATTTGAATGCACTACATATTATACAGCAATACAAGTGCAAGAAGATTGCTTATCGCCACACTTCACACAGGATTTATGCAGCGGCCGGGAGCGGGTCCGGGCGGGCCGCTCGCCGCCCAGCATACAAACCCCGTGTACGGTCAAGAATTTATTATCGCTTTATTGTTTTTTTTATTGGATCGAAGGGCCAGGTAGCGGGGTGCGCCTTACGTATTTAACTACAGCAGCATCAGCAGTACAGGCAGGCACAGCAGTAGTTATTATATGTGTTGTTCTTCAAGTACAAATCATTGCTGCAGGATGAAGGTGGTAGACTCCACTGACACACGGATGACACACACGGCAATAGTAGCAGTCAGCAGTACAGAGAGTCCATCATACTACGTTTGATTGCTGATTGAGTGAGTGCTACTATCACCAAACGTTACAGACAGGCGGGGTGGCGGGGATCTGCCCAGCCGACATAACACATGCGTGAACCAAGGAGGGCCCCATTCCGTAGTTTTTAATCTAATGAAATCGCCAAGGGGCGGAATGAGTCAGCCAAACTCGAGAAATTGTCACTGGGAGCGCATGCAGAGCAACCTCTCTGCATGCTATTGTATTCTATAAACTGATATATCCCCCCGTCGGAGACATGTTTTTTTGTTTTGTCGAAAACCAGTTTTAGTTCGTTTTGTCGTTTTTGGACGACCAGTTGAAGGACAGCCAAACCTCTACTGCGAAAAGCACGTCCAACTTACACCCATGCAACTACGCTGCACGATCCTAACGGCCACGTGCCCTATCTCAACACCCCCTTGGTTGCAACTTCTGTACTGGAAGCTGTCCTGAGCGCTCGCCTCAGCTGATGTTGGCTGAAGTGTCGCCCAAACAAAGGAGTACCACCGAGGTCTCTCATGTTCTCCCATGAGTGAAACTCTTTGGTTATCTACTGCGGCTTGAAAATTGTGTTAGCAAAAAACAAAAATCAAATCAAATGACTCTATCTAAATCGAAATGAAACGATTTAATTCAAATTGAATTCAAACGAATTTATGATAATATATTTATAGGAATTTGATAAAAAATGAAATTAGGTTATTTAGATCGAACGTTGTGGTACCACTTTGTGGCTCGTTCATGGCCTTCTCAGTAACATAGTGTCAAAGCAAAGGTGTGTATCGCTCGTATGGAGATCAACGGAGGTCCAATATTTGATCAAAAATAGGAAAACCAACAAAAAGGGGTGTCTCGCCACTATCTGACGCCCGAGCCAGCGACAAGCACACTGCGCCACCAGCACACTGCGCCATTATTATTGCGCAAATGTATACCGATAATGTATGCCCTGGCACTATTTACGAGAACGATGCGTATATTATGTACGTATGACGTACAACAGGTACTGTAAACGAGAACGGTACGTGCTTTATTTTGAACAAATACAGGTATGAGGTACTTTGACTAACCCTCATCGTGCAGGGCAAGGCCTGGAAATGCACATAGCGGCTTCGAAGGTGTCATGGCGATGCGTTTTCCAGGGGCCGAGCGGTTGCCCTCGTGGTCCTACCGTCTTCGTCCGAAAGCCTTCAAAAAGTTCATTTTTTCGTTATCAGAGAATGTTCGACAATCTCCGTTATCTGTTTTCAGCCCATCGGCTGCCAAATGTGTTTTCATCAGCCGCCTAGTCGGCGCGCCCCTCATGTAATGGACCGGGATGTGCGAAACGTGACACCAGGCTGAGTGTGATCCTTCAATCAGCGCGAAAGATTCAGAGTTCATGACCCAATCCTTGTGTGGTCGATCGATGTCAAACTTGAAAAGTGGTTCATTTATTTCGATCGGCGAGGGGTCGAGATGTATTGTTGTCTGTTTCCTGCACACAAGCGACCAATGGTTACGAGTCGAGGAATCAATTGATAACACGTTGGGTTTCGACGATGTAGAGATTGTGCGGCTCGATTGTGCACACGGTCCGTATGAGTTTCATAGCAACCTCGAAGGATACCGGGTATGTATTAGCCACTCAACGTCGGAGAACAACAAGTCGTACACCCACACACGATAGCATCCACGAGAGATACCAGGTATTACGCCTAGTACTGCCAGGTGTGTGTAGGTGCTGGTACGCTCAACACCCACGGAAAAAACCAGGTTTGAAGCAGCACACCGTACGCCGCCAAACAACAAGATATTTACCAACATACGATAAAAAGTTTTCGTGATACCATAAACCATGACTCGTACTGCCTGACCTGTGCATTTACAAACGTAAGACAGCACTCCGGCATCGCAGTGTGTGTTTTTGTGTATCTAGTGCTTCTCGTGGCGGATGCTGGTTGCACGAGTATGCATATCTGATATGTGGAATGACGCATGCTACAGTAGAGGTGCACCATGTTTTTTTCTGAGCTCGTCACTTTAGGAGCGTCATACCTCACCGAAAACAATAATTTGGAGGAAAACAAAAGTGCCACCGGATGAGAAATCTCAAGAATACTCTGAAACATTATTCGTCACAAAAATGAAAGTCCGACGAATTAGGGTTAAGGAGCCCGATCGTTCAGAAAACGATTCAGCCCAAAAGTGCTACCTCTACCGTAGCACGCGTCGAATGAACATGTTGGGCTGGCCTTTGGCTGCGTCGGCGGACTCGGCTGCGTTAAACGTATACATATCTGATTATGTGCAGGTCCATATGACGCATGCTACGGTAAAGGTGCACCGTGTTTTTTCTAGAGCTCCTCACTTGAAGAGCTCTATACCTCACTCCAGAGTGATCATTAAGGGAGGAAAGGTAAAGTGATACCTGATGAACAACCCCATGAGCGAAGCATGCACGGAACAAGATTGCAGAATAATAATGACAGTCCGCCGATTTTGCGTTGTGGAGCTCGATCACTCCGAATTAATTTCAGCCAAAAAGTGCTATCTCGATCGTCGCACGCATCGTATGTATGATCCACCTTTCACTCTTAGCTGGTGCAGCAGAGCATGGGCGAATATATCCACGGCTCTGCAAGCCCGCACGCTGTATGCAGCAGCGAAAAGGGAACGTCCTTCCTGTCGGTAGATAAAGACAACAACAAACTTAAGAAGCAGCCCCCCCCCCTGACCATCTAGTATTATAAGAATATAGTAATATTGACGTTTTGTCCAAAGGAGGCTCTCCACGTCGTTCGCATTCGCGCTGTTTCCCCCTCCATAGTCGACTGCGCGCGACCGTCTCCCCTCCACGAGAAAGTGACTGCAATATGCCACACCGGCCACTGCTCCCTTTCCCTATCCCGTCTGCACCTCTGCGCTCACCAGCGCCCACGTCGGTCATGCTCGCGGTTGTGATCACGATAACAACCCGGGTTCTTTGCTCAAACACTGGCGCTCTCCCGAAAACAGTAGCAATGACGTTTTCTGACGTACTGCACATAATCGAAACGAGACATGGACGGCGGTTACGTGCCAGGAGTGCGAAACATGTGGTAGATCTCAACCTAGCTTTCGTCTCCACAGTTTCCCCCATATGGCGGCAACAGCAGGGCGGTCGACCCTTCCGAGGCAGCGGAGGCCGGAGAGCACGCACTGTAAGAAATCACGATTCCATAAGTTTTCTATGGCGAGGCGTTGCGTCAATACACTGATAGGGCGGACAGGGGTGGCAGAGTGCGGAGATACCCGCCGTAGATTCCATGTCGAGCCCCCGCACGCGCGTGTTTCCGGGGCCGAGCAAGAGTATCGTCGGTTCCGGCTGCTACGGTCGACGCGGACACGCGCGCCGGCGACGAAACCGCGCGAGAAAGCCTTCAATGCCGGGAGAGATCCGGAGATGAAGCAAAGTTTAAGCATAATTTCTCCGCTGTATCAAGAAGATACAAGGCCTGGCATGGCTAACTCGCACGTCCGTACGCTAGCTACCGCTGCGCGAATAGGGTAGAAAGTTTTCCTACGCATGGGTCGTATATGAGCTAGTACTGGTGCTATACGGGATGGCAGAAATGTTCTGATTGTGGGTTGTTATGTACGTATTAACTGGAAAACACCTAATCGACCTCCTCATTTACCGGACTGTATCGAGAACACAGACGCAGCAAAAATCATCAAACATATAACTTAACATTACACGGCCCGGCACACAATACATCGAACCAACACCCACCCCAACTAAACTTCGACTGGCGAGAGGCAAGCGCTCACACGATGCCTACCAGCCTGGTGCACACTGCACTGCGGCTAACACGCTCATCCCCGGAGTGCTCTTTTGTTGAGCCTGCAGCCGAGCCTACAAGCAATTGCAGGACAACAGGGTTACCTCTGTCAATAGCACACAACGCCCGAGCTATGTACGATGCACCATTTGCCTGTCTCCGGCACTAATATTTTCCGAGCGTCGACTATATACTCTGTCGGCGGCTCGAGGGCAAGCCATGTTGTGCTACTGTTGTGCTGTCGTTTTTCGTACTCTTAACGGAGGCACATGTCTAACACGCGAGCGACGCAATCGTATCTTTCAGCCGTTTTATTAACGCTTCTCCCTTCTCGAATTTATGTACTAGTGATTTTCTTGTTGCTCTGTCAGTTCTTGATACATATTCTGCGGATAATGTCGTACTGCGATTTTAAGTTGTTAAACGGTTTATCAATCTCACTGCCTGAAGCCGGTTTGCCGACTTTGAAATATTGTGGGCAGTTTGACTCAACTCTTCTATGAAAAACTCAAAGGCTTAATTCTTCCTTTGTCACAGACCTAACTCGAAGGTGCTGGTGCCCTGCGAAGACCGAAAACTAATTTTTGAATAACCGAATTTGGGCGAAAGCATGGCGCTTGCCCAACTAAAACATACGAGACGAAGAAGGCGCACAAAGGGAATTGAATCAATTTGCAGACTGAGCTAACATGGCCGCGGGTATCCACTCAACTACACCATAGACTCTCCCCCGTCCCCACAACTTACCAACTCGATGCTGCTAATTACACCAGCTGCTGCATGGAGTGCTGCCTGCACCGTACAAAGGCCCGGTAGTTGTGGGCAGAGATAAGGTGGTACGTTCTAGGTAGCAAGCAGTAATACCAAGTTCCCCTATTTGACGTGCTAAGGGGAGTGGCGCAAAAACAATTAAAAAACCTACAGCACATGGTATGATATAATATGATTACTGTATCCTAGTACGACTTTGTAACGCATCTTCCTTTTGTGTTGGGGGACGAAACTGGCTTGATCGACGTACGGGTGGTCGAACTAACTTAGTTTTTGTGGAGGGGCGAAACACCTTAGGTTTAATGAGGGAACCAAAACCGACTACATGTTTGTGTAGGTGGTCGCAATACGCTTAATCCCTGTGAAACTGGCGAAAATTACTGGTTTTAGTGTTGGTTTAGGTCGACTCGTGTTATGTGTGGCTGGTCTAAGTATAGTTATGTTTCGTGTTCGTAGTTGAGGTTGACTTGGTATTTGTTCAGTGTACGGATTGGAACTTTCGCGGTTTTTTTGCGTTCGTGCCACGAATGTCTTTGTTGTGGGGGGGGTCTAAGTTGCCTTGGTTTGAGTCTAGGTATAGCAATTGACTTGGTTTTGGTGTGGGGTTCGAAACTGATTTACAGTAGTTCTACATCGTGTCTGCATATAAATAGACGAGGTGGTTTCGCTAGTAAAAACATACTTGGTTTTGGTGTGTGAATCGAAACCGACAGACTTAAAGTCTTGGGTACTTCGTTGTTGTGTGGGTGGTTGAAATTGACTTATTTTTACTGTCGGAAAATCGAAATTGTCTTGGTTTCCCAATGGGCATCGCTACTGTTCTGAATTTAGGGTAGGGCTCAAAATACAGCTGGTTTTTATGTTGATATCGACATTGTCTTGTTTTTCTTGCGCGGGGTTGAAACTGACTTGGTTTTTGTGTCATGGATACCAACGACTTGTTTTTAGTAGGGGCATCGATGATTTCTGTTTCTTTGTGTTCGGGCAGAAAATGTATTGACTTGGTGATGGTGTGCACAGGGAAAAAATGCACCGTGCACCGCTACCCCTAACTGGCTGTTCGATGGGCGATTTGACGAGTTCATTATATATCGCCCTTCTTGATCGTTGACCGGAGATTTGCTTATTAGTTTGCCTCGTTGTATGTATAGATCCAGTGGTGTGTACATATGTGAAGTATGCAGCGCCTTACTCTGTAGACTGTAGATCACCTGCGCTCTCCGCTGCCTGCTAAAACTACACTCTTGCTTTTTCTTCTGCTGCTGTCAATTGCGGTAAAGCACAGCAACAGAAGCTGTAGAGACCTCCAGCTCTGCGGCTCGCAGGGTATGACAAATAAAGCATGTATTAAGTACAACAGTAGGGACCGTGAGCAATACAGCGCCGGCAATACACCGAAAGCGCGTAGTCCTGCGCATGTTTCTGCTGGCGGACGGCAGGCGCGTATATATAGCGTTGAATTCAGCTGGTTGTAGCATGCACTTTGCGTGCTCGTGTGTTGTCTGTGGTGTCTGGGTTACGTACACATTTCACAACATAAACAGAGACATAACGTACAGCACGTAGGCCTGAACTCGCCGAGGATTGAACTCACTCTTTCATATCTAAAAGCGGGCATCGGTACCTATTTACCATATCACCAAAGTTAAATGTCGCCATGTACCTGGTAGTGTTGACCGCGGTGGGCGCCTGCCGCGCGACAAATAGTATGGGCAGCACACCGGTAGAAGTGGAAACGGGGGTGTTTGCTGATGACTCGTGACAAATGGGAACCCCGATAAAGCAAATTTTATTAGCTGCAGCAGGAAACGGCGGGTCTACCGCACGTGAAACGTGTGGCCCGCTCCTGCTTGTAGTGCTTGTCGACGTTGTAACGAACTTCGTTGTCTTTGCATGCGGTCTGATCCTGAACTTTAGCTCCAGAGTCAGTGTGCATCTGCCACATACAACAGCAGCACAGAAAGGTAGACGGTTGCTTACGGGTCGTAGGCTCCGATAAACACAACAATAATCTAATAGCCATATCAGTACAGCGCACATTGGCGTTTCACACACGCACGGTTTCGCCAGGTGCTTATGGGCGGCCGGTTTGTAACGTTTTGTTCTCTGCATTTGGTTCACATGTATGTCTGGTATGGCTGCTCGTGAACTCGCGAGAGGGCTAAAAGAAGGTACATGTTTATGGGTAAGTACACACTAAGGCCTCACACAGAGCAGCGGGAAATCGGTTTAGCCACTCCTCATGAAAAATCACCTTTCGGCGTATGTAATGCAAACTACAGTGCTCGGATCGAGCCTAATCGTCGACCAATGTGTCCCGACCGGCTTACCGCGTCGACGTACTTAGCGTCTCGCCGAAAAGTGCATATATGTTCGAAACAAGATGGATCTTTTAAAGGCATACCTGTGAATAACACCAGATTATTGCACTATGTGAGTGCAACAGCGTCATTATCCCGTGAACCAGATGGTTGTCGAATAATTTTCATGTGTTCCCCTCCGAACATAAACTCTGTTCATTCAAACCGTAATTAAAGGTTCCTTGAGCAAGGAAGCATCGCTAAACTGTCCGATAGTCGCACGGTGTCACAGACAGTATCCCTCCCCGCCGAGATTGATCAGTTATTTGTCGGAACCCTTGTAGTGCAGCGCGTGGCGGCGAAAGCCGTTTTATCGTCGCTTACCGCCGTCATGTCTGCAAGCTGTAGGCGTGACAGCTCAGCCTGAACCTTAGACAGCCTTTCTGTGCCGCACTCGCCACTTGATGTTCCTCAGGTATTCCCGCCGCCGTCGCTACCAACCCGTGTCGGGCGGTTATGGGGCGATGCTTACGCGATGGCTGCATGAACCGGGGGGGCTTCGCTGTCGAAGGGCATATGGGGGCGTACTGCAAACAACATGCGGAGCACGAGATGGTGAGCCTCAACAGCCTTCTGTGCGTATATGACGGCTGCAAGAAGCGACCGAATTTTGATGTCGAGGGGAGCAAGAGACCTGCGAACTGCAAGCAACATGCTCATAGCAATATGGTGAACGTTTGACGCAAGCGTTGCTCATATGACACCTGCATAAACAAGCCGAGTTTCAATGCCGAGGGCAGCAAAACGGCCGTGTACTGCAAGCAACATGCTGAGAATGACATGGTGAACGTCGTCACCCACCGTTGCTCACATGACACCTACACGAAGATACCGAGTTTCAATGTCGAGGGCAGCAAGACCGCGGTGTACTGTAAGCTACATGCTGAAGACGGCATGGTGAACGTCGTAACCCGGCGTGGCTCACATGACACCTGCATGAAGCAGCCAACCTTCAATGTTGAGGACGCCAAGACGCCGATGTACTGCAAGCAGCATGCAGCAGATGCCATGGTGGACGTCGTAACTCGGCGTTGCTCATATAACGCCTGCATGAAGCGGCCGAGTTTCAATGTCGAGGGCAGCAAGACGGCGGTGTATTGCAAGCAGCATGCAGCGGATGGCATGGTAGAAGTCGCAAACCGGCGTTGCTCACATGATTCCTGTACTAAAAGGCCTGTCTGGGGTTTACTAACTGCCCGTATGGCGACAGTATGTTCCGAACATAAAGGCGAAATGTTGTTAGGCGAATTAATTAAATTTCGTGTCAAGTGCCAAGTGGTGAATTGTGGCCGAATGTCACGGTGGGGACTCGGTGGGAAGCAGCCTACCCACTGCCACCAGCACGGCCCCTCCCAGGACGGCTTCGTCTGCGTCGGAAAGATGCCCGCCAGCAAGAGAGCTCGTCGTAGTGTGTCGAACCGTTCCGTGAGCCCCCCCCGATTTCACGTTAAAACCGAGTGTACGTTTTGAAATGTTTCCGAGCGATCCGGAACGTTGGCGTGAGCAGGTTGCTCACATTACATCCGTAGTATAGATGTGCCTTAGTCATACCAGGTATACATTAGAAGTTGGTGACGTTTGCGCCATATACGCTCGTCGTCGTGTCGGCTCCGGCTGTCTCAGTCTTTACCTATAGAGGACCTTTGGTAGGGTGAGGCAATGCCGTTTACACCTCGAGGAGGGAAGGCCATGAGGCTAGAGCAAGGATGGGATTGTGCCCTCTCTTCGTGCCTGTTTGAAAAGGACACGAGCTGGCTGTATGTTGTTCCGCATTTTTCCACAGCTGATACTATTGGAGATATTGCAGGCGTTACGAATGCATCGAAGAACCCGTCGGTCGCAAAGGATGTGCTTGATAAGTTGCCAAGAAGAGTGTGAGGGTGATTATTTCTCTTCAAATTGTCTTGCGTCTAAAGCGTTCGATCGGACGGCGTAGTCGGTACTCAACATGAAAGGCAAGTTTTTGGTTTAAATCCTGTCTTGTAGATCAGAACCGGGTTAGGCCGGGACTGCGTTTTGATCCACCGTTAATTGAATAAACCAATCAGGTATATTCACTTCGGCGCCAGATATATAAGGGTATTGACTTGAACATGCGGTCCATGTTTACACGTCTATCCGACGTAGTTTGAATGGCCGTTTCGCACCCATTGCAGGAAAAGGTTAAACAAGTCGAATAGCTTGTTGATAAGACGTTTCTCGTCTCTCGTGATACAATAAATATTACTTTTTGTTTTCGCTAAACCGTTCGTGACTTACGCCTCCGCTTCACGGAGGAACGTCTGTGCCCATTATTCTGGCAACGCCATTATATCCTGTATGCATAGTACGTGTACCAAGGGTACTTTTAAGCTATGAGATAACTAACCTCGAAACCACTAGATCACATTTTTGTGTGATATGTAGAGCTCAATCGAGAAGCCTCATACCCAAAAGGGTCTACCCCCACCGATGCGCGCGTCGTTGTCAACAACAGCAACACGCTTACGTTCTCCACTGTACCTCTGAGGGTGAACGTGTACAAGCAGGTACGTTTCTGGAAGAAGGGAGCAGGTGATATGCTTTGATCTCGAAGCAAGATCTACGACATCAAAACAATATCGACTCATCGTCATTGTTATTAATTTGTGCGTTCAACGTACCGCTCTACTTCACCTGCAATGCATTAGGTGCCGACTATGTCTTTGTTGTGTATTATCGAACATGTAATCATTTTTCCGGATAATTTTCATTGTACCAGAACTGCATCGTCGTCGGCGCGGGTAGACTGGCCTACGCTTACGTTGGGCGTGCCTCGTTTTCCACGCTATTACGACCAGTTCCCGGCGTCTCTGCGGCCCTCTAGTGCCAACGAAAACCTTAAGTACGCTCCCTGGAACAATTATTGAGCAGGCCAACGGCATACCTCATAGTGTACACCAGTTGGCGGCCGAGGGGAATGCCACTGTTGGAAGCATATAGTATTGATATCCAAGTTGCACACTTAATATCAAGGCGCCCGGCTTCCTGTGTACATTGGGTATTCTCCATTGTGAAGTAGCATGCAGTGCGTTCGTCCCCTATGATAGCATTGCCGACGTCAGACGTATTCAATGTCGGACTCCCCCCTTAACGTTGACTAAAGGTGAAGATCCCAGTATGCCGTTCCCTTGCTAGCGCATGTGTTAGTTGTTTGCTCGTAGGCGCAACACCCCAGGTACGCTTTGATGTCCTTACATATATGCTCCAGGCCATGTGCTCACTACAGGCGGGTTGCCCGGCAATCGTGTTCTGCTCCTCCCACCATGAACGTTTCGATAAATTAAAATTTCGACTTCTCTTTTAGCTGTGAAGCATTGAACTAATCGAAGTTGAGAAAGGATCTTAGAAAAACACAAATACTTCGGGTACTTGTTTTTATTTTTCGCCGCATTCCCAAACTTTTTGTTTTTTCAGATGATACCCTATCTATTTCCTTTGGTCCGTTTCATGGGAGTAGCGCCGCATTCCGAATTCCAATTAGAGGATAACTCACGGTGGGAAGCGCTCGACTACAGTAGTATCGATCTTTATATTTTCAGTTTTGCTTTAGTTATAGCCTTGAAAGGCTAGTTTTGGTAAGGATTTCAAATGGTCAATTTTCAATATATTTATTTTCACGTGAACGCGAATTTTCATTTTCACTCAGGGCATTGTTGGACACAACCGGCGTGTGAATTGTCGCCTTGGTTCTTTCAGTACAGCCATCGGCAGAACCCACAAAAAAACAGTACCGTTCTCAGATGGTTACTACTGTAGTTTCCGGTAGGACAGTACCGAATTTGAATAAATATATATGCATGAAAGGACGTGACGCATCAGCGAAGTGTAGATGGAAACATACCACAACAGACTTGACATTCCCGCACTTAAATGCTACCCGATTGTTAAACATCCAGCTTGATATACGAAATCTCCAAACCTTTGGTTTATTTTACTATCCCTGCCCTCTGAATGATCGCTAGTTCCTTACCGGAATGGGTATAGTACGTTCAAACACGAGTAGCATCAACTCATATTGCCTTTGGGCTACCATTTTGTGTAAGAACAATTCGCTGTGAGGAGTACGGTTTTTGAGTGCGGGGTGGGGAGATTGGCGACAATCAATCCCCGCGTAACGTCTAAACAAAATATGACAACCAAAGATGGAAAACAATATTGACCTATTCGACGTTGGTGTCATTGAAAGGCATGATTCCTGCCGTGTTTCAACAGGTTTTACCGAAGTCCTTAGCCAAATCTAGCCTAACGCAAATAACGGAGATGGCGAAAACAAAAATCCTATTTTTGGGGGAAAATAGCCTGATTGGCCAATTTTTTCCAGCGCATGGTAATAGTGTGGAAGAAATCACGAATCCGTTGCTTTATGTTGGGGGGTTGATCATGCGACCGACCTACAGATATGTTTATACACGCCAATTTTGGGCATTGTCCGGGGACTCTTTGCACCGCCCCTCTGAATATGCGAGACCTTGCGACAAAGGGCCGAATAGTTCAGGGGCGGAAAATAATGAGGTGGGAATGACGAATGCAACGTCATGCTGTCGCTGTTCGGTTGTTCCACGGGGAAGCAGCTGTTCTAAAAGACTGTTTCCTAGAGGATTCATTTTATGATTTGCAACAGGTATTTTCTAACGTCTCTCCTGCTCTGCGTGTTTGTTTGGGGATTGTTCTGGCTGGCACTGCCCCACTATGAGACGGCCAAGCGGAGTCGATCCGCGAGCGGCGAGATGGTATACAAAGGTTACTTTTGTACGTAGAGGAAGTAACGGCCTCCACTACCGGAGTAACAAACACAACATAGTTGCTTGTTTGAGATATTGCGGCTGGTATGAATACCCGGCTGGGATGGGGTATGGTTAGTTTGGGAATTCAACAGACGAACATGCAGCTATTCTTTGCTACAAGTGCATCCCGTACAGGTCAGCATCCCCACGTCTGAGGCAAGCAAACACGAGTTGTTTTCTGCAAGCGTGAGTAGAGGCGACGAAGTCGCTGGGTTGGTCAGCGAAGTCAGGGGTTCGTGCCCTTTTTCTGCTGCCCGAGGCTCCCTCTTCATGTTATTAGAAAGGGCGAGGGAGGATCGAACACAGGCGGGATTCCCGAATATTTGGTTTTTCGGTATCGGTTTCGCTTGCGTTAGATCGCAAGAGTCGAATGATATGCCCCGTTTCGAGGCTCGGCCATCCGAGACAACTGTGGAAGACCGTGCTAGTTAGGAACCCGGCCGATATTACAGTTGGGAGAGAAGGGAGAGATATATGGTGTCTTTGAGTGACCGCGATTCTCAGGAGATTGCAACAAGCTGCGACACAGGTACTATATCGAGGGGCGGACCCCCATCCTTCACGTCTCAGGAAAGGTCAATGAAATTTCTCTTAAAAATAAACAAATACGTTCCCATGAGATGTACTGCACAATTTAGCTCAAACGAGGGCAAATTACAGCTACAATTTACTTGCCTCTTGGTTAGTTGCAGTAATTGTTATGAACATTTGAATGACGCGTTTCCTTTGCAAATCCGGTGCTAGAACTCCTACGTAATCGTTTGTATATGTTGCGAAAGTTCACACGGACGGCTGCCTAACAACATAATCCCAAGTCATACTCTGTCGCCTTCCTGTTAGGTGCACATTATCATTCAATTCGGTAGTGTTCTTCAGCGACGCCGTGCGCTCGTGCATTGCGAAATTATGGTTGGCTCAGTCGCGGCATCCTACTTGGTGTGTCGGCATGCGTTACGTCCACGCTTCTTGGCATACACCATATACTGCTACAAAAGGTTGCACGTGTTTTTTTCAGGGTTATGATATGTCTCATACGCAGCTATCAGTGTACGAAGTATTTATGTTCAATATTAACCGGAGGCTTGGTAGCAAAAACAATAGCGGCGGTGAGACCTTGATCAAAACCAGCAGGGAATAACGGCCGCCCGTCTACCCTACAAATCCGCGGGTAACCAGTTGAAACTTCTCCCAGTCTACAGCAGGCAAGACACTGCAACAGCACGAGCTCCTGGTTCGTTCGCACCGGTAGGAGATAAGTGTACACCTGTAAACTCTGACACCTGCAGTGGTAAGGACTCTAGAACCGGCACGTGTTCTACGTTCAAACCAGCATTGTAGCAATCAGCTAATATGACCTAAACCCCACTCCAGGCTATAGTTCCGATAGCGTAAGGATTACACATTCTCACCAGTAGTGTGGTGTTTGATGCCGAATACACAACGGGAAATTGATTGATGATTACATACCATAGTACGTTGCGTCAGCGGCTTGAACTGCAAACCTCCGCAGTCTTGGGTACCCCCTTTTGGTATCTGGCCTTACGTACTGTTACACCATCGACGGAGGTGATATTCCGATCCTGGGTCACAACGTCGGTGCAGCCATCTCTGGCGTGACTAGGCAGGAGTAGCGCATCGCATACGATGTCAGCATATTAACCGTTTTGCTTTCCCCAAATAATCTGGTTGTGATGAACTATCACTCTTTAGTATGGACGAGTTGCCCCTTCTTATTCAATCTACTGAAGGATATTGAACTGCAACAGCGGAAATAACTAATCCCCAATAGCAGGTTGTCAAAGTGGAACACGTGAGATCACGCTACACCACAGCGGGGTGTCCCTGTTGTAACACCAACGGAAACTGTTTCATATGAAACTGCCCTAGTGGCGTGGTGTTCCGCAACGAAATGTCACAATCGTGGCCCTCGGCTACAGCGCCGGTTTCTCTGTTTGTAGTGCCTTGAGGGAAACAGGTCTGATATTCTACAGACAGTGACATAGGTGAATCGTGTATACATAACAAAACAAACACGTAAACATTAATCGGTTTAATACTTCAATATATTTGTAAAACCTACGCACGTATAGACGAACCATAAGATACCCCAGACATCGGACTAGCCCAGTGATGAAAAACTCTTGACCGCAAATAGCCCACTTTCAAGCATTCTGTTGTCAAAACATACACTTCGTTTACATGTAACGCGGAGGGCTTCTGATGGCAGGCTACGATTGTCTAGGACAACTAGTGTTCCTGCCAGCTATTCCGACAGTACCGATGAACCCGTCCCCGTGGGGGCATGGTCAGCGCATAGATTAGTATGTTTGTCGGTTAAACCCCACAGCGGCAGTTTCCGAAAACCCGCGATCTTGCATTGTGTTCTCAAGTTGACCACGAGGTCCCCCCGACAGGTGTATTTGCCCAAGTCAGGCGAATGCAGTTGTCGCCCCACCAGTCAGAATACTACTCCTCGGCTCCGTAGTGCAGAGGCCATGTAAGCACCCTACCATTTCGAGTTTGGTTCTTACATTACACTGTCGCAGACTGGTGCTACGGTAGGGGGGTCATGTGTAGGTGCTTGCGTTTCACCTGCACAGAGCCACTCAGCCGAGTGACTGATTTTCTGCGTTGCACTCATAACCGTTTTTTTTAGACATACACCGCCATTGCCGGTTTCGTTACGCAACGCTAACAAACTATATATTGGGGGCCATATTTAAGATAGAGTTGGAGCCACCCGTTCGAGTAGCCAAAACCCGGTTGTGAAAATGCCGGTACCCCCGCTATCGCAGCACGAGTCCGCATTGCTGTCCTCGACGTTTAATCATGGTACCCTGTTGCAACAACCATGTGAACAATAACTGCTAATGACACTGACCATGCTACCCTAAGTGTGTTGCTTGCAATATGACGCGTGCTTGCTGCCCTCGACATCGAACTTTAGCCGCTTGATGTCACACGTTAGCGCAAACAAGGGGAGACTATAGTAGCCGATATTATAGCAGTAGTCGTCGTGATACCGGTCATGGTTGTAATCCGAAAGTACTCGTAGGTAGCAAGTTTATTACAGTAGTATCAAGTATCAATGGCAGCGTTGCCAGTAGTAGTGTTTTCAATATACAGCAGAATAAGCTACGAGTACTCTATACAATATGATGAGGTGTAGTACGCAGTAGTACTACTGTCTCTATCATCTGCTAAAGAGTCACTGGGCTGTCCAATAGCCGCGAGGTCCCCCTGGCCTTCTGTCTGATAAGACACTCCTTCCCCAGTAGCGTTCTTCCTCTAACACCTGTGTGTCTCCTCTGGTGAGAAATGTCTTTGACGTGTGGCTGCCTGTGCTACTTTCGAGTTCTCGACTCGGGACTCGCTTGACTATTCTCCGCACATACATGCGCATCGTGGTATAATTACACTCAAAGCATTATTTTCTTCCTCATGAGTCCTCGCTTCTAACACTAATTCCTCGTTCGTCTGATACGTATATTTTGTAACCATTATTTATATCTCATGAAGTCATCCTTTCTTCCGATTTTATTGTTTTGGCATGCTCTCTAACCGTTTCCGCGTCCGGTTCTTAAAATTGCTATTGGTGTGACCATGTGCTGTATACTTAAATTCCTATACTCCTGGCGTCGAACTTGGCGAAGATCGTATCGGTCGGTGACCGCCGCTTAATTGTACCCAGGCATATGCTATCGATTGCGTCGCGAGTTTGATGGAAGCATTGACACGGCCAACACAATCCCCCATCAACGTCATGCCCACCGTTGCGAGCACAGCGTTTATAGATAATCATTTCCTCGGACCCACTATTATTGCCGTGGCCGTTGCGGCGGTAACGCTCACCGTACTTCAAGCAGAGTTGGTATTTGTGTTCGCTCGACACTCCATCAACTATTCAATATTCAAGTATGTGTACAATTGCAATGGTATGAATACCCGGAGCAATTCTGTCAGTGGCGGGTCGATGACACAACTGCCGACACACCAGTTTGCTTGACCCCAGGGCGGGTCGTTCGTGCATCTTCCCGGCTTCCGGTATAAAGCCCACCTTCGGAGCAGGCAATTCTAGGACCGAAGGTATACTCAGACGCAGCTGCCCGACAAATTCGATTCGTAGAAGTGAATGGGTTTGTGCAACCAGTGGTAGCAGGCATGACTCTTCATCTCTCGGCAGCGAGGCCTGCTGTCCATATTTCAGTAGCGAAACGGACTGCCTAATCCCCTGGGACCACCCAGACTGTCGACCACTGAGAGGTAAAAGCCCCGTCTGTTCGGCTGTCAGCAGCAAAGCCAGCTGTTGAGAAAGTAGACGCGAGACAGACCGTCAATCTCTGAGTAGGGAAACCGGCTGTGAATTCACATGTTACGAGCGACGCTGTGCACCCCCAGTAGGCAGTAGTGATGCCCAGTGCGCGGCCAAAACGCCTGTGGGCGAGCCCGCCTATGCAGCTGTTCTGTTGGAGACGATGGTGGATGTACAGCACCCACACTTGCCCCAAATTGTGGAGTTTGCAGTAGCAAGACCGGTTGTGCAGAATGGAGCGGCGACTCTCGGCGTGAACTGAACAGAAGAGAACACAGAGTAACGCCATACTTTCCTGTGTAGCCCGAGGTACACACGGTCACGCGCATTTCACTGGTTTTGCAAGAGATGGAACGTCCATATGGGTAATGGTGGAGACGGCTGCGATCAAGAGTATAGAAGTATCTAAAGCGTATATCATCCAGTGTATTGTCCCTGTAATACACTGCCGTCCACATGTGGCTTGCATGATGGCACTTCATTTTGATACAATCCATGGTAGCGGAATAAGACGAGAGTGCACTACGGCGGCAACCTATATTCCCACGTAAATCGTATCCAAACTCGCCCGCGCTTGAAACTGTGGCTGCCATACTCCTACCCGCGAAACTGAACGCAGATTGTTGTTGAGGTACACGGTATGAGCAAATGTCGCACAACGGTATTTCTTCACCAGTATATAATGTTGGTGCTGCCTAGATGTGCTATCGAGATAAACGGTTGATACCTCAAAAGGTGGTGGTGAGCAGCGTATCCATATTGCACTTTTTATTTTTCTTTGCGGTAATTGCGACGAACGGAAACGATGCCGAACAGGGATGTATTGTTCCATGCATTTTTTACAGCGTCTCGTGATAAACGTGTTCGGCTATTTTAAAGAGACTGAAAAATAAAAGAGAAGTGCTCCCTATGGTCATAGGACTACGGCCATGCATGAAGTTAACGTACACTGTCAACATGGTGTCCTGTATCGTCCGCCTACAGCAAAAACCTACCCTGACTCTTGCACAATAGATCAGCGACTTTATCATAAAATATAACAGGTGACCGCACTCGGTGTACGGGTGTACAGTTTGAAGGTGATAACGTTTGTCGTCGTCGTTGGTCTGTCTGCCGTTAAGGGCGAACGATTGTGCCTCCTTCATTTGCCATCAAGACTGGACAACTTTCGAAATCAAGTGTTCACCATCAATGTACCGTTTTATTAATTTGAACTTGCTGGCTCTGTTTTTTGCGTGCACAGGCACAACATGCCGCACACACTACGAACGGCGCACCTTCACCCCACAATAAATATAGGGGGGAGAACACCCACGATGTCAATAGTTTGACGCATTGTTGGCCCGGGCAAGAGGACTCGGTTTCGTCAATAATGCACGTAAACAAATGCGCCATCATTGCACGGGCGATTTAAGCAAAAGTGGGCTTGTTATAGCACACGGAATTTTCTGCTGAGCGATGTATAAATGTCCGTCTACAGTATTGTGTGGTCAGGATCGTTATTCCACTGTCAAACGACCCGCCGCGTCGGCCACGGTGTCCACTGATAGAAATAAATTCCAGTTTAGGAAAGCTGTGCGTAATATTTCCATTATTTCACTTCCTTCCGCATGATAGCTTGGACGCAGCTGATACAGACGTTCGACCTACCGCGTGTTTAACCATGGTGGTTGAATATGTAATGTTGTGGTTCGACGCATATCTGAACTTCCAAGTTCGTTCCGCCCCACTAATAATAGAAGTAAGAGCCGTCTTCTCCACCATGCGATTCACAGGTTATACCTCCTCAAATGTCACCCCCCCTTCACAGTCCACATGGTGCCATGTATTGTCAGCCTACAACACCAATCCGCCCTCCTTTATCCCACAATAGGTCAACGGCAGTTGCTCGTCGCATAGGATATGTGATCACCTTTGGCGTACTTGTAGCGCTGTATAGTTTGAGGATGATAATATTGTTTTTGTCGTCGTTGGTATGTCTGTCCATGAAGGACGAATATTTGTGCCTCCTGAATGACGCATGAAGGCTAGAGGAATGTCAAAATCAAGTGTCGGCGATAAACGTGCCGCATTCATGTTTCAACACGTTGGTCCATATTTGGCGTGCACGGGCGTAACATGCCGCACACACCAACAACGACACACCCGTACCCCCTAATAAACCTTGGGGAGAAAACACGAAAGCTATTCTGCTTTCCATATTTCGAAACAATCTTGCCTCTAGCCGTAGTACTCGACTTCGTCAACATTGTACGTAAGACATGCGCGTTTCTTACACCGGCAATGTACGTACGAGTGGGATGTTAAATCACACATACACATTTCTGCCTAACGGTGGAACCGTCAAAATATTGTCCATCTACTCTATAGGGTTATCAGGTTCGACAACTGACGTGCCCAACCAGCTGCGGCGTCCGCTGCGGTGGAGTCTGACAGGAACGATCTACAATCTGGGAAAACGGCCGTCGCAGTACGCGGTTCGTTGCACGCACACCACAATCTGTACCATAGCCGGACCTACTCCGTAACCGGCATACCAACCAAACTCAGTCCTGATGTGCATTCACGTGCGACCGTTCGGAGGCTGTGTGATCACGGGAGGCAGTGGTGGATAATTGACACTCGGAGTAAAAGACGCTGTCGCGGTTTATGCATGGATGCCGAGACCGAACTGGGCGTGGATGGCCAACCAAAGAGGTTACCCGCTGAACATTCATCAGATATGGCCAACTCTCTGGGGATTGAATCATCCGAGTACAAAAGCAGGTCATTGAGATTGTGACATCGCGTCCGCTAAAAGCTGGACATATGTTGCTTGGTGAAAGACTCATGTTTTACCGGTATGGATTAGTTTCAGTGACATGTGTCTGGCACAACGACTGTCAGCATGATACCAGTCTTCATGCCGTGGCGCGGGTGCAGCTCTATTACAATAAGCTAAGAACACGGAATGGAGCATGTCTTGCCGTTTCAATAATGTTGCACGACCACTTGAATTAACAAATGAAATGGTGCTGTTCGAAACAATTAGCTGCATTGGTAGTTTAGGCGCTCGTGAATAATGATCAAGGAATGAAAAATAATATAACTCTACACCCTAATGCTGGTAGCATTGACAACGTAGTGAAGTTACCGGATCGGAATACTCTATTAGCGCTGGACCTCAACGTAATAGCCG
>MEHQ01000834.1:0-18735 GCA_008828725.1 Saccharina japonica | reverse complement strand
TCATCTTTAGCCTCCTCCGCCGCTCGAAACCCCATGTCCCCATTTCCCATCCCCAACCTCTCCTCTCCTCCAGTATCCCCCCCGCTCCCGTTGCGCGCACTGTCCCCCCTCCCCATCCTCTCCTCCCCTCCTCCGGCAGGTCCACCGTTTCGGTTGCGCGTATTGTCCCCCCTCCCCCCTCCTCCCACATCGAACCTACCATTCTCGCCGCTACCACCCTCCGTGCTGCCTCCCCCTCCACGGGCTAGCGAAGGTCGGCGCAGCATGGTAAGAGAATGAGGCTTTTGCTGCTGGGGAAGGGGGGGGGCGCTTGCCCCTTGATGCTTTCCCGGGAGTGAGCCAGGGGTCTTGGCCTTTTCCGCGGGTTTGGATGTAGTGCTGGCAGCCACCCTTCTGAAAGAGGTCGCCTTTTGGGGGTATGTATCGAATGGCATGTTGCATGCATATGATGACATTCTCGCGTTAATTACGGGGGGGCACAGTGATTAGAACCAAATATGGTTTACAACCATAGGGGTGTGTGCTGTTTTGGGTCCATCGCGGGTTCGGATTACCTTAATATGGCCGTCTGTAATACCTCGTTTCCCTGAGATCTAGCCCGTGGTAATAAAACACGCTAAAACAATCAAGCGCCTCGAGACGCATGCTTCTCACTTGAGGAGCTCTATACTGTTAGTAAGTCATTAGTAAGTCACCGAAAAAATGATTTTGAAGGGAAATAAAAGTGCCATTATACCCGATGAACAACTTCATGACGACGCGTGCTACGGTAGAGGTAGCACTTTTTGGCTTAATCGTTTTCTGAACGATCGGGCTCCTTAGCCCAAACTCGTCGTTTTTTCATTTTTGTGACGAATAATGTTTCAGAGTATACTTCGGTCATGAGATTTCGCATCCGGCAGCACTTTTATTTTTCTCCAAAATCATTTTTTCGGTGAGGTATGACGCTCCTTAAGTGAGGAGCTCAGAAAAAACATGGTGCACCTCTATCGTAGCATGCGTCTGACCTACACTAACTATACAACGAAACATATTGCAACACAAAAATGAAAATACGACGATTTCGGGTTAAGGAGGCTTTAATAGGTCATTCCGAAAACGTTTCAGCCAAAATAAGGTATACCTTTATCGTAGCGCGCGTCCCGATGGAAGAAAACTAAAAGGCTTTGGTACATACGAAATAATCCGTGCGTGGCAATACCAGCACATACGCAAGGGAACGGTACTGAACGAGCTGTGGTGTACCATCCCGTATCACTTGCAACCAAATTTCACCAGGAACATATGTATGGTACTGTACGGTGTACCCGAACAAAAAACAAAACACCAGTCTAGTTAGTTGCTCAATTCTGAATGTGATGCCGATCAATAGCGTGAGGATAAAATGCGGGATAGTTTTATCGAGCCCGCAAAGCTTTCGACGAGCAAAGACCAAGCTTTCGACGAGAAAACCTGAAGTTTTTCGACGAGCAAAGCTTACGCTTTCCACAAGCAAAGCTAAAGCTCTCGACAATTCCATGCTCCTCTCAAGGTCGAAAACATATCTCATTATTACGAACGAAACGAGTTGCTAACCTATTTACACGGCTGCCTAACATATAGGGAATGCCTTCTAGGGCATGCTTTGATACCTTACTTTTTGAGTTGGGTGAAGCCGGAAACCTTCGCCGCGCGACCGAAAAAGTCAAATGTATAGTTTCTACTTCGTATGTCTTCCAATAGCGTACACAGCAGCCGTTGACGATCGTTGAAAATACCCACCGGCGCGAGATCAAGATTTATCCTATCTTCTCCAACTACAGCACGAGGGTTTGGTATCTACCTACACCAATTTGCGCAGTGGCTCATGGGTGTCCTAATACTACTTTTCCAATCGAAGACATTGTTTGTGACTAAGGCACATCGTCCAATAATTTGTCTTGACGACGATCTGTCGCGCACGTGCCCCTTCGGTGTGTCAGGTTGTAGTCGCACCTCAAATCACATACACGTGCATGACATCCGAGCCTCGCCTCTGGGGCAGGGCTGGGGCTCTACGCTATCGATAGAGTGTCACGAATGTCTTCTTCGTGGATCCCTTGTGCATATTATGCTACATCACGTTATAGTAGTGGTATGGCCTCTTCCGTTTCGGATATGTAGCCCAGCTCGAGGAGCCCTTAATGTTGGATATCGCGCCCTTCGAAGGTGAAAACAAATGAGTGTCTTGGAATTAGTATGCATTCATTGAAACGTGTCCCTCGTAGGTGGAAACTAATTAACGCCTTGCTTTTGCATGGGGTATTGAACCATACCCTCCTTGCGTTTGATGTCCAATCGTGCAGCTGCTGTACTGTAGCAATACCTACCCGTGGTTGTCTCCACAGTAGTCTCTACTACAGTACGCACAGCGATCGTTCGCAAACCGTGTCCATGGGGAGCGCTCTAATCGCTACGTACCGAAGATAAGTGTTTACTGCTACTGCTGTAACTGCTATAATAGCTGCAATAGCTGTAACAGTGGAGTGTTTTGATCGCTACCGAAGGTAATGGTATTTGTTTCGTGCTATAATGGTGCTTATATCGCTATGTATTGGTAGACTATACTGGTACCTCTGAGGAGCGGGGGTCGTCTCGGCCTTGATCTTGATCCTGCTCGAACGGCACATCATCACTGCAGACAGCAGAAAACGAAGACGGCACGGCCGTTCGTTGTCAAATACTGGTCAGCAGCTGAAGCAGCACGATAATTCATCGTCAAATATGGACTACGAGGAAAACGAGCACGTTGATGAACGTTCATGCCCCTTAGCCATAGCTCTGAAAATGGTTGGCCATAACGGCTGTCCACTCACGCAGTGCGCCCCCCACGAATTTCCCGCGGCCACATGGCGTGCATGTCTCAGCTCTCTCGGCTGTAACCACACCTGGGGGAATCACTTAAGACGGTGCCAACAAGTAGGGGGTCGTTTCCGGTCTGGCAGGCCTAAAAATCTATGTGTGCCGTCCAACGACCAGAATCTCATTTCCAAAGCTAACAAACCGAGGAATTATCGATTTTTTCTCCATCTAATCCCAACATCGCACACAGTTGACGACAGTTACACAGTATCCTCCAGCGCGAGACCCTAGTGAGAGCTACGAGGCTAGTATATGTACGGACGATTCGTAGCACTGCAGTGCCAAGTATGTCCACACCCCTAACGGCGCTTCGCGGCGAATGTTAGTTTGTTTTTTGTTCACCTGCTATTATTGTTGTCTGCATCGGATACGCGGCTGGCAGCGTTGGTCCCGGTCCGAGAAATCTTCCCTAGCAAAGAAGCCCGACCTCCAGATTTTCCCTCACGAGAAACGCCTCCAACACCCCCACTCCCACCCCCGCCCCCGCCCATAGAGTGAGAAGACACCGCCTTCCCAGGATTCGTAGGCAAATCGCTCATCCCACCATTCGTAGTGCCACAAGTAGCAGCCGAAGTAGTCTCCGCAGCGGGCGGGGCTGGCGTTGCTTGTGCTTCAGCAGGGCCACTAGCAGAGGACGGAGAATCGCCAAAAAAAGTACTCTTGAAACGGCCGAAGCCACTTAAGCCTCCCCTGGGTGTATTCCCACCACCGATTCCATTTCCGTTGTCTGAAGTGATGGAGGGAGGTGCGGTATGCGCCCCAAAGCGTGGAGTGGGGGAAGGTTCTCCTAGCTGCAAGAATGGCCGCTGTTGGGCGGGAGGGGTCGGAGGAGGAGGGCGTTGATGTTGCTGTTGGGGTGCAAACTCCGATGAAGA
Organism: Saccharina japonica; assembly: GCA_008828725.1. Taxonomy (NCBI): domain Eukaryota; class Phaeophyceae; order Laminariales; family Laminariaceae; genus Saccharina; species Saccharina japonica. Next base: position 14,980 of record MEHQ01000834.1, on the reverse strand, counting down.
CTCCTCGTTCCTAGCCATGAACATTGGAGAGGCAAAGGAGTTGCCGCTAGATACGGAGGCGGGAGAGGGGCGGGCACCAAGAATGGAGGGCCTCACAGCCCCGGTTGAGCTCGACGAGGATGAAGGTATAGGCCTCGAGAGGCTGCTGCTGCTTGTGCTGGACGATTGGGAGTTTCTAGCTGCAGAAGTCGGGGTGCTGCTGGGATCGGGGGCGTTTCGCTTGTTTCCGCTCGTTGGGAGGGCCGTGCCGTTGTTTGGTTTCTTCTGTAAAAATTGCTCCATGCCTGTGTGTAGATGCCTGGAGGGACGTTGAACTAGAATCTGGCAGTGCTTCTTGCTCAAGTATCACCGATCAGTCGCAGATTCACCTGCAACGAAGGACGAACAAGATCAGGGGAGGCAATTTCTGCAGGTTGCTGTATCAGTCGCAGATATGGCCTTCGACGAAGGACGAACGGAAAAGGAGAAGCCCGTTATTTCTGTTGGTTTTCTACTGGACATTTGCTGACAGAAGTGCATGTGCATGATTCACTCATTGGGCATATTACCGATCCCCACTTCAAGATCTAGATCTTTCAGCGGCAGATGTATTCCTGATCGGTATGATCTGTATGATCCAGCTCATGTTCCCGGGTGGAATCCGTATCATCTGCATGATCTGCAGCAGTAGTGGCGCGCGTTTTGTGCGTTGGATCTGTACATCTGTACTACAGTATACATATCCCGCACAACATCTCACGTGAGCAAGTTCGTATCTTGATTAACGTGATCTTGCACAACATCTCATTTAGACAGGTCCGTATCTTGATGATGTGATCTACCAGTAGGTCGTCATCTGTCTCATGTCATGTGTGGAATGATGAAGTCGCGCCCATGGTCTTCCGGCAGTGGGTGCATTTAGCTCCACTACTACGCAAGGCTTTACCTTCGCGTTGAGCTATTGGCTGTAGTTCAGCTATCCCAAGACGCATTGCAGTAGGGCTACTGTACGCTCTTCCTCTGCTGTGATATATTGCGTATTGATATTTACTCAGTGTGGTACAGGCTGAAAATCGTGAACATGGGCACACATCGGATATACTGTAGGGTCAGATTCCCATTGAATAATTGTGGCATTTCTGTGATCAGATTTATCCCTGATTTACATTATCTTGATCTGCACGATCTAGAGCATGTTTGCCCGGGTGAGATCTGTATGCCACGGCTGTTGCGCACATGTTTGCCGGGCGGTAGTTATCTGTATGACACGTCTCCTGCGCAACATGGCACAACAACAGCACATACAAGAGCTACACGGTTGTCGTGAGCTACAGAGGACCGTGACCTGCCCGATATGTTAATGTTTTAATCAAATCCTCGCCGCGGAGACTACTACTACTAGTGTACATACGTCTATATTGTACTTCGAGTGGGCGTGGATCTTTTGTCTCTGAGTAGATTTTCGTCACTCACTCGCGATACAAACGAACCCCGAGAGCGTACGATACGTGCGCGACCATAGTATGACACCCCAGGTTACGCGTACCATCGTGCATCGGCGCCATAGTATGAAAGAGTGCAGCGATCGATTCAGCAAAGCCTTCCAGCCTACTCTGTTACTAGTGCTGCTGCTTTGGCGCGCAATTTGTCAATCTTCGTCGAAAAGTCAGGCCTCCACGCATGCACGCACTGCTCCAGCCCAAAATCTGGCAATATACGCGTAGTATTTCTAAGCCGAAAGCGCTTGCTTACGACGGCCTTACCATGTGCGTAGAGATGGCTTTATTTGGCCCCAAGATAAAGTATGGCGAGCGCCCGAGAGAGGGTCACTACGAGTACCGACAAGAGCAAGAGCAGGCGATCTCTCGAATCAATTCAAGCGTTCATTTCAAAATCCAATTCTTCAATTCCAACCATCCATCCATTTCCGCACGCGCGATCCAAGGAGCTACCAGATGAACCAATGCAAGACACTACCATGGAACCAGCTGGAGGCAACCCGGGCACCGCCGCATCCACTCACCATAGACCACAGCGATGGCTACACGTTAGGGGGATCGCAGATCGTCGGTGGGAGCTTGCCCTCCCGCGGGATCGCGAGATTCGAAAATCGAAGGTTTTCCAAGTTTTTCGCAGGCGCTGTGTCAGCGGGGTCTGATGTGCCGGTTGGTATGAAACCGCCAAAAGACTATTAAAAAATAAATTAAAACGTGATCCAGCGTGATCACGTGACATTCGGAACATACCGTTTGCGCACGTGCGTCCGAACCACACAGCCTCCGCTGCTGTTCGTGTGCAGCTCTACCTCGCACAGCTATACAGAGACCACCGGTCTCAAAACGCGGAGTGTCTCGTGCATTGTGCAACGTGTACGCTGCAAGCTTTATGCTTTGCAGCGAGCGGGGAATGGTATTCGGGAGGGGAACCGGCGGCAATACTAAGCGCACAACCCTGATCCCGAAGAACTTTAAGTCTGTGCGGCAGAGTACTATCATACCCCACGTCAAGCCAGCTGCGACAGCCGGATACTCAGACCATGTGCAACACTCGGATCGACGAGATCGCTTTTCAGCTGGTGTCTAACCCGTGGTTCGACCGAGTAATCCTGGCGACGATCACCGTGAACGGCATTTTCTTGGCCCTATATGATCCGACCAAGGGGTCGAGCGAGCAGGTGCGAGAAAATATGTTATGTACAGCAGTACCAGGCCTTTCTTCTTCGATTTTCGTCATGTATTTTTCTATTCATCTCCTGCAACACGCTGGTTCGCTGAGCTTCTGTATGTTTTGCCTTTCGTATTCATCAGTACGACGGCATTGTATATTGCCCACGTATACTACATGCTGCTGTAGCACGTAGTACGAGTACGGCTGTACTCGTACGTAGTTTCCTTACAATGTTTTGAGTTGAAGTGTCTCTGTCTAGTATTTATAGGTTGTGGCTACATAATACGTCGTGCCGGGTAGCTCGTACCCCTCTACAGGTACCGGCCCTATGCGCTGCTGTGTAGTAAGAAGCCGGCGTACCCCAGGCTACCGATTGGTCGATTTCTTATTTGCGGAAGGATTTATTCCACACGAACTGCAGTCTTCAGTACAATCGCTCCCGAATTTCTTACTTCTGCCGGAAATGTCAGTTTGGGTTTCTCGTGGGATTGTTTCTTACGGCGTACGTTATCAGAGGGCCGGTATAGTGTACGTACGAACAGCAGTACAGTACAGTAGGGCGAATAATCAGTATGGACGTTGGATTAGCTGGATGTCGATGGGTAGCATGTAGGGGGTGGCATGATAATTGGAGGAAAGAGGGTACCAGCAGCCAGATACATGTATATCTACAGTACAGTACTCGTATTATTGGTTTTCCTCTCGTACTGTATCCCGGACGGCACTTGGTATTGCTGTCGCCCTACGTACAGTAGTTGTAGATATCACACGTGCCGGTAAATTATTTATCGTGCGAGTCACTCCAGTGTCGGACGTACATTGTTGTAGTGGCTTTCCTAAAAAGGAGAGTATTTTCATACTCGTACGAGTACATATACACGATGTTGAGTAATTCAGGGATGACTGATAAGTACATGTGAATGGTATGACTGAACTAATGTCAGATGATGGCAAATGGAATACTACTGTAATATTGAGCACAGATACTGGTACCCGGTATTAACCGCCCAAACAGGTTAAACGCGTATGACCATTAAATATATCGATATTAATGCTACACGTGTGCTGTGTGTGGTGCAAGGCGCGGTTGGTTGCGGTCATAGCGTCAAAGCTCAGGTTGCTAACTTGATAAGTGCTTTTTCTCCAGTACGATATTTTACCAGCTTTGACGACGCAGCAGAAACGAAATTGGAATAATTCGCCGGGAGGAACACCGATACAATGTATGGCTTTGGTTTCACGAACTTTTGCTTTGGCAGGAGGCATACCTGACCATAGGGGACTACATTTTCAGCGGGATCTTCATCGCAGAGCTCTTGGTCAAATGGCTCGCCCTCAGCATCCCTACCTACTTCAAGGACAAATGGAACTGGTACGTGATAGAAGGGACTTTTGATCACTTTTCAGTGCATTACCAGGTACACCAGTACTTGGTGGTAGTATTTTACATGTGGTACGTACACGATTTAGCATAAGGACTCCTTTTGTTTCCGTGAGTTTCCTCTTTCGGGGAGGGGATGTTTCTGAGTGATCAACGTTGAAGCCCATGCTATTAATACACATTGTCGAATGGCAAGAATAATATTACGAGTAAGGAGTAGTGTACACATTTTGTTCGTAAATCCCGTTTTTTCACCACGAGCCGTATGCGTTGTGTGCCGCACCTTATTTCGCCGCAGGCGAAAAACATTGTGCGGATTTTGGGTCTGTTCCGCTGCAGGCATTTTGTTTTTGGCGTGGTTTTCGCCGCAATATGTCTGATCGTTACCTGGTTACATAAGCCACGGTGGAGGGGTATGGGTTGTTTTTGCAGGTTCTTATCAACCCTTTTGGGACGGACCCCTTTTAAGGGATATTATACTCTCTTTAAGGGATATAAGGGACATAAGGGATATCGACCAAAACAAAGATGACTTCGGGGTTAATAGCCATCTACGAGCGGTGTGAACGCCCAGCAGTACGGGTAGGCTAATGACGCAATGCACCCGTGCCGTATTATATCTACATTGTTATGGTATTGCCTTGCATTACTTCGAAACGGCCGGTAACTTCCAGTACCTGGGTGCAGGTATTGGGAACGTATTTGTACTGCTTGGGAGGCGTATCTTAGAATGGAAACCAGGGGTGTTTCAGGGCGAAAAGAGTCAAGTCCGTGGCTTTCAGTGTTTCATCGTGCTCTGAGCAGAATAAGACTTCCCTCCCTCTATCGCTCAGCAATCGGCATACGTGAGTAAACGGTAACCTGCTCAATAGGCAAAACCTGGCAAGAGGTATTCTGTGTCCCATCCTGCATCATCTCACATCTGACGTCGTCGGCAGGACATGCTTTCGGGGTCGCGAGTTAAAATCTCACCACCCTTCACTATATTTGTTTTTCAAAGAAAACACTTAACTTCCCTAGGTTGAACTTGACAAGTACCTCTCCGTGGGTCGCCAGAGAGGTTTTCTTTTGCCTTGTTCCACCTGGTTTCTTCGTTCCATCATATTACCGCACACGGGGACACCGTCCCTCGTACGGCGGTTTGCACCCCCACGGGGCCTCAATGAGTGGCTCGTCATGCCTCAGGGCAGCAGTGCTCCGCCCGGCTGGTTTCGTCAAGGCGACCAACGAGGTTATCAAAGGTGTCGGAGCAGGTGACGTGTGATAACCTCGTTGACCGTCTTGACAATCTAGCCGGGCGAAGCACTGCTTTCCTGGGGCCTGGCGAGCCCGTGGGGGTAAAAAACCGCCGCGAGGGGGGGCGGTGTTTTTGTGTGCGGCAATTTGGTAGCATGCAGAAACCAGGTGTAGCAGGAAAAATACTCTCTCTGGGTCCCCATAGATGAGAACCGCGTGTTGGTGACACGTCGACGCGTACATCCGGCCTGGGCCTGCACGTTCCGACGTCCCAGGAGGGGAGATTATGAAAAGGGTTGGTTTCGGTAGGTGACTGGTGAACCTTTTACCATTTGCCCAACAGATTGCTGTACAGGACTAACTTAGCAATCACTCCTTGCGTTGTGACTAGGACACGTACAGTTCACATTTCGTCCCCCAGTCACGCAGTGGCCGTTTCGGGTAATCGTCACTTTCTTACCGTCAGCTTTCCCGTCTATACTATACTCAAGTTAATCAACTCCCCAGAGGGTGAACAACATGAACCCTACGCCTCACGCCTCACGCCCGATAGACATTTCCGTGAACCATTGGCTAGGCATGAAAAACGTAAAGCACGCACATACAAAACGGGATTTGCAACGCATAGTGTGTACCAGGTAGTTAGTTCGTCGCTGGAGTAGCGCCGCCGTCTAGAATACTTATTATACTCATAATAGTTATTATAGTTATAACAGCTATAATAGTTACAGTTTTGCACACTATCACGATCTACAGTAGATCATTCATGTAGATAGATCCTAGCCTGCTGTCGGGAGATGCTGCATAGGACCTGTGTAGTACAGATCCAACCAAGGAGTACTAGATCATGCAGATTATACGGCTTTCACGCGGCAACGTGAGCTAGATCGTACAGATCGTACAGAAAATACAAATCATAATTATATCTGCCGTGAAATATCTAGATCATTAGGTGGGATCGGGGGTCCCGTTCGATCTGTGAATTATGGGCCCAAAAGCACCCTCTCTACCGCATTGTAGAGCACCACCCCCCCTGTAGACTGTAGTCTGTAGACGCATGCCCCCTGCAGTGCCCGTGTTGACTCGATGCCCCTCGGAACATGTGACGTGTGCTACTGTACGTCAGTAAGAAAATGTTGAGCCCAAGAATACCTCCTCTACCGCACTGTAAAGGCCTGGCTCGTGCACTACCCGTGTTGATTTGATGCCCCTCCGAATATATGACGTGCACTGTATGTTAGTCATGAAATCTTTAGCACGAAAGTAAACCCTCTATCGCACTGCAGAGGAACGCACTGTAGAGGAACGCACTGTAGAGGAACCGCTCGTGTTCGTTTGGATCGTGTCAGCAACGACGGTTACAAAAGTTGTAGAGGGTTGCGTATATATTCGCAGGCGTTATTGTGGAATTCTTGCCTCGTGCGGGAGGAGGGTTCGAGCACTCCGCTCTCTCTCCGCTCTCTCTCTCTCGCTCTGTCCTCTAATGCAACGACCTTAAAACATCTCATCAGACTGCTGGGCAGTCAGGGCATCCAGATTTGCAATCTAGGAACAGCTCGTGCACTATCCGTGTTAATTCGATGCCCCTCCGAACATATGACGTGCACTGTACGTACGTCAGTCAGAAAAGGTTGAGCCCGAATATGCCCACCCACAGAACCTTAACTCCGCACAGGGGGAATTATCGTATCACGTACGAGTATATGATAGTTGTGGGTGCGGACGCGTGTTACAGTAGAGGTAGTAGCACTTTTCGGTTCACGCTATTTGTGATGACGGGGGGTAGAGGTAGTGTAGAGGTAGTGTAGAGGTAGTAGCCTTATTACCCGAAATCATCGGAATTTCGTTTTTGTGTTGCAATATTGTTCATTTTATACTTAGGCCATGGGGTTGTTCATCGGGCAGCGCTTAGATTTTCTCCAAAAACGGTTTTGACTTACTATTAGTATGGAGCTCCTCAAGTGACCACCCTCAGAGGGCAAACACTGTGACATGGTGCACCCTTTACCGTAGCATGCAACTATTTCTGTCTCTGGAAGGCACCAACACAGTAGCTACATAGCACACCTGATAGCTGTTTCTGGAAGTGGCCACACCGAAAAACAAATCAATTCGTTTGACGCTGTCATCCATGTGCAAGAAAGTCCGCCTCACAAGCGGCTCTTAGCAGGATGCAGCTCACCCTTCACGCGACTCGCCGAACACCTCAGGGCGCTGCGTGTTCGATGCAAGTAATGTCTGTCTGGTGATGGACACCCGACGTGCCCCGTCCCGACATCGTAGGGGTGCAAGGGTCTATGGCCATACGACTGCGACCATCTATTACATGAGTACACCCCCCCCCTCCCTACCGCACTATAAAGGCATGGCTCGTGCACAGCCCGTGTTGACTCGATGCCCCTCGAGTGTGTATGCCGTGTAAATAATGCCGTGTATCTCATGCTGACGCTTTTCGTGTGTGGATGCATAGGGTGGACTTCATTGTTGTTCTGGAGAGTGTGGTCAGCTTGGTGCTCGAGGCTGTCAGGCCCTCTAGCTCGCTGGACATATCTGCGCTGAGAGGGCTGCGCGTTCTGCGGCCGCTTCGAGCTATCACATACATACAGCAGGTGCGCCCGTCAGCATTTTTTGCAGGGCTGTTAGCGGGTCAGGTTAAACCTTGCGGGTCGGATCGGGTCGGGTTAAACCTTGCGGGTCGGATCGGGTCGGGTTAAACTTTGCGGGTCGGGTCGGGTCGGGTCGGGTCGGGTCGGGTCGGGTCGGGTCGTCGGGTCGGGTCGGGTCGGGTCGGGTCGGGTCGGGTCGGGTCGTCGGGTCGGGTTGGGTCAGGGTGCCCTGGCACGACCTGTGGTATTTTGAAAACATGCTGACCCAACCCGACCCGACCCGATCCGACCCGTGAGAGTTTGAAGACCTCCTGAACCCGACCCGCGGGTATTATGAGGTGATGACCCGTGAAGATCCCTTTTTTTTTGTTCAAGTGGTCTCGTGGCGACGTTTTTTTATGCATTGATGTTTCACGTTCTTAACTTGATTTTTAGACGTATATATTGGCGAGCTGGTTAGTACCTTTGGACGGTATAGGTCACTGCAGCGAAGGTGGTTTACGTTCAAGCATCGTTAGCCATGGATTTCTTGCCGTCCTCCGTACTCGTCGACAATATCATCTATACATCAATACAAAGCATCTGCCAGTAAATTTGGACGTTTTAGAAAATGCGCCGCGGTTTCGTAATCTTGTTATTGATATAACTGCAGCCGCGTTTTAGACGACAAGTTACTTGGGATTTAATGTCAGAGGATGTTGTCAGCAGCACAAAGGGATAAAATTCCTGCGTTGAGTATTTGTTGCAAGGCGAGTTTCTTTTTTCGACATGATGACATTTGTTGTAAAACCCATTTCCTAGCTACCCTTTTCCAACTGATAAATGTCAATCAGCTTTCACCCCTAACAAAGTGACTGTACGTTTTTCTGGAGAGGCCAATCGCCAAACGAGACTCATTACCAACGTTGCAAACCTACGGTGTCGGTTAGCGGCACCCCTTTTCCCTTGACGGACAGCCATCATGGAACTCCCTACACTCCAAATAGTACTACACCTGATATATCTAAAGAGGCCTAGACACGTCAAAACTATTTCGGGGGGATATCTTACGGGGGACCATACCTGGTAGTAAATAGAACCTGCAGCACACACAATTTTTTTTTTCTATTTTTTTCTATTTTTACTAATAACAACACTTGGTCCTGTTCCCTATGGTCGTCCGTAATAATATAATCAAAACCAAACATGGTTGTCTAAACATAGGGGGATACGTGTTTTTTGTGTGCCATCGTGGGTTCTGACTACTATGTATTACTATGTAGGCGTTTCCGTTAAAAAACATTCTGACGCAATATTTTGTCACTGGGACTGGTTTAGCTTCTCAAGTGAGTACTAGAGTAAAGTCGGTTTTCAATGATAATTTTGCGCATGTATTTGTTTTAGGACTATCACTCGCTTCTATACTATAATCAGTACAATCAGTATAATCAAATGATATTAATAGTCGGGGTTGCGCGAACAACCTCCTTCGAAGTCGCGATTCGGGTGTCTTACTAATAGTATTGAGCTCCTCTGATGTGCCAAACTCAGAAAATAAGCCGCCACCCCTATAAGGTGGCATTGCTCTCAACTAATAGTGTCGCGGTTTGTGGGTCCATCGTGGGTGGCGATTACTATGTACTACTATGCCCCCCCCCCGAAATATGTATTATATCATGAGGATACAATAACCAGAACCTACTATGGTGTCAAAACATAGGAGGATATTTGGTTTTTGGGTTCATGGTGAGTTCTGATTGCTACATTAGCCCACCCCGAAATATTTGATAGATCGTCAAACGACAGATTTGTTGGAAAAGAAAGACTGTGTACGTAACGGAAAGCGCCAAAGCCTTCCGCGCTTCTCTTGCCCCCCGGACTCGTTTGACGCCTATCCAGGTTAAGCTGCTGTTCGAAACAGTCATAAGCGCCTTCAAGGTGGTGAACACCCTCTTCCTGTGCGTCGGGTGCGTGCTTCTCTTCTTCGGGAACGTTGGGTGAGCTCGCCAGATAGCTGGCATGCAGCTATCTTGAGAGAAGGATAGCACCAGTCACCAATGAGAAAAAACTGAACAAACGGATTGTTTTTTTGTCCATCTCCCTCAACGAAAACACCATCAGATCCCGATATACCGTAGCAAGCTACGAGTTTTCGATAAAGTTCGAGAGGTGCAGGACAAGACAGCTGCAAAGAGCATAACTGTTGCACTAAGAAAGACAGGCTGGGATTTGAAGGGAGAAAAAAAAAAAAGAATTTCGAGAGCTGGTAGACTTAAGTTAGTGTATAATGCATCCAGCCGAGGTCAACATTCCTGTGTGTTTCTGCAAAGTAGATGTTTTACATAAGGAATGTCAGCACGCGCGGAATATAAGGTGACACGTCGTATCTAGGTCAGACAAAAAACAGGGGGTTAGTTTGAGCTGTTACACGCTATCGCCGGTGCATAGCTTTTGTTAGTTGAGAACCGTTGATAACACCGCCTGCCTACCTACCTACCGAAATGACAAGGCACCTTCTCCTCCCACGGCAGGTGTGGCTGGAAAACCCTAACCCTAACCCCAATCCTCGCTTGTGGCTGCCAATTGAGAACTTTCAGATGACTGGGCTGAAAGAAAATTCGGTCCTGAACCCATCCTCCCGATTCGGGCAAGCCATAGTATCACTATCGTAATAATATCACTATCGTAAAGGAGCCTCGGAACTATAACCCAGCATGGACCCCGAAGCAAATCATCTCACTACGTTTACACACCATTCATCATCTATTTGTTTATGATTACCATATTTCCCGGAGAGTCGACGAGGGAACATCACGTAAACCTCTTCTCGCGATAGAAACGAAAGTACGCATCGTATAATAGTGAAGATGAGGGAGGGGGGGGGTGCTCGCCCGGATTTGAGTTACGAAAGGAAGGGAGCAAGAGAAGAAGGGAAGACCTAACAAATGGGATGAAAAAAGGTATAATAGTACCAATATGTCGGTAAATGTGCATGCCGTTTGGGTCCGCGTATTAACCTTCTGACCAAAACGGTACAAACATTTGATATTCACGGATATTCACGGACAGGGTGGTACACGGCAGCCTATCTCAGTAGCCACGCACGAGGACGATAGAGCAATGAGTTCCTAAAAATGCCTGCAAAACGCTCCGCGGCCACGCGCAACGAAAACACGCCAATCCTCGAACAACGCCTGCGCGACACTCCGCGCGTGACACGTCTGCACATCACAGGTACACCTACTGGGCCGACGGCTTCAGCTACACGTGCGTCGACAGCGCAACGCTCGAGACTCTCAGCGAAGCGCTGGTCTGCGGCAGCGGCTACACCTGTCCCGACGGTTACTCATGCGAGGACGCGGGACGAGTCGCGTTGAATCACGGGGTGACGGGCTACCACGACATTTGGCACGCCATGCTGCAAGTAAGAGCGCCACCTCAACATGACCTCAACAACAGCAAACCACTTCGCCTCTCCGAGAAGTCCACACCTAGGGCGGCAGATAATCGATTCCCACGTCATGATCTAACTATAAAATCCTGATCTGTATTATCTGCATGATCTGTATGGTTTGTATGATCTGCGTGATCTATAGCTGCGCAACAACCCCCCACAACGACAGGCGAGGGGCTAAACGATCCAGATGGCGCAGTCGATAGTTTGATGCAGCCATGGTGAGGCCTCACACGTTGAAGAATGGCGAGGCCTACTCCTTGAGAAAAAAGCCCGCGTTAGTTCTTGTGAGAAGGGACTTTGGTACTCCGTGTCGCACTCGAGACTGAAGGGAACGACCTCCAGAGTTTATTTGGTTCAGGAAGACGTAGACAGTGGTCCGGTTCAAGGAGAATAAAAAAGTAGAATAAATGTATGCTTATTATCCCAGCCAGGTGGAAAGCAAGGAAGAAAGGAAGACTGAATCGACGGAGCTGGTATAGCTAACCCATTTGATCTACGTTACTGTTCAAGAACTCACTCCTACGTATTCTCTCTGTCCAATCGTCGGCCCCCTACTCTGCTCGTCAATCGCTGTTCCTCTAATATCGATCTACCCGGGCTCTCAGTCATCGCTCGTCTCGCCTGCTCGTACTCTTGCGGAACTCGGCCCTGCAGAGTTCCTGGTATTGTTTTTCTGTTTATTCGTACCTTTTTCTACTGCACCGAGAATGCTACAGTCTTCTCTACCCCTGCATGTGTTAGTCTATCGGTGACCGTCAGTGCTCCGACGTCCTCTCACGTCAGCTTCGCTTACCGCATCGGCCCATGTCAGTCTCTTTGTGGGCCTTAGTCTGCTATCGGAGGCTGACTCGTCCCCTAGTTCCGAACTCCGAACTGCCTCGCAAATATACTGAAACCCAATCTCACCACATAGTTCAGGGGGGTATTGAAAAAAAAACGACACGCCACATTGTTCTTTTTGATTGCCAGACACGGGGTGTACTCATGTATGACTACAAAAACCAAGTTACACATAAGTCTAAAGCAAACGCCACAATTTTTAACAAGTCCGGAGATCTCACCACTAAGTCTGGTTTGTTTCCAAGGGTACGCGCCGTGCCGTTTTGGGGCCTTCCCAAGGGATGGTATGGGAAAAAGTTCCCGTTCGTTTACCGCGGAATGGGAATGGGACGGGAAAGTGGGAAATCATTTGGTGGACGGGATGGGATGGAAATAAGCGAGTTTTTGGCGGGACGGGACGGGACGGGAAATTGTTTTTTTGGCGGTACGGGACGGGACGGGAAATGTTCTGTTAACGGGTCGGGAATAGGTCGGGAAATCGGTCGGGAACATAGTCGGGATGGCATGAGACTATGCGGTTTCTTGGTGGGACGGGAAACGATCGGGGAATGTCGGGAATAGGTCGGGAGATCGGTCGGGGATATGGCCGGGAAACGCAGTCCGGAATGGTTGGGAACACGACTGGGAACGAGGGCTGGAAAGCACGACCGAAAATATAACTACAAAGTCTTCTTCGTGTACTGGTGGTCGCTTTTTGTTTATCCCACAACTGTAACTGGTTCTATTTCCGACTTGTAGTGTGCAGGAACTGGGGTTGCTTGCTTGGGCTCTGCTCTTGGGGTGCCGAGGCAGAGCCGCCGGCATCATCGACTTCCACAACGTCCATCCCTTCGCCATGTCTTGTGTGTGCGCCGGGTGTGTGGTGTGTTTCTTTATTTTCAACTGTACGACCGATTGTGTAGTAGTAAATTACCGTAGTTCAACCATTGCTGTACTCAGGTGTGAGTTGACCGATCGAATGGTTGATACTACTGTAAGTTTAACTTCGTTTTTATACCCTACAACACGAAAGGGGAAAAATAGAAACAAATCGTACATATACGAAAATATATGTATTACTGCTATTGCATCTCAAAAGTTGCAAAATCCAGTTGCATCCATAACCATTCAATGGAAAAACGAGAAAAACGGCGGTAATGGAATGGGAATATCTGCCCCGATAGTGAGATGCGGGATGGGAGAATCTGTGTCCCAACGTCGGGATGGGATGGGAGTATGCGACCAGACATCGGGATGAGAGTAGTCGGGACTGGACAGACTGCGGGGTGGGAAACAGTCGGGAACGGGAACACGGCACCCTACCGCAGGAAGGTAGAGCTCGGGAACAGAAACTAACGACGGTACCGGTCGAGCAATCGCGGTCGGACACGAAATATCACGTGGTTTCCCGTTCCCGTACCGTACCGTTTTCGTCCCGACCCCATTTTCCCGTCCCAACCTTTTACCGCGCTTACCTTGTTTGTTTCTCATTCTGACTTTGGGAAGGAGTTTAAGTCAGCACCAGGTAAGTCGTATTCTCTTTTTTTTTTCGGGTACTCTCGCGCAGCCCCGTCAACGGCTATAACGCGGACCGCTCGCTACCTCAAACTGCTTCGATGTATTGGCGGCTCCATGGATGACTTCGCCTGGCAAACTGTAGTTGGGATTGCACGATCTGACACAGACTCACAGATTTTTACAGCTAGATCAGGCTATGCACCCCGAACGAAAACTTGAATGTTAAAAGACGACGGAAACATGTGCTTCAACAATTTTTGGGCGTGCTGCATTGTTGGCCATATGCAAAAAAACCTGCACGTTCTAGAGGGTACCCATCTATCCAACAGTCGCCAACAGCAGCCTCGCCAAATGCTGCCGCATTTCTGCTGCAACAGCAGCTAGCGCCAACACCATCATTGTACGTGATTGCATACCAGGTATAAATCGCGGGTTTCCCAGCCGAACACCTTGGTATCCAGCTCTTTCGCGGCTTGCTACACATAAATCCCCTCATGCTCGGAAACACTGTTATTTCCGTCCTTATTGTTATGATTCCATTTCGATTTTCCCTGCGACAACGTGTGTAGCGCGTGTCCGTTTTTATGTCCGTTCTTATTTGTTACGTCCGTTCTTGCTTTTTATGTCCGTTCTTATTTTCTGCATTTTATTTCCTCCGTCGACGTATGGATATCCACGTTCATAGGTGTTTCAAGTGGTGTCGCTAGACGGGTGGCAGCAGACGATGTGGAACACGCAGGACGCAGCGGGCGAGGCGACCTGGATTTATTTCGTTGTGCTCCTCGTTCTCGGGAACGTTCTCCTTGTCTCGGTCAGTACCCCCCGCATACCGTGTTACCCATTAACAGGGCTGTGAGTATGTTGGCTGACTATTGATATAAGTCGCGGACTCTTTATTAGCTGGATAGGCTTTACAGGGAATATTTGTTCCTAATTTGTCTGGTAGATTAATAGATCATGTTGCCGAGTGGGAGTCGAAAGGTCTGCATGGCTTAACATATGCTTCCCAGGTGGGATTGGTACTATACAGATCCTGCACAGCATTTCACAACGGCAGGTTGGGATCTAGATTATCTAGGGCTTGATGGGTCCGATGTGTCCAACATCGCCACACAGATTATCAATATCTTGATATTAACCTGTCCGATGTGTGCAACATCGCCACACATATTTTGTAGATCTACTGTAAATCTACATAATCTGTCCGGTGTGTGCAACATCGCCACACAGATGATATAGATCTAGATCGTGGTATGTCCGATGTGTACAACATCGCCACACATATCAGCTATATATATATATCTTGATATGTCCGACATTTTCTAACATCGCCACACA
>MEHQ01001092.1:9046-111613 GCA_008828725.1 Saccharina japonica | reverse complement strand
TTATTTAGTTAATACGTTTACGATCGTATGATAAGTACGCCCGTGTACTGCTGTGTGCATGTACGTGCGGTCAACAAGCCGTATCGTGGTACTCTGTAAGTAGGCAAATACCAACTCCAACAAGGGGGGTCTACGGCCATACATAAAAGGGTTATCGAGTGTCGCAAAACATCTATTTTTCCTTTTTATTACAGCAGCAATACTATTTATTTTGTATGGTTCAAAAGCACCACATCAGCACTTCTTGCGGAACACGGCATTGCTACGCGGACGGTTCATATACTCGGACATGCTCCCGACCAACGCATAGCTTGTTCGTTTAGTCTCTGGGAGATGTTGGGGCTCAATGGCCAGCAAGGGAGATGTTGGGGCTCAATGGCCAGCAAGGGAGCGCAGGCATTGATGTCTTTGCATTACCAAAATGACCCGCATACATTTTTTGTGGTCGTTAAAGAGCTCCTGTATGGTACCTATACTCTGCTGTGGCGACGTACGACGCTACGGACGGTCTTACTAGAGGCTCAGATAGTTCCACGTACTAGTGCTCGGCGTCCCCGTCGCGAGTCTGGCTTATAACAGTATCAACAGCAGGAGAAAACGACGTGTGTCGTGTACACCTGTAGTGCCGTCCTAGTTTTAAACGCGCTTGTGGGTGTATCTCAACAATTTGCTTGTACACTCACTCTGGGCATTCGTTACGGAAGGTTTCGCGCCCGCGACCAAAGCGCTGGAGGGGCTGGAGACTTGAGCCTCGACGTCAATGGCCTTGCCTGGTAACAACCGGTTGGAACACGGAAGAGAACAACAACGTTTTCATAAATTAGAAATCGGTGTTGTTAATGTACACCTGGTGCCTGGTACACCTATATACGAGTAACTGAGGTAAATATTATATACCAAGCAAAGGTTCATAGGTTGGAAACAGGCGGCTTGCGGTACACAAGAGCTTACTGATACAGACTAATTACATTCCAAATAACACGGGTGCATGTATTGGCTACGGAAGGGGAACGACGACAAGTTACTGTAAGTGCTGCAGCTTGACGATTGGTAATAAAGCCAGACCCATTCGCCTTGGGTAAGCGTATCTTATTAACCCGGGAAGTTGGCCAATCATTATATTTGTTCAAATAACGGCTACAAAAAAGATAATGAACTGACTTAGACGACGAGATACATAGACAACCGGACCGGGCCGGTAACAGCACACTCACAGGGAGGGCACGAGACACTGTAAATGTAAAAGGGTATACACAGAAAAGGAAAACGACAGCCAGAAACTGAATTCCGCGTCAGTCGTAGGGACCGGCCGACACCCGTGTGGTAAATAATCTAAACACTAGAAGTTGGCCAGTGGCCTCTCATTTTTGTTTTTGAAAATTAACGGCTGGCTAAGAAACAAAGGTGATTACAACGACAACATAGTAAACGATGGGGCCTGGTCGTTTATTGACACTCTCACAGGGCGGGCATGGGGGGCTGGGAATGTAAGAGAGCTTACACACTTAAGTTAAACGGCAGTCGCTGATAGATCCCACTACAAACAGTAGTCACAGGGAGACCCGGTATCGTCGTATATCTTACCTGGCCTAAAGCCCGATCCCTCTTCTTCCGGCTGGCACGAGAAGCAGGGGTGTCGACAACACCAGATATGTGATTTGAGACCACAGCAGGTCTTGGCTACGTTAGGAACCTCCGCCGGGGACCGGGTGCACTTGGGCCCGGCGGCGCATGTGGCCAGGACGGCCACCGCAGCAGACTTCGAACGCGTAGACATGAGGCTCGGCGCCGCAGGAGCTTTCTTTCCGCAGCCCCCATCGAGGCCGCACACAAACCCGCCGTCAGGCTGGTCTTCAGCGCCAGTCAAGGCCTGAAGGCACAAATTGTGTACGGGCTGCTGACAGAACCTGCACACGTGACTGCCGCCATCTAGGTGCGGGTAAGCGCACCCACCAACAATATAGCACGGGGCCATTGATTGACAAGGTTTGAGTGGTGGAGGTGGGCTTTGGAAGAGTGAGGAGTGGGGGCCGGGGGCAAAGTGCGCGCGTCTCGCAAATTCAAGATTTTTGAAATCTCAGAGTTTTCAAAAAAGGTTTTCCATCCGATAATTTGGATGCTTGTGTACGGGTGTTTTTTTAACGATTCCAGAGGCGGCCGAACTAGAACGTACGAGATTACTTGCCACAAAACTGAGCTGCACAAGTGGCACAGAGCCCCTCGCGACTGTGGTGAGCGCAATCAATCTACCAGGTGTGTACCTCTCGATGCGTGTAGGCTTTGTTACGCGGTGTGGTCTGAATAGTTCAACTATTCTTTGCGCAAGCTGCTCGTGAGTTTTGGTAGACGACAACCAGGAGTACAGATGCTACACAAGATGCCATACTGACTGTACTCGTCGTGGTCGTGTCGTAGGGGTCCATGGTGGTCGCAGTTCACGCCAGCCCCGCCGGTCCCGCTGGCTTGTCTAGGCTTGCCGCCGCCCCATCACGGTATAGGAGCCAAGCAGCTAGAAGAGTCACGGAACCGATAGGCACGGGGTTATAACCTTCTGGATACGAGAGTTTGCTATACTCGTTCTACTGCTGTTTTCCTCGACCCAGCTGACCAAAGCCTTATAGACTTCCACCTTCCCCACGCACGGATGGTTGCTGTAGGGTGGGTCATGGCGAAGTTTCGGTAGTTAACCGACAGGCATCATGTCGTGCCTCCATGTGTGTGTGTCGTCCTTGCTTGTTGCCCTGTTCGCGAAGAGATAACAAGCTGAGGCTACGCCGTGCGCTGTTTCAAAGACACGATCGACCGAAATTCTAAAAAAAAAACAGGAATACAGGTGGTTCTGTGAACTGTGGGCTTTCATCACTGAAATACTATGAAAAACGACTCCCCCCGAGACTGCTTTTTTTTTTTCATGCTTTAATGCAAGTGGTCTATAGGTACCACAGGTACGATGACCGTTACAGGTATTTGGGAGTTCATATACTTGGTGAGGCTTTATTGCGGTGGAAATATGGGCCAGACTTCTTCCCTTGTGTGGTCCCGTGCTTGTGGCTTGACTTCGGTGCGACTTCGCCTTGCTTGCTTGACTCCGCTTTGAGGTCTACTGCGAGCTCCGATACTATATATATACACTTAACTACATGGTTATATGGCTAAATGAGGAGCGTCCCAGCACCTTGATCCTGTCCGCCTGTGTTAGGGCCCGTCATAGGCCCGAGGTTGAATAAGTACAGTTCCATGGTTCCGTAGAAGTTTCCATTTGAAGAGGGCCTCCGGCCACGCCGGCCACGAGACAGGGCTAGTGTGGTTCTGCGCTGCGCGCTACATTGTTTTCCGTATCCCGTTTGTATATTGTCCACGCATAGGTTATCGGAATGGGCCCACTTTGGGTGGGACCGTGTACCAACTGCGAGCAGGGGGTGAATTCATGCCGTCTCGTCCATGTTTTACTTCTATTGAAGAAAAATGTGAATTCACTCCCAATTCAATCACCTGGAAGCGAAACCATTTTCATGGCAATACCAAATTTTTCATACAAACAAAACAAGTTCGATGGAAGTGAAGTTTTACGTCCATGAAAGCAAAAATAGTTTTGTGGAGTAGCCTTTTACTTTCATGAGAGCAAAACAATTTTTTTGCATGGAAACAAAATCCTTTTCATGGAGCAACATTTTACTTCCATGACAGCGAACTGTTTTACTTCCATGGAAGCAACAACACTTTCATGAAATTACATTGACTTATGTGGAAATCTTCATGGGAGTAAAGGACCCTTCCATGAAAGTGGTTTCACTTCCGTGGAAGTAAAACTTAATTCCATTAAAGGAAAAAACGTTAATGGTTAAAATTAACAAGTAAAAACTTTACTAACATTAATGAAAAACACTTTTATGGTACTTAAATGAAACATAAACAACTTTTATGGAAGTAAAAGTTTAAGTTTACTTCCATGAAACTAAACACCTTTCATGGAAGTAAAGTGACTTCTGTAGAAACGTTCATAAAAGTAAGCCATATTTGCTTGCATGGAAGTAAAAACCCTTCCTTCCATTTGTCCTTAGGAGTTTCCCTTTGAATAGGGCCTTCGGCCACGAGACAGCTCTATGTGCTTTCGTGCTGCGCGCTACACGTCTTTTAATATCCCGTTCATAATTGGTCCACTTTTTGGTAATCGGGATGGGCCCACTTCGGGTGGAACGGCGTACCAACTGGGAGCAGGGGGTGAATGCATGCCCTCACTTCCATGTTTTACGTTTATAGAAGTAATTAAATAATTCGCTTCCAATTCAATCTCCTGGGAGTGAAAAATAAACCTTCAGACAGTGAAGTAACTTCCACGGAAGTAAACAAACTTCCATGGAAGTACAATTTTACTTCGATGGAGGTAAAGGCACTTTCGTAGTCTCATTAGTCTCCCTGCTGGATGAACGAGATACGTAGTTCACGTTGCCCATATATCACATTGATAAGCCCAAATCAGCAAAAATCAATCTCCAAGCTATTATATATCTTACTCAAGAATCCCAAATAACCAACCGTCAAAACCCAAATTCAAATTTCCAAACTATAGTCGTACTGGTTTTCACTTCAACATCGACCCGGGAATCAACAGTCGTAGCCTTTCCGGTCCAACAGTCATCAGCTGAGTGAAACAGATAGAGTATAAACAATGTGTTTTGTTCATCAATCTGGAAATATTATTAACAAGTGCTGGATCATACCCACACTTAATATATAGCACATATAAAACAAAACGCGATATAGACTGCCACTTTCTCCAGTGAACCCTACCGTACTTTAACCCCCAGGGAGGGCGGGCGGGTTATTTGATCAACTCGCCGAACTCCCACCCAGTCCCAGACCCCTGCTCGCCCACACACACGAGTAGAGCCCCGTACTACTCTAGTTTGTACTCTTCCTTTCTACTTCAACCCTTCCCAGCTTCCTCTACACTTCCAGTGCAATCACTCACTGCAACTTCCCAACACGATGACCCTCTTCCCCATCCCCTATCAATCACGCCAACGATTCAGTACCTCTCCACAAACTCCACATTTCCATCGTTCAACCTACCACGTGTAAATCCATATTCACAATTCGCAACCTCGAAGCTCAAAATGATATTCAAACGAACTGAATTGCAAAGAAAAAACAGCAACCGCAATAAAAACATATCAAAGATCAAATATCAGAAATCTATCATCAAAATCAAATCTCAGAGATATAAAATCAGCTCCTCAAATATCAGAATCACACAAAAAAGCGGCTCTTATTAGCCTCGCTGCGCCTAAAACACTCGATTCGTTCAAATTGCTAAACACGCGAACTGCGCAACACCGAAACCGCTCGGAAATCAGTAATCTTAGGTTCAAGCACTAAAAACTAAAAACCAGTACTCGTAGCCTCCGTACGGGGGAAATACTAAATATATCAATATTCAATCGGCAACATCAAGAACCATAACTCCTTTCCCTGAATTTTTAGCCTGCCAGTGTATGTGTGGTCGACCTGCATGTCCACATACAAATATTTCCAGTGCCGCAGACCACGGACGCAAGTATGTAGTCACAATCAAGTAATCCAAGGGAAACGTCCATTCGTTAGTTTTCTCATTTGACCCGGCTACATCAATTTTCCATCCCGAACTGAATGGGATACAGAGGAGCACTCATGAATCACCATCAACCAAGCCTAGCATGAACATAAGTGTATCTCACACATAGCCCCCCTACCCGTACTTGGAATCGCATGCAGAAGGTAAGGAGGGGGGGGGCGTCACTGATGTGATGGCCCGGGGCGGTGGGTTGATTCAATGGTGGACACGCATGATGTAGAACTTTCTTAGAATACATGAAGACATGGAGTACTGTATAATCTAGAAAGATCAGACATGAAAGTGATATTATTGGGGCACCTCCCTGATACGTATATATATATATATTAAATGCACCCCGGAGACACGCATGCCAGTTGTCTCACCTTTCGTACGGATCTTACCAAACATACCCTTCCTTGCATATCGATGTTTGCTACGAGTAGGTACGGTCTGGACCAAAGAGCCCGTCCGTGCTGACCGACGGAGACAGCATACTATTCGGGTCCAAGCAGCCACCCGAGTACAGTACACGGAATCTGCCCGGGTCACACCTCACAAAACGCCACCAGTCACTAAATCTCTGACCTCCTATATATGTTATAACTTTACTCACGGCCCGCTGTCAAAACGTACGTACGGCAACCACGAGTGGCACTACCAGACACTGAACCCACACTACAGTAACCAATGTCGGAATTCCCCCAAAAGCGTACGGCACGCTCCGAAATCGAAGAATACGGACAACCAGCATACAAACACAGCAAACACTGCCAGTGAAAACAGCGGACCGATGTACACACGATATCGCCGACAAAAAGCGACAGACGAAACCTATGCATGGGTTCGAGAACTACTCGTACAGCAACACATCGCAACCATTACCCTGTGGGGAAATTAATAGTCACCCGGTAGACATTGCTTGTGCTCATCAATAACTGCAATCTAGAGTAGACTATCTCTTGAGTATCGGGCCCACAATTACGTACGCTGTTCAAACCAGAGCAGCAGTATTCATAGCAACCATTGGCTGCCCCTGGTTATCTTCATTCCATGAAGCACGGGCGTGGACGGTCTTCTCGTGATCAAGCGTTGCTTTGTAGTACGACCAAGAGACCTGAAAATCACCAAGCGAAGGTTTGGTGACGGGAGATGCACATACACAAAGAGGGTGCAGGTCGATGAAGATGGAGAAAACATACAGGTATGATTATGCAGACAAAATTCAACTGATATTTGGGCGATAAGTGCAGGCAGACAGACGCGTTCTACTCTTATATACGGCAGGGGCTTATGGGGGCTTCCCAACTGAGCAACTGTGCACCCAACTTCGTTTGCTATTTTTATAGTGTTTTTTCGTTTGCAGACCTACTACAGTCAAACGCTGTACTTAGGCCTTCACGTTGCATTTTTTCTCAACCCTCCTTTGGACTGCACTCGCGAGACGGGGACAATTGGGGACGAATTACTTGGGATTAGAGGCAGATACATGTTCGTGTATATACGGGACTTTAGTGTCCCAGGTTTGACTTGGGTCTGCGGCAAGCTCCTCATTGTTAGCTTTGTGCCGTGCAGGACACGCCAGGTGTCGGTGATGCCCGGGCACGGCAAGCCAGGTTTAAGTGACATGAGGCAAGACGCAAGCTTATCTCATATCAAGAGTCACGACAACTGTCAAAAGTAATTTCTTGGTGACCAAGCTGGGTCAATTACCGTCAGATCTACGGAGACATACGCGTATATACATATATATATGCCCGGATATATATATATATATATATATATGGCCGCTTTTGGTACAAGATCCAATATCCACTATACTGGAGGGAAGTCTTCTGATCATGCACAATCTTGTATGCCAGATATCACCAACTGACGTTGTAGCAACAACCGGTGACCCGCCTATAGTGCAATACTAAATGGGTTGCAGGCATTTGTTGAGTTAAGATACAGAGCTCGGCAAGTTAGGAAGGAGCCCTAAACAATCCCCGGTGCACCTTCTGTCATTGTGTGGGTGTCCGCATCGGCCACGAGACAACACGCCTGACACCGTTGGGTTTAGAGGATTCTGGGAGTGTCATGTCGAGGCGGGGCTAGGGGTACAAGGAGCAGGGGTTGCACTTTTTTTGTATTCCGAACATTCACACCTCTGCCAGGTCATCGATTCCTACGTCCTGATCTACGTAGATCTGCGTAGGCAGACCTTCCAAGGCATAATATGATACATTTCCGAACTTGAATCATTTACGACTGTCGGTAGAACGAAGCTAATGTTGCCGGGTGAGACCCTTGCAATCCGCATGGTCTATTGATAGCACACGTTTCTTGAAATTAATCTGCACTGCTAACTGTACATGCATTCAAGGTCCTGCACGACCTCTCACAACGGCAGCTGGGGAGCTAAGTGATCTAAACTCGCGATCTTTCAAGGTGCGCAAATATTTCTTACTCGCTGGCATCCCCATTTGAGAGGCTATGAGTACCCCATAGCTTTACATCCCATACATATGGATCCGACGTGCCTCAAGAAAAGAGATACCCGATATTGTTAGATCTCGTGTTCGTTGATCAATATGTTTGGATCCGATGTGCCTCAAGAAAAGAGATACCCGATACTGTTGGATCGCATGTTCCTTGACCAATATGTTTGGATCCGATACATTAGGACCCGATGTGTCTCAAGAGAAGAGATGCCCGATATTGTTGGATCGCATGTTCCTTGACCAATATGTTTGGATCCGATACATTAGGACCCGATGTGTCTCAAGAGAAGAGATGCCCGATATTGTTGGATCTCATGTTCCTTGACCAATATGTTTAGATCCGATGAGTCTCACTTTAGAAGCTACCCGATAATTTAGGATCCGGTGAGCCTCAACTGAAGATCTACCCGTTATTTTTTGGATCCGGTGTGCCTCGATTTAGGAGCTACCCGATATTTTTGGATCCAATGTGCCTACATTTAGGAGCTACCCGATATGTTTGGATCCGATGTGCCTCAACTGAGGAGCTACCCGATCTTTTTTTATCCGATGAGCCTCACCTAAGGAGCTACCCGATATTTTAGGATCCGATGTGTCTCAATTTAGGAGTTACCCGATTTGTTTCGATCCGATGAGGTTCAACTGAAGATCTACCCGACATCTTTGGATCCGATGTGCCTCAGCTGAGGAGGTACTCGAAACGTTTGTCTCCGATGAGCTTCAACTGAGGAGCTACCCCATAGTTTTGGATCCGATGTGCCTACGTTTAGGAGCTACCCGATATGTTGGATGCGATGAGCCTCAACTGAGGATCTACCCGACATCTTTGGACTCGATGCACCTCAATCGAGGTGCAGAGCCGATCGCCTGATTGGCGTAAGCGGGATAGTAAAAGGAGAACCCCCCCCCCTACGTAGCACCAGTCTTACCTTGAAGAAGTAGCAGACAAGCAGGATAATCAAGGCGTGCCCCTGGACCCCGGGATCGGTAGTGAATAGTCCCACTCCATATATTTCTTCGTTCGTCGACCATTGAAGTTGTAGCGACGCAAACATTCCAAACAAGAGGTTTGCTGGCCCCGACAGCATGTACATCTTGGCAGCTCGCGAGCGCTGAAATGAAACGGCCCACATGCCTACCACGCTGGCCATGACACAGACGAAGCCTTCGCATTTCAACGGGTTCGACCACGGGGTAGACACACGTTGGTGGACGAATGGACAACCGCTGTGCACAACATAATAATAGCAAAGGGGAAGGCCGGCTGCACCTCGTCTAAATCACGCGACTTTCTTCCGATTCGAGACAACATTATCATACAAACTCTGTACGTGTTGAAACTATTTGCTGTGCTATACGGCAGCTCTGTTCGGGTGTTGCCTTGGGCAGTTACATCGTGTTTTGCTTTCCGGGCCCCATCATCTAAAAGAGTTAAAGCAAATTGTCAGTCATTTCTGACACCAGCAGGATGATAAAACAAGCTGTGAATCTCAGTGGATACTTCCAAACACCGATAACAAACTCTATTACGACGGGCCATATTAAATTGAACCAAAAACATTGTTAGCAAAAATAGAGAAATGTATAGGTTTTGTGTGTACCGTAAGCCCTATATACTATGGTCCCCCGTAATAGTGGAGATTTATGGTTAAATATTGTCACGCGTGTTTTGACCGGCAACGTTCGGGCCTCTTCCGGTCTAGTCCTTGTTTTTCGCTCGAAACACAGATGTGACACGTGCCCACCAGATAATCATGCTAAGCCCTGAGTCTTAGCGGGCCGTCGAACCATGACATCTATACAAACAATATTTCAGCCGGGAAATTGAAAAGCCGGGCTTGACGACGCACGTCGAAGAGCTCGAGAGACTATTCCTAACCCCAGTTGGTTCACCATCGGAACATTTTGAACAGTAACTACAGTACGCATCGTCGGGTGGTACATATACTAATAAAAAAAATAAGAACCTCATACACTAACCTTCCACGCCGATGATCGCCACAAGGGTTTTATATAGGCCCTTGAGGAAGTGGAAATCGTCGTTGAGCTCCTGGCACCCCACTGGGGGAGCAATGGCTAGATTGTAGCACTCGAGCGACATTCGCTAGTCGAGGCGCAGAAGGAGGAGAGGAGCAAGTCACGTCGACGAGAAAGGAGAAACCCCGAGTCAGTACGACGTATAGGTTTCGATCCGAAAAACACTATAATAGCACCCGTCATTGATCATCGTGCACATTTGGAGCAACGTGCGGTTTCGGTTTTTCTTCTTTTTCCGCAATACGCTGAACACCTAGCCGTTGTAACATGCTCTTGTATCTGGTGCTCCTTCTGGGTGGCCCCATCCAGCAAATCGGGAGCATCGATTGGCCAACCATTGTCCTACTCAGCAGGCCGATGGAGGTATCATCACCTTACGCATGCACTTCGTGGTTGACAAGACAGATACACACAATACGCTTTTAGCAACTGTAGGAATATCTGCATTGCTACGCATTGATCGCGATATTCAAGCGGCGGGTAAACTCACCTCCTGGTCCAGAGCATCGAATGCTTGTTCAAATTCGGGTCTATACATGGCGAGGGAAAAAAAGGCCAATATTCCTTTCACGATGTCGAATGCCGCCAGAAGTCCAACTCCTGCACAACAAGTATCATAGCCCCCCAACACACGGCATGCCATACTGCAGTTAATGCGAATTTAACAACACCGCTGTGCCGACAAACGTTACCAAAAAGAACACCCCAATTATGATGGCGATCCATGTGCAAGAACGAAACTCAACCCTACCACTACTGCTCCCGAGAAGTGGGGGCGTTTGTTGCAGTATAACGAGCAGGGCGGAGGGATCGATTGCGCTCGAGAAACGACGGAGGTGGTTCATCTTAGCTAAGGGAGTGCTGTAGTAAATACTTGACAAGGGATGTATGTAGTAGCATACGAGTACTCCCCTGCTTCGCGACAAAGGGCGGAAAGGGCGGGCATACTTCGCCGACAACTTCCTGGATGATGCACGTTCATGCTCCAGTCTGTGCTGTCTCACTAGATAGCTCGATTACAGTGCAAAATAGAGAGTTTCATGTGAGCAATTTGAGCAGTTTTCTCGCGATCTCGCGCCGCCTGTATGAGTCATGCCCGATACCAAGTACTGCGACGCACGTCACCATACTTGCCTACTTCCTGTTCAAGGCTACATTCATGTTAGGCGTTGTAGAGCGTACCAGGAAGCAGCCGCGATGTCGCTGTCAACGATCTCCGGGTGAAAGGGGCGAAGTGTGTGTACTGCACGTTTACTAGCTACTACAACTATTGTGGCAAGATGTTCCTTCGACAATGTATGCATACAGACAGACAGGCAGACAGACAGACAGACAGACAGACAGACAGACAGACAGACAGACAGGCAGACAGACAGACAGACAGACAGACAGGCAGACAGACAGACAGACAGACAGACAGACTACAGACAGACAGACAGACAGACCGGCAGGCAAACGACCGTATGACGTAATTTTTCCACTGCCGGTGCCTCGTCTATTACACGACCCACCGCGAGGGGCTCGCTTGGTTCTGCTGGTGTGTACCGCAAACGGTAGCAAGGAAATGTTCCAAAATGCACCACAAGACCTTTAAAAAATGAAGCACGTTGTCTACCCATGGTGCTGCATCCCAACAAGAGCACCGCGTAGACGCACTATGTATATATGCATTTTAAAGTGAAACCTAGGGAAAAAACAAGCTTTTTTTTTCTCACCGGTACGAAGAGTGAAGAAAAAGCAACACCTGCCCGGTGGGTCCAGTATCAACCCACAGGCGGAGGATTCGCAGTGCAAGTTCAGAGAAGATGTCGCGCGCAGTTTTGCTATCAGTACATTTAACACAGAAGAATGCGTACCAGGTACGGCGTTGCAATAGGACAGTATTAGGCTTAGCAGGATGCATGGTCTGTATACCGCACCGTCAGACAGTAATCAGCGAGAGCCAGAGGGGACTCTAGACATCACGCTTCAAGAACCGCGCTATCATTGATCATGGCGAGGTACAGTTCATTTCCTTAGCGATGTTTACCGCACGTTCGGCGGGATATTACAGTACGCTGTGCGTTGAGAAACGTATAGTGATACAGCTGGCACATACTACTGTACGGCACAATCACCGTTGCAAAGTAGTGTGGTCCGGGTAGTAAGTATTTTATGTTCATATACTACTCTTTATCTTTTGTACAGGCTTGTAGTTGGTTTATTCGTACGTGCAATGATGTGTGTATCGTATACCATGGTACATATATATTAAAAAATTAAAAAAAAAAAAAAACAGCTGTGAGGTCGAGGTTTTCGTCGAAACTCATATTTTGCAAGCTGAGTGTGATGCTTCGATCGCGCGTACTTACGGGTTTTATATTGTAATATAGTATATGTTCATATTCTATCGTAGCAGTGTGCAGGAGGGACACGGACCGAAATCGCCCTCACGAAACCGTCTTGTTCAGGGGAGTCAACTACTGTAACTACGCACAGCATTTCGTTAATGGGTAGCAAATACCTTGTACAAAACACCGTGAACGACTGTCGGTGCCATATAAATTGTGAGGTACACACCTGCGCTTGGCGTGAGGCTCCTCAGTCCAGGTGGAGGTCTATACGTCAACTTAAAACACAAACCGTGTACGATCGTACGCCTGACCCGATGGGCAGTCCCATGCACTATAATAGGTTTAGATCGAAAGGTATTGTAAACAAAACGACCAGGCATCCCTTATAAGTATCACTATTAATACGAGGTACTACGTTCAGGCACCAGGTACGTCGTACGTATATAATGCAACAAGCAACGCCTATTTTGGAAAGGAATATAGAACCGTCGGGTAAAAGCAGCTTACCAAGCCGAGAACAATATTAATCATTCAATCGGTCTGCCTCACAGCCGACGTATGTTATCTGAGAAAAACATGCCTGGTATACGCTGTCTACAAAACAGTAACAGAGTGAAGAACCACGAGGCAACCAGTCCAGACAATATACATGAGATACCGTGTGTACTCACGAATCAACAGGCCCGGCCTCCCACCACCACGCACTCCTCACGCCCCCGCTGCCCAGGGGAGAGTTGGCAGTAGCCGTCTGCTGCCCTTGTATGACACCGCGGCTTCTCACGGCAGGTGCCTTGGACGTCATGACAAACGTCAAATATCCCAACAGCGGTCACACTTGTTTCTTTTATGTTCGCCGAAGCAGTCGGCCGGCCCACAGAACTAAACGCCCGCTTCAAAAAGAAGTGCTCACGCGACGCTGCACGACCCTCTCCTAGCGGTATATATGCTGACCCGCCCAGTATATGTCAAGCTAATATATGATACTTCTGTGTTGGGGCGAAGACATATACATGGAAACAGTTCAGGCAGAGGAGGGGGGTGGGGAAACGCGGAGAAAGAGAAGAAAGACGATGATTAAGACGGCGGAGTGAAATCGAACACAAGAGCGCATAAAACCACGGCGCATTACCTTCTCAATGGCCTGCGAATGAGCTTTGGAAATAATACCCTGGTCAGTCTTGTTCTTTCTCTCGCGATTCATGGCATCCCGACCCGCTGCACGCTTTGACGCGAAGCTACTGTAGCGTTTCAAGAATACCTACTACGCACTATTTTCTGGCTTCACCCTAACAAACAGAGGTCATTTAACCAGGGGTTGAAGTGTTTGGTTAACGCCATGAAATATTCATGGAGGTGGACATCATGTCGCTTTTCGAGCAGTTTTCAACTTTGCATGCAGTGTTCCCGCGGGACAATCGAAGCCTGACCCACATGTATACTTTATGTAATTTCATTTACACAATGTGCAAAAGCTGAGGCAATTCGTCGAATACCACCAATATGATAGCATCATGTCAAGATACAGTAGACATTTAGGTGTAAGCAGGACGAAAATCAACCTGCGGAAAGTATCGCACAAGAGACAAATAGGGGGACGGCACCGGAAAAAGTGTACACTGACATCAAGTATGTGTGCATTCTCACGCCCTCGGCGTGTGCTTCGCTACAGGGGTATAGGGGTAGCACACCTATTTTTCATAATGTGTTTGAGGTTATGATTCTTACTCGATTTGAATACGACAGACTGCGTATACTGGTAGGAGATTATCTATCTCCCCCCTGAACAAATGTTGTGGACAAAATTGAGTCTGAACCTCGGCGCATCGTGGGTATATTCTTCGTGGTATAGTTGGGGTAGTTCGTCAGTCGAGGAGTATACTAATAATATAAAGTCAGAAATGAGCTTGGCTAATAAATGCCACCTCTAATAGCGCATAATGCGTCCGCCAAAGCAGAGAGGTCTCATGGAAAAAGAGTTACAGCATACATTCTGTGCATTAAAGCGACGACAGGAAACATGTTCACAACGTTCAACACTAATCGTGAACATGAATCCCACCGTGCGCTTTGTTTTAATCATACCTTAAGGAACCCCGCCATCCAGAAAAAAAAAACAGCCAAAATGTGCTACCTCTATCGCAGCGCGCGTCAGTAGAGAGCCCTTCGCCCGAGTGGCGTAAACGCGGTAGTAATAAAATATCTATATTTATAGTTTGGGTTGGCGTCGGTTGGCAACGACGCTGTAAAACACCCCTCTCACTGCGTGAGCTAGACAACCAGGGTACCGTTTTGTTTTTTCTTGTTTTTGTTTTGGCGGTTACCCAAGGCTGCCGCCCCGGTGGTCTAACTGGCAGCCACGAAGCCTTTTGGGCCGGATGTCGAGGGTTCGATTCTCCCCATGGAGGTTTTTATTCTCAAATGACACCGACTGTCGAGAGCGCATATTATAGCGTGGGTAAGCAAAATTCGACGAGAGTTGACGAGGGAAGAAAGTGCTGAAATCTTCTCGCGATAAAAATGCACAGCAACAACCGTAGTGGGGGAGGAGGTAGAGGAGCCTACTTTGTGACCCCGGATCTGACTTACGACTAGAGAGGGAGAAAGACGGAAGTGCGAAGATAATATATGGGATGGACAAAAAAAAAAAAAAAGGCTGGCGGTCGAGTAGATCATTTGTGCGGGTTCGGGAACCTCAACTCCGCACAAGGGGAATGATCGTATCACGTAGTGTCTATATGGTAAGGCACCCAGAGGCAGATACATAGTAATACCCGTTGCTGTCTCTGGAAATGACCACACCATAAATACAATTAATTCATTGAAGGCTGTCGTCCATATGCAAGTCCGCCTCAGAGGCGGTTCTTAGCAGGATGCAGCTCACCCTCCATGAGACTCGCCCAATACCTCACGGCGCTTCGCGCTTGGTGCAAGCAATGCCTGCCTGGTTGGTGAAAACCCAACGTGCTCCGTCCCGGCATTGTAGGGATGCGAGGGTCTATGGCCATATGACTACGGCCGTGCACGACATGACTACACCCCCCCCGCCTACGCGGTGGCTATTGTTCTATAGAAACACCACCTTACCCCCCGGTTTTTGGGTGGGGTATGTACAGTAGAGCTTTTCATGTACGTGGGGAGTTAGGAGCCCGATTAACAAAAAGGTGCATAATCTCTCTACCGTAGCACTTGTCCGCCGTGCGTATAGCAAACGGCTTTTTTTTGTCGCAAAAACCCTATATACTATATACACACCGCTCCTCAAGAGAAAACGAAACCGCGGAAACCCGTGGGATTTACAGAAAGGCTGCAAAAAACGGGCGCGTGGTGCCAAGCTAATCCGGGGTATGACTCTCTACGAAAACCCCACAATAGGTGCATAGATAGGTGCCAAGTTCGTTTGTGTTTTGGTTTCGTTTTTGGGTATGAAGGGTTTTGCTGCTGCTGTAGAGCGAGCAAGAGGAACAAAGGAGCTCGTACCTCGCTCGTACTCGTACACCGGTACATAAGTTGTTGGTGCAGGCTCAATTTCTTGCTTTGTTCGGACATTAATCTAATTATCTTAAATAATAGGAATAAGAGTGAATTCCACTGCTGTTTGTTGAGCTGTGTTTATTAAACCAATGATCTTATTTATTCGTGCCAATCCGAGCCTATACGTTTCTCCTCATAACGCTTCTTAACCCCTTAAGAACTGGTCCCACGATTTGGGGACGAAACTACTTGGAATTAGTGTGGGGTAAGTTTTTCAGTTCTGAATGGGTTAACTGGGGGCGCCCACTGCTGTTTTATATATATATACGTGCCTGGCACCAGTTTCTTTATATTTTCGTAGTATTTAATAGTAGTAGGTTTTCAGTTGAACGGTATACTGCTGTACGCTGTACGTACTGTAGTTAACGACATTTCTGTTTCCAGATTTTTGGGTGGCTCGCGGCTCTGCAGCAGTGCAGAATATAAACCGCTGTTCTTTCGCTGCTGTTTCCGAAACCACAGCAGTAGTAGTAGTAGTAGTAGTAGTAGTAGTAGTAGTAGTAGTAGCTGCCGCAACCACAAGGCCAGCGCGTTTCACGTGTTGTTCTTGGGCGTCGGGGCATACATTTGAAAGGCGCAAGCGAGGGCAGGAGAGCCGATTTGCGAATATTTTGGTGTGTTTTTAGGAGCCCTACTCAAGCCGATCAGGGCACAGCCGTACCCTAATATTGATCCCGTATTTGGCAAGGCAGCAACTGTTTGTACACGTATGTCCGCCTGTGTTAGTAGAGCACACGGGAGTGATCCTGGTCGATTTCGCTGTCGTCTTCGGATCGGAGTTTGGGCGGGGTAGCTGCCTCAACCGCAACTTCAAGTTGCTTCCAGCCGCAGTTGACCGAATTTATCCGGCTCTGCAGCAGTAGGTGGTCCAATCGCCAGCGAAGCAGTGCACCATCTTATAGAGTCTATGACGACTTGGTTGAGTTCCTCTGCGCGTGGCGTGTCATCTGGTGTAGTTTCCAGTGGGAAGAATGTTTCGAAACACCCCGTGAGGGGCTGGTATTGGCCAAACCTCGCTTTGTACAAACAAAATAGACGGTTTGATTGTTGTTGAACTTACAGTAAAACCACCGGATTGAAGTACAGCAGTACCGGCCCGCTCATAAGAAACCAGAATTCGGGCTTAGGCTGACTTTCTTATTTGAGAAAGGGGTTAATAGCTGTCGAATTTCTTATTTCCCCCGTAATGTTTAGGCTGAGTTTCTTGTAGGGCACTTTCTTATGAGAGGGCCGGTAGTGTAGTTATTCATAAACGTTTACGGGAAACAATTCGAAACTTAAGGGGCCCCTTCGGTCACGATGAAACAAGAGTACTTGAGTGTTGAAAAATATTTTTTTTCGTTTTTTTTACAGCAACAATACTACAGTATTTCTGGAATAATAACACCATATCAGTACGCCTTACGGAAAACTGCATAGCTCCAGTTTTAATGCTCAGACTGTCGACCAACGAGTAGTTGCAGAGAGCCTAGGTCATGACAAACATTTGTGTCTCAGGAGGCATATCGATATCAGATGCCTTGTTCATCACGAAACGTGGCTCTTACTCGAAAACGACTCGCCATACCCCTGGTACCCAAGACGAATTTGAAATTTTGCAGTTTCTCCAGCTGCTGATACAAGAAAACCGAAACGATGATCTTACGAACACGGGACCAGACACCCCCTCCTCCGCCGCTCGTTATCGAAGCAGCTGGTCAGAGGTATAGACAAACGAGCCAGTTCTTGTACCTCGGCGGCATTATCCACGAAGACGCTGACCTCTCACTCGAAATCGAACGACGGATCCGTCTCATGTGGGCGTGCTTCAAACGGTTCGGACCAGAGTTGTACGACATGAAGACGGCTCGACTCAGTCTGAAAATCCGCATGTTGAAGGCCGAGGTGATTGAGACCCTGCTGTACGGATGTATGACGTGGACCCTCAGTGCACAACACTTCGCCAGGCTCCGATCGGTACACCACCAAATCCTCCTGCGTGTCATTGGCTTCCAGCGTCGGCAGCGTGGCGACTATAGGACCCTCTCGTACGCAAAGGCTCTCAAGCAGACACGATGCGAGAGCATCGAAACGACGATCCGTAAACGACGGCTGTTCTTTGCGGGAGCCGTGGCACGGCAACCCAAGGGGCGACTACCCAGTC
Organism: Saccharina japonica; assembly: GCA_008828725.1. Lineage (NCBI taxonomy): Eukaryota > Phaeophyceae > Laminariales > Laminariaceae > Saccharina > Saccharina japonica. The sequence continues at coordinate 93,493 of MEHQ01001092.1, read as the reverse complement.
GGGTGATGTTCGGGACCATGACGGGTGGGGAGGGACGCAGACCGGGCGGACAACCAAAGTCCTGGCAGAAATGCATTGCTGAAGACCTCAAGGTGTTTCAAGCCACCAAGGGGTCCACGGCACAGGTCCCGTTGGTGTTTGGAGTAGAGACCGCAGCGTGGACCGTTGCAGCAACTAAAGTGGGCAAGTGGTACAGAGGGGTCCTCGAAGCGGCTGAACAGTTCATGGTCCGGTGGCACAAGGTCGAGGCGGAACTGAGTAGACAGCGCCACGCATCCGTCGCGGGGGGTGCACAAGGGAATGGGAAGGGAGGGGGCAACAGTCGTACAGAAACCGCGGTTGATGAAAGCAGGAGGGAGACAGCCGACAGGATAGCAAGGTACCAGGCTGACTAGTAAGTCCCGCCTAGACTACCCGTGCCGCGCACCTCTCTCTGTAGCTGCTTCGAACGCGGCTCTGTTGTGTTTTTTTGTTTGTTTGTTTGTTTGTTTGTTGTTTTTTTTTTTCGTTTCGTTTCGTCTTCTTTAGTTTCGTTGTTACTCTCGTTCTTATCACTGTGATGAGGAAGAAGTACTACCTCCTGGCTGGGTGGATGGCGAACTGGGTATTGTTTCCCTTGGTTATTTCTGGTGATCTTTTTATTTATTTTTTATTCTTTATTCTTTCATGTTTTTGCTTGGTGTAACGCCTGTTGTAGCGGGCACGACAGCGATGCTACAATCCCTCGCATCATCATCCATTTATTTTGTTTTACTTTTTATTTTTGCCGTGATCGCTTTTGCCACTCTCCGCCCCTTTGTATTTTCCTAGGACTTTCTTTGGCTGCTTAGCTACGTACGTATACATTTTGTTTTTTGTTACTTCCTCTTCTCTTCCCTGGACTCTCGTGTGAGGCACGAGGACGAAACGGAACTGAGTAGGAAGTGCCACGTATCCGTTGTATGGGTGGCGCCCAAGGGAATGGAGACAGAGGGTGGGGGGGTTCGTAGGGAAACCGCGGCGGACGAAAGCAGGAAAGAGACGGCAAACAGAGTAGGTACCAGTACCAGACCGACTAGCTGGTAGAACCTGCCTGTACTAGGGCACAAACCTGCCTCAGCTGGCTGGAAGGTACTTTTGGTGTGCTCTGGCTGCCTGTCTTTTCCTGTCGTTCTTAGTCTTGCTTTGTTGGCACTGTTTTTTTTTCGGTTCATTTCATTTCATTTCGTTTCATTTCTTTCTTTAACTAGATGTCGCATCTCATCTGGGAGAAGCACGACATTTTTTTTCTTTTCATTTTGTCATGCTTTTGTTTGGTTGCTTGATTGTTGATTTGCTTCAGTATGTTTACTTTCTATTATTTTTCCTTTTCGCTTTTTTCTTTCTTTTCTCTTTTTTTCTCTTGCATGCACCTGGATTGCTAGCAGGGTAGGTCTTGCCTGTCGTATATGGCATTGCATTGTCTGCTCTGCTTACTGCACTGAGCGTAGTATCTCTGTGTCGTAGTTTTGTGACCACAGAACTGGTACCTTTTTAGGATGATGAATCGGCACGGACACTGGGTGTGCTGGATGTCGACGGGTAGAAAGGAAGGTTTAATGTGAAGAACACACACACACACATGTTGTCAGGGCCTCAGGATTCTCGCCATCCAGAGCGTTCTAGTCCCGACTTGCAGCAACGGTAAAGAGAGTGCCAGACACAATCAACGGAACACTGCGTCTCACGTCGTCTCACGTCGCGCCAATTCCTGGCAGTCGCGTGCTGAGCACCGCCGACAGTCGGGTCCGTGTCACAATCCTGAGGAAGCCGTGACAGCCATCCAGCCAGCCTAACTGCTGACTTGAAGTTTTTAATTACGAAATCGGCAGCTGATCAGCTGACCAATCTGATGCCAGAAGATGCTGGCTCTTTATGGCAGATTGGTGCCGAATACGAGGACGATCAAGGTTGCATCACACCCGGGTAATATAGGGTCCCCTCCCCGCATGGTGAATCCTTCATTGTCAATACTATTTCGAACAACCGGGGAAAAACGGTAATCAATCGGGTCGATACCGCCTCGCACCCGTGTGGAAACTCCACCTCCATCGGCTGATAACTGATTAGTTGAGGTCCATAGAGCCAGCAGCACCCGGGGACGATAGCGTCCAATCCCCTGATCATAAATATTCCCATAAATCTACATCCCCAACAACTCGGGGACCAAAACGGACACGCGCAAGGTGTGATAACCCCTACCTTTCTTGCTCATTTGGATCATATAGGGCTCATGGAGCCAACGCGCGGCGAAAACTGTTCACCCGGACAACGTCGAGGTCCCGCTGCACCAGGGAACGCCAAGACCCCATTCCTTGATCAGAAATCCTTACATACATCGAAAACCCACAAACAAATACGGAAACGGAGTTCCCCGGGGTCAATACCGTCCCGCAAGGTGTGGAAACCCTCCCCCCATAGGCTGATGGCTGAATGGGCTGGGGCTCATGGAGCTAGCCCGCGGTCAGAGTTGCCCCTTGGAACCGCATCAAGGTCCCGCCGCACCCGAGGACGATAGTGTTCCATCTTCCGACCCGAACCTCTTTTAATAAATCTACAACTCCAACACTACGGGGACAGACATGGAGTCCCTTCGAGTTGATACCGGCTCACAAGGCGTGAACACCCCACCCCTATCAGCTCATTTATGATTGGCTGGGGCTTATGGACACAGACCGTGGCTTGTGTTGCCCCTCGGGACAACGGTGAGGTCTTGCCGGACCCAGGGATGATGATGTCCCATCCTCCGATCAGACATCCCTCTATGCATATACAAATCCAACAATCTGGGGACAAAAACGGCATTCCCCTGGGTCGATACCGCCTCGCAAGGTGTGGAAACCTCACCCCGATCGGCTCATTACTGATTTAACTCAAGCTCATGGAGCCAGCGAGCTGCGAGAGTTGCCCCTCGGGGCAATATCGAGGTCCCGCCGCATCCGGGGGTGATAGTGTCCCATTCCCGGATCAGAAATCTCTCCATACATCTAAGACTCCAATAACACGATGTCGAAAATGGACACTCCTCGGGTTGACACCGCCTCGCAAGGTATGGAAACACCACCCTCATCGGCTGGTGGCTGAATTGGCTGGGGCTCGTTTAACCAGCGGGCGGCAATAATTGCCTTTCGGGACAACATCGAGGTCTCACCGTATACGGGGACGATAGTGTTTTATCCCCGTATCCGTAATCCTTCCATAGACCTACAACTCCAACAACACGGAGACAAACATGGCGTTCCCCAGGGTCGATACCGCCTCGTAAGGGGTAGAAACCACACCCCCATCGGCGTTTAGCTGATTGGTCGTAGCTTATAGAGCCAGCGCGTGGCTGAAAGTTTCCCCTCGGTACAACGACGATTTCCCAATTCACCCGGGGATGATAGTGTCCCATCCCCGGAGCATAACTCGTACCATATACATCCACTAATTTGGGGGCGAAAACTGGATTCCCCCGGGTCGATACCGCCTCGCTAGGCGTGGAACCCCCACCCTCATCAGCTGAGTGCTGATACGGCTGGGATTCATGCAGCTAGCGCGCGGCGATAGTTGCCTTTCAGGACCACGCCTATTTTCCGCCGCACCTGGGGACGAAAGTGTCGCATGCCCGGATCAGAAACGGTATCGTACATCTACCATTCTAACAACCCGGGGAAGAAAACCGACATCCCTGTGTTCGGCACCGGCGCGCACGATGGTTATTTTATTTGTTCAGAGTGGTACACCACAGCGTACTACTTCTACTATACCAGGTAACACGTACTACTATTGGAAACGCAGGGCTAGGCCCACGCGCGGAGCGGTGGCTGTACCACGAGTATACATAACATATTCGGCTGCTTACTCTGTCGACTGTTGATCGTCTGCGCTCTCCGCTGCCTACTGAATTCGCACTCTTGCTTTGCTTCTGAGGCTGCTATTTGCGGTGAAGAAAATTAACAGAACCTGCAGAGACCTCCAACTCTACATATTGCAAGGCATACTAAAGGAAACGTCTATGACGCATGCTACAGTAGAGGTTCGCCATGTATTTTCTGAGTTCCTCACTTGAGGAGCTCCATAGATCACCGACAGATGGATTTTGGAGAAGAATAAAAGTGCTACCCCGATGGACAATCCCATGACGCAAGTATGCTATGAAAAACAGTGCAGCCAATGTATGCTATGATAACGTTCAACGATTTTGGGTTATGGAGTCCAATCGTTCGGAAGCATACGACCTGGTTCCACGAAAAGGCGTGGAATTCCACCTTCGGGAAATAACGAACGGAATACACTGTTTTTTGCATCACTAAAGATATCTACACGACCGTGCATGAACAAGGGGAACACATCCGTGAAGCGATTTTTGTAGTGCGAGTTGTAGTTCGCGAGATATGGACATTGTCGTACTACTTGGGGAGGCGCTATTTGACATGGGGATGATTTTCCTATAGGTTAATCAAGATAATTTTATATCAGGCCATGTATCGGTCAGTACGTCGACATATTCGAAACTAGACATGTTGACATGATCGCATCAACAAGAAGAAGACGTTCGTGACAAATATTGTTTTCGCAAGCCGTGAGGGGTTGTTTTAAGAAACGCCTCCCAAAGTACTAGAACCATGTTTATAGCAATTTTGGCACCTTAGGGGAATATGTACTCCTCACGGGAATCGTTTTCGCACCTTGGTTTTTAAGAGTTGGAAAGCGACATTTGTCACGGTGGTGTATAATACCAATCAATACCAACCGACCAAAACCTCGTTTTGTTTTTAAACAATAGACATAAATTTCGTCAAGGAGGGTCGAAGTCGCCAAACAATTCTGAAAAAATGGTAAAATGCACCCGGAGAAAGAAAACAACAAAAGAAAAATACACCAAGTTTGAGTCGTTTTGGATTGTCATGATGCACGACCCTGCCAAATTTCGGTTTCCAACTCTCAAAAACCAACGTGCAAAAGTGCGATGACTAAATGGTATGGCTCTCGCTGGAACCAGCTCGTTGTCAGTCAAAAAGTGCCACCTCCATCGTAGCACGCGTCCTATGAAATACAATAGTAATAGTAATAGCCCGGAGCAATACAGCGCGGACAAAACAACCAAAGCGCGTGGCGTTGCGCGTTTTTCTGCCGGCGGCCGGCAGGGGCTTACAAGTAGCGTTCTATGCAGCTTGTTGTAGCACACACGCTGCAGTCTGCTGTCTGTGGTGTCTAGGTTACTTACACAATACAAAACAAAACTGAAAAATACATAGTAGGCATAACTCGCCGAATATTGAACTCACTCCTTCAAATTCTAACTCGGGCATCGTGACCAATATACCATATCACCAAAGCTCAATGTTACCATGTACCTGGTAGTATTTATCGCGGCACGCGCCAGACGTGCGACAAATATTATGGACAGGGCAGCGTCATTAGAGAGAGCGGTGGTGATTGTTGATGACTGGTGACGGATGGAGGCCCTTGTTGACGACTGATGACGGATGGGAGCCCCTCATCAAAATACTAATAATAGGCCCAATAGGAAATGGCGGGCCTGCCGCCTGCGCTTGGTGTAGGTCGCTCGTGCTTGTGGTGCTAGACCAGGTTGTAACGTATGTTGTAGTGTTTGCATGCTGTATGATCCTTACCTTTCCGTCCAGAATCAGTGTGCATCTGTGACACACGACGGTAGGACAGAATGGTAGACGCTTGATTACGGATCGCAGGCTCCGATAAACACAACATTACATGTAAGAGTCATACCAGTGCAGCGCGGATTGGTGTGTCACACACTTATCGTTTTGCTTGCTGGTGTTGCGGCAGCGTTGTAAAGTCGTGTTCTCTGCATGTTGTGTTGTCTACCCGTGATTCACTGTAATCGCTGTGCTGTCTGCTGATGATCTCGTGATACGGCGAAAAGTAAGCTATTATTTACGGGAAAGTACGTACAATACACAAAATACGGCAGCTTACAGAGCACCCGGCAAATCGTTGTAGCCACTCCCGCTGAAAAACAAAAAACATTACGCTTGGTATGCGAGCTACAGTGCTCGGATTGGGCGTGAACCTTGACAAACGTGTCCGGATACGATTGCCATGTCGACGTACTGACCTAAACCGTCGGCACAACGTGCTCGTAGGAACAGTGTATGTTCGCAACAAGACGGATTCTTCATAGACACAACTATACATACACGAGAATGTATGCCAATATGTGAGTGCAACAGTATCCTAGTCTCGTGACTCACACGGTGGTCGAATACAGCGTTTTTGTTCCCCTCCGATCTTGAACCCTCTTCCTCGAAACCGTACTTAAAAGTGCCGTGAGCAAACCCACAGCGGTACCGTGTCTGAACGTTGGACGGTATGACAGGCGGTCTCTCTACCGGCCGAGTTCAATCAGTAGATATGTGGGACCGTTGTAGTGCAGCGCTCGGCTGCGAATGCCGTTTCAACGACATATACCACCGACATATCTTGAAGCGGTAGACGTCACAGCTTAGCCTGAACCTTACACTTCCTTGCTGTGCCGCACCCGCCACCTGATGTTCCTCAGGTATTCCCACCGCAGTCGCCACCAACCCGTATCCCGCGATAATGGAGCGTTGTTTACGCGATCGCAGCATAAAGTTGGGGGGCTTCGCTGTCAAAGCTACTGAGGAGGCGTACTGCAAGCAACACGCGGAGGATGGCATGGTGGGCATCGAGAGCAGGGCTGGCGTATATGACTCTTGCAACAAGCGGCCCAGTTTCAATGTTGAAGCAAGCAAGACCCCTGCGTACTGCAAGCAACATGCTCACGACAGCACTGTGAATGTTCGCAGGAAACGTTGCTCATATGACACCTGCACGAACCAGCCGCGGTTCAATGTGAAAGGCAGCAAGACGGCGGTGTCCTGCAAGCATCATGCAGCGGATGACATGGTGAATGTCGCCAACCGGTGTTGCTTACATGAAACGTGCATGAAAAGGCCGAATTTTAATATCGAGGGCAGCAAGACGGCTGTGTACTGCAAGCAGCATGCTGAGGACGGCATGGTGAACGTTTCAGGTAAGAGTTGCTCATATGACGTGTGCACGAAGCAGCCGAATTTCAATATCGAGGGCAGCAAGACGGCTGTGTACTGCAAGCAGCATGCTGAGGACGGCATGGTAAACGTTTTAAGTAAGCGTTGCTCATATGAAACCTGCATGAAAAGGCCGCGTTTCAATGTTGAGGGCAGCAAGACTGCTGCTGTGTACTGCAAGCTACATGCTGAGGACGGCACGGTAAACGTTGTAAGTAAGCGTTGCTCATATGAAACCTGCATGAAAAGGCCGTGTTTCAATGTTGAGGGCAGCAAGACTGCTGCTGTGTACTGCAAGCTACATGCTGAGGATGGCATGGTGAACGTTCGTGGCAAGCGTTGCTCGTATGACACCTGCATGAAGCTGGCGAAGTTCAATGTCGAGGGCAGCAAGACGGCGGTGTACTGCAAGCTACATGCTGAGCACGGCATGGTGAACGTTCGCGACAAGCGTTGCGCACATGACACCTGCATGAAGCAACCAAGTTTTAATGTCGAGGGCAGCAAGATGGCGATGTACTGCAAACAGCATGCGGCTGATAACATGGTGGATATCGTTTCCCGGCGTTGCTCAAATGACACCTGCACCAAGGCACCGACCTGGGGTGTACTAACTGGCGGTATGGCGACAGTATGTTCCGAACATAAAGGCGATATGTTGGGAGGCGAATTGATTAGTTTTATTGTAAAGTGTCAAGTGGTGAATTGTGGCCGAACGTCACGGTGGGGACTAAGTGGGAAGCAGCCTACGCACTGCCACCAGCACGACCCCTCTCAGGACGGCTTCGTCTGCGTTGGACAGGGATCTGCCAGCAAGCAAGCTCGCCGTAGCCTGTTGAGCCGTTCCGTTAACACTGCCCGATTTGACGTTAAAATTCAGTGTACGTTTTGAAATGTTTCCGAGCGGTCCGGGAAATTGGTGTGAGCAGTTATGTTGGACTAGATCCGTGGTACAGATGTGCAATAGTCCCGCCTGGTATATATTGCAAGTTAATGACGTTTGCGCCAAATACGCTTGCCGTCGTGTCGGCTCTGGCTGTCCCAGCCTTTATATCGCCAGGATCGTTCCTACGGTGAAGCAATGCCGTTTGTCTCCGCGGAGAGAAGCCTAGATTAGACCAAGGATCGTTAGGACGCCCTAGGTTCATGCCATGTTGAAATGGGCATGAACTGCCTGTATGCCGTTCCGCATGTTTTGACCGCTATTGCTATTCAAACTATATTACAATCGACGAAAATACATCGAAGAACCCATTCGCGTCAAAGTATGTGCTCGATATATTTACAAGAACAGTTTGAAGGTAACTCTTTCTCGCTATGCTGCCGTGTGTCACAAGCTTTGAATCGGACGACGTAGTTGATAGTAGACATGTCGCTGGAGATTTATGGTTCCAACCCTGTGTTGCAGAACAGAACCGGATTTGACCGGGACTAAGGTTTGGACCAGCATTCCACCAGCAAAGCGATCCAGTAGATTTACTTTGGCGTCGAGTCTCTAAGGGCATTGGCTTGCTCATGCAGTTCATGGTTACACGTATATTTAACGTAATTCGCGTGGCAATTTAGCAGCCATTGCAGCGAAAATGTCAAACTAATCTATTAGTTTGTTGACAAACGTCCTTGTGACCCGTGATACGATCAATTTGTAATTTTGTTTTCGCAAAAACGGTTGTCACTGACGCTGCCGCTTCACTGAGGAACTACTGCACCCATTAATCCGGAAACGCAATACTAGGTATGGAATTATAGTATGTGTACCAAGTGTACTCTTAGTTCATGGGATTGCTCATCGTGATATACATTTCTTCACCTTTTGCGTGAGATTCTGAGCACCTCAAGCCGGAAGTCGCATAAACAAATGGGTCTACACCCACCGTATCGTGCTTCTCATTCAACAGCAATAACACACTTTGAAACGGCAAGGTACCGTATGTCCTACACTGTAGCCCTGAGGGTGAACGCGTAAACGTGCACATGTCTGCTAACAGGGAGCAGGTGGCATGGCTTGATCTCGTAGTAAGACGTACGATATCAGAACCATATTACCTAATCGTTCATGGTATATATTTTTAGTATTTGACGTACCGCTCTGCTTCACCGACAACGCTTAAGGTGGCGATTATGCTTTTGTTTTTTCAGTGTTGTTGCAATTGTGATCAAATTTCCCCTTTTCCACAAGTGTAACTTGTGTTTTCTAGAACCATTTAAGAAAAGCTGTCTGCCTGTCTGTCCGATGAGGGTCAGAGTAGGGACACCCACGGACAAATTTCTTAAAACTGCTACACCCGTACCGAACGCAACTGGTCGATAGCCCTCGAGGATGACGGGTCATGGTCCAAACCATACCTAATGGGGTGCCCTGTGGGGGGGGTAATCAGGGTAGGCTGCCAACATCCGAAACGGCATGTCGGGCGAGTGACTCGCCAGAGGCCAGTGTCTAACTTCATGTGAAATCGGATTAATGAAATTGATGTTGGCGTCACGTTGTGCTGGGAGTGATCAGGTGGCGAGGGGTATTCCCTCCGTCCCAGTCTCGCTTTCTCGCTCCCTCCCTCCCTCCCTCCCTCCTTCCCTCCCTCCCTCGCTCGCCTCCTCCCTCTCTAGCCTTCCGTTCCTCCTTCTCTCCGTCCTTCCCTCCGCGCCCTCCGCCCCATCACAGTAACACGCTTCCCTCCTGCCTCCCCATCGCTCCCTCCTCCTCTCCTAACCACCGCCCTCGAACCAAAGATGTCACGACACAGCACCCTTGACAGACAGTGCCGGGACTGACACCATACTACTAGGTTTTAGTTTTACAACACTCGACTCTATACCCTTGACAGCGCAGGTTTCCATTGCTTAACATGACATAATTGTGGGTGTCTTTAGCGAAATTGTCCAATCAATAATCATAAAGGGCCCGCATTAAAAAAAGAAAGCGTCAAACCGATCGATATGAATTTTGATGAATCGACTCGAACTTTCATCTGAATGGTACAAATATGAATCGCCGGGAAAACATTTGAACTTTGGGGCATGAACAAATAGATTCGATCGTTTATATGATAGAAGAAGTCCTAAAAGGCTGTCATACAAATATATATATTTTAGGGTAAATGCCAAAATCAGGTATACCTTATCCATTCTAGCCAAAATCAGGTATATACTGAAAACAAGCAAAAAACGCACGCCACGAACAGTGTTTTTCAGGACTTCTTGGCTGTGAGAAATAATAAAAACATCCAGTAAAATTTCTGCAGCAGCAGCAAGTACGGAGGACATTTGATTACACCTGGTACCTCTGGTATCGCCTCCGGTACCTTGTGACAACAGCAGTAAAATATCAGCAGCAGCAGCAGCAGCAGCAGGCGGCAGCAGCAGCGAGTACGGAGTAAATTATATTACACCTGTGACCTCTGGTACAACCTCTGGTACCAACGGCAGTAAATTATCAGCAGCAGCAGCGGGCAGCAGCAGGCAGCAGCAAGTACGGAGTACATTCTGTAACTCTCTCCCCCTCTTCTCCCTTCCTTGTGCGATTATGGCTCTTGCTGCTGTTAACTTATAATTGATCTCGAATATGTGGACGTAATTGTTTTCGTTTGTTTTTAATCATATTTCTTAATAACACGCGGTCTGCGTCTGAGTACATACGACGTTTGTGCTAAACGTTTGGATTGTGAAACCACGTATTTCCTTTGATCTCAAGTATACGAGTAAGAACAGCAGGTGCAGCTGTGCGTGCACCCGGTACAACATCAGTGAAATATCAGCAGCAGCAGCAGGCAGCAGCAGCAGCAGCAGCAAGTACGGAGTAGGTTTTATTACTCTCTCCCACTCTTCTCCCTTCCTTGTGCAATTATTGCTCTTGCTGGATACATTTGTTTATAGCCTCGCGGAGGAAGGGACGGAGAGAGGGAGGGACGGTAGGACTGCGATAATAGTTTTTGGTCCGCAGTACACACACTTGGGGAAAACAAACACGCCAACCCGTTCGTTGGCCGTGCAATAACAATATGTATATTGTACCAGAACTGCATAGTCGTCGACGCAGGTATTTTTTCGTACGCTAACGTTGTGCGCGCCTCGTCTTCCACGCTATGACAACCAGCTTTTGAGATATCTACGGACCTCTAGTGCTGACTGAACGTCTAAGTTAGCTCAGCGGACCGATTGTGGAGGACACCAACAGTATACATCAAGGATGCGTACACTAGTTGACGGGGTATATAGGGGGTTCCCACCACCGGACGCATACTGTATCGACAGCCGAGTGTCCCACTGAATATCAAGGCGCTCGTCTTCATTTCTACCTTGAGTGTTTCCGTTGTGAACTTGGATGCACTGCCATCAGTCCGCTATGATGGCATTGCCGATAAAAGACCTATTCAATGCCGGAGTTCTCTCTTACGGGTGACTGGTGTAAAAATCACGGTAATCATTTTCCTTGCTGGACCATTTGTTTAGGATGTCGTCTCAAACACGACACTCCCGGTACGGTTCAATTTCTGACATACACATACCAGGACATGTGGACACTACGGGCAGGTTCCGTGACAATCGAGTTTTACTGCTGCAACCATGAACGTTTCGAGAAATATGAGTTTCGACTCTTCTTTTCGATGTAAAGCACATAAATTAACGAGGTTAAAAAGGGAGCTCAGTAACGTAAATGCTTCGGGTCGTTTGTTTGTGTTTCTCGCGGCAATCTCGATTTTTGTTTGTTTTTCAGATCACTGTCTATGGATTCGCGTGGTCGGTTTGTTGGGGTAGCGCCGTGTTCCGAACTTCCACCAGAGGAAAATATAAAGTGGGAAGGGCTCGACAATTCTCGGTAGCTTTGTCACTGCTTTTCAAAACAATGTATGCATGAGAAGACGCAATGCAACCGCCAAGTGTAGATTAAAAACATACCGCAACGGAATCGACATTCACACCCTCAAACATCCAGCTTAATGTATATAATTACTTAAGTATTGGTTTGTGATTAGTATCCCCGCGCTCTGAATGTTCGCCTTCTTTTTACCAGAATTGGCAAAACACATTGAACCTCGAGCACCATCCATTTAACGTGTGTCATGGCTATCATTTAGTGTAGAAGCATTGCGCGGGGCGAGGGGTACGTATTCTGAGTGGAGGGGGGGTGGTGACGAACAAAACCCCGCCTACTGTCCAAAAAGAATACCGCAACTTAATTTGGATAAAAAACGTATTCGACGGTGGTGTTCTAAAAAGGCAAAGTTACTGCAGGGTTTGGAGCGGTTATACCTATATCCTTAATGAATTCCTGCAAAAAAAATAAAGCGGAGATGGTTCAAAACAATTGAGTCATCCCACAGTAGAGGTGCAGCAGAGTTTTCTGAGCTCCTCACATGAAGATCTCAAAATCTCACCCGACCAATGACTTCGGAAACATTCGTTGACGCAATCCGAAAAAAACTTCCAATGCGGCAGTCCGAAAACAAATACACCAGTAAAAAAGTAATAGTATCCGTTGGTTGCTCGCGTGAGGTGCACGGCCGGTCATAACATGTTGAGCCTAAACGTGGTACCCCTACCGTGGGATTGCCAAATTCCTAATCTAAAAAAGAATCGACTCGAACATCAAAATGTCTCCGAGCATGATAATAGTTCGGCGGCAATAGTGAATCCTTTGCTCACTATTTGTAATCCGTCGACACCCCCCCCTGCCTCTAAACTGATGAACCCGCGCCGTCAAAACCCCAATTGTTCGGCGGTGGGAAACTCTATAGTGGGGATTACGAATCCGACGACATATGTTTTATGTTCGGGAGTTCAATGTGTAATGGGCAAGCGGCTGTTCCTAAACACTCTTCCTCTAAGCATTCATATTTTTAAGAGAGATTTCCAAACGTTTCTCCCGCTCTTGGTGTTTGTCTGGTGCCTGGTGCATGTTCCGGCTAAGTTTATTGCCACTATGGAGCGGCCCAGCCTAATGGATTAGCGAGTTGGTATATCAAGGTTCGTTTTGTACGTAGACGGATTATCGACCTTCGCTACCAGAGTAACCAACCACATCGCTAATGGGTAGAGATAATGCGGCTGGTCTGTACCGGGGACTCGGATGATAGTTTATTGTTGACTTTTGGAGATTTGAGGGAGCCATAGGTATTACCGCCTAGAAGGGCATGACATGCCGGTCAGCATCCTAACGTCGGCCGCAAGCAAACACGAGGTTGGTGCTGCAAGCGTAAGTACAGGTGGGGAAGTCGCTGGCTGGGTCATCCATTCGAGGGGTTCTCGAACTTTTTCTGCTGACTTAGCCTCGACATTATTGGTGTCGAGGGGGCGAGACGGGGTCGAAAGTTGCCTGGGTTTCGTAAAACGTGTTCTATCGCAAAAGGTGTATGCTTGAGTTTGTTCGCAGGAGTTGAGTGGTACCTTCATCCGGAGGCTTGATCACCCGGGACAACTGTAGGCCGCACTAGCTACAGACTTGGCCAGAATTACAGTAGGAGGAAGAGGGAGGGATAGACGGTAGTATGTACAGTTGGAGAAACTTAGGGGGTTGCAGCATGCTTCGATAACGGTATCGGGCTGAGACTGAGACTCTCTCTCTTCCAAGACTCCAATAGCTATGTCGAGAACGCAATCAAAAATGTAAATAATAGCAGTCCCATGAGATGCACTAAACCATTTTGATTAAACATGACAAAGCATATCTACCAAGGTCCTGACTCTAGGTTAGTTGCATTAATGTTTATCATCATCCGAATAACGGATCTACTTCACAAATATGGTGCTATTTTCCCGAGTCATTCATATTATGTTTTCAAAAAGCACACGGGTGGCTGCTTGAGAACAGTATTCTAAGTAACCATCTCACCCCTATGGTATGATGTTTATAGTCAATGGACTTGCGGGTGTTCATCGGCGACGGTGTGCGCTCGTGAATTGCGAACTTAACAATTTGCCCAGTCGTGCCATCCTCGCTGGTGTGCATCCATGTGCACGCTACTTGGCATACACAATATACTGCAACATAACGTTTCACGGGGATCTGTCGGTGTTTTCATCTCTCAAACCCAGTCATCAAGGTACCAGGCAATGATATGCAATGTCAATCGGCGGATTGGTAGCAGAATGGAGAGCGGAGGTGAACCAACGACGACACCAGGCTAGAATGACGGCCGCGCGCCTATCTTTGAAAATAGCGGGTACCTAGCTGAAGCATCTTCCCGGCCGCAGAAGACAAGACACTGCTATATCACGAGCCCCTGGTTCCTTCGTACCTGTAGGCGATTACTGGACAACTGCGGTCCATGATATGTGGGCTTTCTAAGGGTCGCTCTGCCCAGCCCATCGGCCGGCCCTGTATGCCTGCAGTGCTAAGGACACGTGCCGGCACGTGTTGAACGTAGGAGACACGTCGGACCATTAGCTAATACAACCCAGACAGGATATAGTTCCGATAGCGTAACGCTTACACATTGTCTCCAGTAGTACGATATTGAATGCTGAATACACAACGGGCACTTGATCGATTATTATACTCATGGAATTTTGCGTTAGGGGTTTGGACTGCAAACTTCTGCAATCTTTAGCACCTCGTGTTTTATACGAGGCATTCTGCAGGGTTCCAACATCGATGATGGTGATATTCCGTTTGTTTGTCGCAAAGCTGTTGCAGACATCTCTGGTATGTCTACGGGGAATATATAGGCAAGATTCGAAAGGGGTTAGTGGCAACAACTACTAATAAGGTGAGGAATGGCAAAGGGGGTGACAGATTCTGCAATTTGATTGTATATCTTGAGCTTAGATACGGCAAACATAGCACAGCTTAGAATATCCTTTCTCCTGCGTGCGAGTGGAAACAAAATATCAAAGACTTCTGTAGTTTTCACCACTGCTGCCTTGGACGCTTGTTGGCGATGGCTTAATAAGACACGATCGACGCCATGGAGAGTTCAGCTGGACGCGAGATGAATGCATGAATCACCGTTCGTAGCTGGCCGAAGCACGTAGCGAACCTACCTACATACACGAGTGATATGGGTACTTTCCGAGCACATCACTCGATAAAAAACAATCACAAGATCACGTTTAAGTTCAACTCTGAGTGTTAGGGCCATTGTTGTCGAAAATTGTTTATATAAAATTTATTTTTTTCCCCCCGAAGACGCAATAGAAAAAGGGGAAACAGAGGATGCATTTTCTTAGTTAAAATATTGCCTGCACAATACCAGCTGTATTGGAATATAGTTACTTTTGGATCTGGCGGACGGGTGGGATATTCAAACTACAAATCATACGTTGCGCGGCACACCTACGGTAGTTACAGTTCGTACAGGCAGATCCCTAAAGGCTGTAGACAACATTTGTTTACTCCCGGAAAGATGCTGAGTGTTTCAAGTACCCTCTCCCTTTACCACAGACGAGGCTACCGCGTTGCGTTGATATCTAAATTTGTAGAAACTACACACATATCTTTCCGTGGGCATACGGTGACTTGTTGGAATATGGCATTTCTTGGCAATTGCCGAGACAGTACGTGACGCATTCACACTAGGAGACTAACGCCACACGTTATCGGAATCAGGGCTATCGACATGCCGTGGGAATGCCTCGACAAAAGCACATATATCGTTCCAGAGGTTACCAAAACTACAGACCACTACTGTACTCGTATAGCACGGAAGAACGCACACCCCCATTGGATATCACAATTCCTTACATGATCACACACCGGTGATATATTGCTTGGACTCCATTGCTTGTCGTCGCTTTTATCACCGTGGGTACGTTGAATACAACACCATCTACGCAGGCGCGACTCTAAACAGCACCAAACCCTGAAATTAACACGCATTGTACTACCCTTCCTCCTATGCATTAAGGTGACGGTGGTTCCCTCAGCGAAGACTCCCGGTTTTGTATAGTAGCGGCGTGCTTATTTCGACCGGTCTATTCGCAATTATCTTCTGATTTTTTTGGGAAATTTGGTGTACCGTGAAAATCGAACTATTTTTTAAAAACAACTTGAAAAAAGACCGATGTGATTATGCACCAGTTCCCAGCAGTACGAGTACGTAGCAGCACGACACACACGGTGCCGTCACCCCAGCAATCCTCTTGATCATGGCCGACGGTCAGTCGCAAGCGGCCAAGCGCTCAAAGGCCGAGGGTGGTCCCTCGGCTTCCCTCTCGGGCGGTGCTTCCTCTCCCGCAGCCGGAAGAAGAGTAGGAGACGAGATGCTTCCCGACAGGTTGTGCAAAAAAGCCCCAAGGAAAGCCGAGGGACACATGAAGCATTTTTGAGAAGATGGAAAGCATGGTGTGCCCCTGTCCAGCGACGATGAGAGCCCTGACGGTTGCAGCGGAGCGTGTTGTACGAGCGGTGGTACCCTCTTTGTGCGTGTGTACTGTCCAGGTAGGTACCGCTGCCGAGTGCGTCAAAAGATAAATTCTACGTACGGTTTTGAGGCCTGGTTTGTCTTTGTATTTTGCTCTTTTGGTACTTTCTACGTAGTACGTACACATCCTTCCGGATACTCGTACGCATTGAACATCAAAAGTGACATTATTGTTCAGAGTACAAGTTAGTACGTAGTACAGTAGTACCAAATATATTGTAACATCATACGAGTACCTGGCTATATATAGGTATGTATGTACGTACGTACATATGTATAAATATGTACATATATACGTCGTAGATGATGTGTCTTCGTTTTTTTCTGTATACGACCAGATGTTTATGTATACATATTATACGTCTTACTTCGTACGATACCTCGTACAGCAGCAGGAGTTGTATATATGAGTATGCATATTATCAATAGTATATACCAGGTATAGTATATACCAGGTATACAAGGCTTGCTGGGAAAATCAGGTAGCGGGAGACACGGAAAACTAACGAACATCAAAAAGGCATACTGCGATCAATAATGCACAGACAGGTAAGGTCGTCCAGTGAATACTAATAATCACCCTCTTGGAAAATGCATACATGAAAAAACCTTCATAACAAAAACGATCCCCCCCGCGTAAATATCGAGTGCACCCCCCCTCCTCCCTCACCCCCCTCACCCCCCCATCCCCCCGATACCCTCACCATTCATAGAACAACGAGGCACACGAACAACGGAACGAAGAGTCGATCACAGACAACAGATGAAAAACTCTTGACACTATAAGTACTACTGTAGTGTTACACTTGTACGTGAATCTATTTTGTTTTTGGGGTGGGCACTCTACCTAATGTTCATGTATATGTACAGCAGAGCGCTGTATGAAGGGCTCTCCCGGCAGAATCCTGACTGCGCAATATTACTGGGGACCATAGTTAACAGGACCTATGGTAGACACAAAAAACTACATATTTACCTGTTTTTACACACAATATGTGGTCCTATTTACTATGGTCCTCCGGAATAGTTGGATTTTCGGAAATTTACGACGCAAAAGAATGAGTAGATGCCCCCCTGCGGCTGTGTTGCATACACTTGCAGGACCCGCCCCCCATTCCCCACACGAGTGCGACTAGAAACTTGTTAAACCCCCGCGCAATATATCCTCTCTCGACATCCTTCCCGGTCCCCGCGTACAGGGTGCTTGGCCGCCAGAAGGAGAAGATCAACGGACGCGATAACTTGCCTATGTTCTTGCGCGCACGGTTCGGAACAACCTGCAGTACCAGGCGGCGTAGGGGATTGGGTGTACGGGGGGCGGCAACCTGTTCCTGAGTGAAGCGCATAGCAGCGGCAAATATTGATGAATGGCATGCTTTGCTTTGTGTCGACAAGCAAGCCTTTACAAAAGGCGTTGCTTGAGTGTAGAAACAAAGATTGTCGGAATTTACTTCGTTTGCTATGATCGAACTTGCTTTTTTACAGGCCGTGGGCAATCTTTCGTCGTCAAGATAGTTTGCCGAATGTGTCGAACCCACTGAGGACCGCAGCGCGAAACATAGTGTTTCGGCCTGTTGTTTTCGGGGTGAACAGGACTATGCATACTAATGCCGGTATGAATTTCTCGCTTTTCACGTGTGAAAGCACATTTTTTATGTCGAATCTAATTTTGCAGACTCAACTTTGTTTTCGTCGCACGGTTTGGAATGAGGTCTACAATATATTTTCCGAGATTCGCCTAGACGCCAGCTATATTTCGTCTTCAAGGTAGTTTGCCGAATGTGTCGAACTAACGGATAACAGCAGCGCCGAAAACAGTGTAATGGCCTGTTTTTTGTCGGGGTGAGCAAGACTATACATACTAAATTAAAGCCGGTACTGAAATTCTCTGTCCCGCAACGTCCGTACGTACAAACAAGCCGCATGTTCGTGGATTCCTCTAGATGTCAGCTATCTTTCTGCCGCGAGTTGCTTTCACTAATATACAAAACCCAAGAGAACAGCAGAACCAAAGATAGTGTATTGGCACCTTTTCTCGGTGTTGTACGAGGCTAATGATACTAATTTCAGTACACTATTTAGGTTTATTGAGCGGAAAAGATAAATTTTACGTGAAAGCTAGGTTTGCCGTATTGCAATTATCCGACACGCAACGTCAGCGACTTAGAGAAAACCACATGTCCCCAGATTTGTCCAAATGTAAGCTATCTTCCTGCAGCGATTCGTTGCCTAATATACTAAACCTAGGGAGAACAGCAGAGCCAAAGATAGTGCATTGTCACCTTTTTTCGGTGTCGTACCAGGCTATGCATACTAATTTCAGTATACTATTTCGGATTTCTTGAGCGGAAAATATCAATTTTACGTTAAAGCTAGGTTCGCCGTATTGCAATTATCCGATACGCAACGTCAGCGACTTAGAGAAAACCACATGTCCCCAGATTCGTCTAAATGTAAGCTATCTTCCTGCAGCGATTCATTGCCTAATATACTAAACTTAGGGAGAACAGCAGAGCCAAAGATAGTGCATAGGCCCCTTTTTTTGGTGTTGTACCAGGCTATGCATACTATTTTCAGTATACTATTTCGGATTTCTTGAGTGGAAAATATCAATTTTACGTGAAAGCTAGGTTTGTCGTTTTGCAATTATCCGACACGCAACGTCAGCGACTTAGAGAAAACCACATGTCCCCCGATTTGTCTAAATGTAAGCTATCTTTCTGCATCGAGTTTCGTTGCCTAATATACTAAACCTAGGGAGAACAGCAGAGCCAAAGATAGTGCATTGCCACCTTTTCTCGGTGTTGCACCAGGCTATACATACTAAATTCAGCACACTATTTCGGATTTCTGGAGCGGAAAAGGTCAATTTTCCGGCAAAGCTAGGTTTGCGGTACTGTAATTATCCGACACGCAACGTGAACGACTTCGAACAAACCACATGCCCCTAGATTCGTCTAAATGTAAGCTATCTTCCTGCAGCGAGTTTCGTTGCCCAATATACTAAACGTAGGGAGAACAGCAGAGCCAAAGATAGTGCATTGTCATCTTTTGTCGGTGTTGTACGAGGCTATGTATACTAAATTCAGCACACTATTTCGGATTTCTGGAGCGAAAAAGGTCAATTTTACGTGAAAGCTAGGTTTGCGGTATTGCAATTATAAACCCCGCTGCGTCACGAATTACGCAAGCTTAGTATGTTCCCGTATTCGTCTAGACGTCAGCTATTTTTCTTCCCCGAGGTCCGTCGCCGAAGCGGTACAACTCACGGAGAAGAACGCCTTCCAAAACACTCCCTTTTGCGTGCGGAGGTCCGACTACCCGAACCTGCGCAAAAAAGCCTCAAACACAATCGAACACCAAAATCAGGATTTCTACTGCTGTGCATCGCATCGCGCCCCAGTTTCGCAGCAGGTGGCCTTGCAGAGCCCTTTGCTGCGATATTGTTCAAGGTCGCCGGTGAAAGGCATGTGTAGAGTCGTTTGCGGGGCGGGAAATGTACACGAGGCGTCTCGTACCTCCGGCGGGCGGTAAGGGGCTTATTTTGACCCAAATACAACATTCTGTACCCAAAGAGTGCTTGTACGTGACCGAATGAAGGTTTGCGGGCAGCCGATCAGCTTCCCACAAGGCAACGGTGCCTTGAACACACTAAGCTGTGAGTGGGACTCTACCTAGGGCGCCCAGCCCCTAATGGGGTCTCTATCGTGCAGGGAGCTAAGCCCCGACCAGAGCCGGTCGGACCCAAAAATGAGAGCCCACCGGTTCTCAACACATAGCGCACCAAAAACAGCCAAATTTCAGCAGGCGCCTTGATTTGGGTAGTTGGTAGTCCCCTCACCTTGTGGAGTCGCCATGGTGCCGCAGGCCCACGCCGTGCTGACCGCCCAAATAAGCCACCTAGCGATAGCCATACCTTTGGTGCGATTTTTGTTTTATATCTCCTACGTGCAAGCCTTTCATTGGGCGGAAAGTTGACAGTCCCGTAAACGAAACCGTCAAAAAATATATTTTGTTTTGGTCGAAAAATTGAAAGCGGGACCCAGGGGATGGTCGACAGCCACCGTGGCCTTAAGGCACAGACTCCTGGCTGGGCTAGCCAATCCACGCTCGAAGCAAGGAGGTATCGTGCTCGCGGCCCAACGTGGTGATTGATGCCGACGTGGTGGATTCACGTGCCGTCAAAGGAATGTCTCGATTGCTCAATTGTGCGCACTCTCCGATGCACGCACGCCTATTACAGTAGCATTTCTACAACCCCCTTGTCATATATATATATATATATACCCGTACAAGGCTTTTCATGGATTATTGACGGGACGGTATTGCCGGTAACAACGGGACGGGACGATAAAACCGTCGTCGGATTGGTACTGTGGTCCCGTCCCGTCGTCGATTTCACCTACCGTTGCCTCGTACCGTCCCGTCCCGCCGAGAAAACGTTTCCCGTTGTAAATTACCGTCCCGTCCAGTCGAGAAAACCTGCCTCTACCGTCCCGTCCCGCCGTCAAAACCAGCCCTTACCGTCCCGTCTCGCCGATGCCGTCACTCCCTCCCGTCCAGACACCATGAATATCACTGTAACACTTCGTCTGCCTGTGAAATATGCCAGGAGAAGGCAGTTTAGGCGTGTGACGGACGGCCGTCTGGAAATAGTATCATACATATCACACGGATATTTTAAAAATAAAAACCACAGCTGTAAGATCGAGTATTTCGTCGAAACTCATCTTTGCTACGAGTAGAGACGGGCACCGGATAGAGAAAAAACCGGTTAACCGCGGTTTTTGGAAACCCATCAGGCGTGTGTGATTAGTCGGTTTTTCAAAATAAAAACTGGCGGTTCTTGAGGTCCGGTTAACCGGTTAACCGGTTAACCGGTTGAACCGGATATAAACACCGGTTTAACCGGTTAACCGGTTAAACCGGAAAACCGGATAACCCATCTACACTAAAACGTGCCAATGAACGTGACAACGTCAACGCTGGTTGATCCGACGTCTATTGTACCTACTCTAGAACGTACCAACAACTGCAGCAATGAACAAGGCGACCATACGTGGGCGTGGGGAGACAGAGGGTGGAAGTCGGTGGATCCACTGCGGCACAACCCCCTCCCCTCTCCCCGCACACCCAACACTATCCAACACTCGCACACACCAAACACACACCACCCATCACTGCTCGCAAGTCCAACACACCACCATTCCAACATGAGCCAAGAGGTGGTTGTAGACGATGACGTGGCTGCGGCAAACGACGACAGCAGTAGCTCAGACGAGCCAATATTTGCCGGTTCGGACCCCAGACGAGCCAATCTTTGTGTTGAGTATTTAAACCGTTGGAGCATTTTCGAAATGCAGTTTGTTTTAATTCAGTTTGTGACACTTACTTTCCAGCTCAACTTGCGGGAGCGTTCACACTCAACGGCTTTCTAGACAAAAGCCTTGTTCACAGGTGTTTTTCCCCTTGTGACCCCTTCTACCCACCGGCTCGTGGCTTCGTTTACAGTATGCGGGTCAGGATATTTTGATTTTGCAGAAGGTTTGAGTCGTGTCAGGTAGACTAACGAGCAGGGCGACTGTTGCTTGTACTCGTCGCACGACGCTATAACCCTGATGGTGGTTTGTGCAGTTTCGGGAGCATGCAGTGTGCGGGTCTGGTTGTAGTGGTTTCGCTGACAATCGACGTGACGCTTTTCCAAGTAGTATAGTACCAGGTAATACAATATATACTTCGTATATATCTGGTTGATCAACATCACTATTCCATCTCAAAGAGGCGCAGTTGCGAACATAACCAATTTTAACGCACTTGTGTGATGGGGCATCTGTTGTTATTCAGTCTCCCAACCACTGGCTCCACGCTACGTAGCCTCTTCCAAGTCCCTTGGCTTTTTGCATCGCAGCGTGCATTTTTTTCTCTATATTTGTCTTTCTCTTCCAGCTTCCGTCCTTTGGATTTCGTTTTATTTCGGCACGTTCACGCCACGGTTAGCTTACATGGCTTTCGTCTTCATCGTAACCCGCCTGCTGTTGGCATATCAAAGCTTTTTCTTCTCGTATGGCATGCTTGTCTCACGCGTGAGGCGTTGAAGCCTCATCACGAGGTGGGGAAGATTTGTGTCCTCACTGATTTGTTTCGAATAGCCGCACCTTCGACCCCCTTTCCGATTTCTGGGATGATATGATAATTTTTTATCGTCGTGGGATCTGCATGTACGACAATTCAGGGTGGGCTAATGTGATGGTATCACGTAGCTATGAGGAGGTGCAATTCGTATTATTACGAGTATATATAGACAAATGCGTACGAACGTGTATGAGATCGCGTGACGTGCTAGATACGGAAACGTTTCCGTAGATCGTACATGCCTGAAGATACGAAGTACACGGATAGTGGGATCAGCCTGGTACTTGGCTGAGCCCTACCTTCGTCGTACTACGTTCTTGTACCCTATCGAGCTCTACCATGAGATAAGCAACAAGAAGAGCTTTACTATTAATAGGGAGAAGCGTACCTTGGCCAGCATCGACATTCCTGTGTCCTGTGATGAGGGTCTTACCTTCACACTTGGGGAGTGCGCAACAAGGGTGCAAATCAAAGAAAAACCACCTATGGTTTTCAACATTATGGATGCTTTACCTTATCAAAACCGGTTAAACCGTTTTTCGGTTAACCGGTTAAAACCGGCTGAAAAAAACCGGTTAAACCGTTTTTTTGTTTTTGAGAATAACGCCTCCTATCCGGTTTTCGGTTTTTCGAATATGCCATCCGGTGCCCATCTCTAGCTACGAGTAGCTGAGTGTAATACTTCGATCGCGACAATAGAGGTAATATGAGCCTGGTTTATTCCGTGATATGCACCGGCATGGTACGAGTACAAACATTGCGCCAAGAAGTAAATATTTAATATTTTCATTGAGGCACAGAGCACAGAGCCACCCTCCGGGGTGTGTGGCCTATCCTCGGTGGTAGCGATTATTAAGGTGGTACCATAGCACCAGCCGTTCCTTCGTGTAAATGTTCTCGACAGGGCGGGACGGTACTGCAGTAAACAATTACTGGTATTTTTCATGACGGGACGGGATTGTTTTCTCGACGGGACAGAACGGTACAAATAGACACACCTGACACGCTTCCTGACTTCTACAGCCTCAGATTGTGTCCCCCTCATACGGGATGTACCTCCTGCATGAGGAGGACATATAAAACTCGTAAGTACGCGCGATCCAAATATTACACTCAGCTACTGTAGTAATAAAGATGGGTTTCGACGAAATCCTCGATCTCACAGCTTTTGTTTTTTATTTTGTTTTAATATATATATATTGCTCTCGGCGGCGCGGGACGGTACAGTATTGTTTTACTCATCGGGAAGGGACGGTCGTACCTGTTTTTCCTGTGGCTGTGTGCTTGTTGTGGTGTTGAACAGTTTATGGTTGCGGATGGTTGTGGTGGGGGTGGTGATGTTGGTGGTGCGGCTTGGCTCGCCACGCCCGTGAGAAACAGTACACGACACCTAATAAGAAACAGGAAAAATCTGGTCCAGGCTGGATTTCTTTTTTGAGAGAGGGTTGTGCTTACCATACATATTCCAAGACAACGACTCCCGAATTTCCTATTTTACTCTAAATCTCAGCCTGGCTTTCTTATTATCTTGTTTCTTATTACAGTAGGTGTCCGGTACTACTGTACGCGGTGGTGGTGGCAGAGTCGGTCAGCGGTGATATTTATTTGGCGTTTGTTTTGTTGTCCCTTTTTCGTGTGGTGCGCGACGTTGGTGTAATTTTTGTGTAATTTCGAAATATCTCGGATTTCCTAAACAAATCTAACTTTTATAAATTTCTACCCGATGGTCGACCTGGTGGTATTTTTTGTCGTAATTTCGTAAATTCATAATTTCATCCTTTTCCTTGATAACCTCGTAATAAAATAAAATATAATATCCTATCGCGTTAAGTCTAGACGGCCGCCCGTAGCAGCTGCCATATTCCGACATCTTTGACGCACCTAAATGAATAGTACGTACGTTAGAGGTGTTACCCGACGAGTACCCGTCTTAAACGGGTGCCCGCTTAAACCAGAAAAAATACCCGGGTACTCGCGAGTATTTGCGTCAATTTGGGGCGGGTACCCGGGTACCCGTTTAACAGCCGGGTACCCGTCTAACAACCGGGTACCCGGGTACCCGGCACATTTTTTTTATCAGGTTTGGTCCTTAACGCTGCAACGGATAGACTCGAAGAGGGTTGTTATACAACATTCGGCATAACAACCCTGTGCCATAATGATTTTCATACAACAATACCACGTAGTAAACAACAGACTACGCGCCACAAAAGCATCGAATAACATGTATTATATGATTATATGAGTTCGTGAATCGAAGCACAGGTGGGTCAGTCATAATGTACGTAACAAGGGACAGCGGAATAAATTTGCGCCGCGCGAGGTAAAAAAAAAAATTGAGGTGGCGATGAAAGTCACTTGATTTTAGTGGGACGAATACAAATTACTTAATTTTATTACACATTATTATTTTTACTTCATATTAGTATAGGCGGTCATAAATCACTTGGTTTCAGTATGGGTGACCGTAAATGACCTCATATTACTATTCAATTGCGGTTAAAAAATACAAAACCGTACGACGGGTTCATATTTAGGTGGATTTGATTACGGGTTAGGGTAACCATTTGTTTCTCGCAAGTTATTACATTTTATAATGCGGGTATCATACAAAAAAAAAAAATGTGTCGGGGATAATAATTCTTTGATTTTAGTGAGAGGAATAAAAATTAGTTGATTTTATACAAATTACAGTTTTTACTTCATATTAGTATAGGTGGTCAGAAAACTCTTGGTTTCAGTATTATGGACTGTTTATGTACGCCGCTGTCGAACGCGTTCTTTGTAACTGCGTGCCTATACCACGGGTCGTCAAGGAGAGAGTCGTAGATAAAGTACGCTCGTACACCCACAGATAACAAATACACACCACAAGTAGAGCCAGTACCTGTCGTCAAAGGCCCATCATAAACACCACACAGGAGTGAGCCGTACCTTTCCGTCACGCTCCACCCTCATATGTATACGGGCAATATCTTATCATCAAAGCCCGGGTCGTATCTTAACATCAGCGACTGCCACCGCAAGAGGCAGCATCCACGCGAGGCATCCATCATCTCAGATCATAATGCCTCGCCACGCCATATAAAACCCAATCTCCGTAGACCAGTATGAAACCCCCACATATCGGGAAACCAGTATCAAGCAACCGCATACCACAAATAGCCCCCCTATTCGGTGCGCGATACGATAGGTCCCGGATAACTCATCACCGATTGCCAGGTAAAACGGCAAGTCCCAAGTTCCATAATAAATCATCGTCAAGGTAAAACCGAACCCCAAATTCCATCCTTCATCATTGCCAAGGTAAAACGGCAATCCCAAATTCCACCCTCAAGAATTGCCAACGTAAAACGGCAATCCCAAATTCCATCCTCAAGAATTGCCAACGTAAAACGGCAATCCCGATACCAAATCTCTCAATCTCGATTCCAGTATCTCCTAAACTATAGCGAGACAGTAACTACGGGAAGGGGAAAATCCAACAAACGTGTGAGTATGCTGGTAAAACCTTCAAACTAAATCAATAATACCGTCTTCACATAGATACCGTACCGCTCGATAACATCCGCCCCCCTGTTGTGTACTCTGTAAGAGCACAACAACAGAATATCTCTGATATAGAACACCTCAAATCAAGTCATAGCAGCCCCCCAGCTTGTCACTTCCCTCGGAAGTATACAAGAAGACAACAATCCGCATCTGGATCAAAACGTACTTCGTATAGGTATCAGTAATTGGTCCCCCTGATCGTTGTGCGCAATTAACCAATAGCCACAGCGTACGGCACGATTCATCAAGACCATCGGCATACTCTATTGGCGTATTAACCTTATTCAACGTATGGGTACCTCCCAACACTTTCTCCATTTCCTTAACAACTCCTGAAGTTGCACGTTAATTCTTCAAGTACTTTCCAAAAACATCCCATGCACATCGAAAACTCCTACTTTTGTCCCCGAAAACGTAATGCCCCAAAACCCCCGGAAAAACAAACAAACAAACGAACCAGTGGATGAAGTCACAACAAGTTCACCACAGAGTCACGGTCAAAGCGAAACATCCCAGCGTGCAACCGTTTGACGAGAAAGTCGGCATGCTGCTCTGCCGACCGTACGTGTTAATCTCAAACTACCCGTTAGACACATGCTCCCGACATCTACGTCCTACAATCAAACCATACACAGACACCAGCGCGCATAACTGCTCCACCAGAGACAGACCTCCGGTCAGTAGCCTTGCGTGCATAGTCCGCATCCACGTATGATATAGCTCCAAACTGGACTCCACTATCTGCGATGGAAAGTCTTCGTCGTGTTACCGAGTACAACTACTATCTCCCCCCTGCTCGGTAGACGACAAACCATTCATCGCATGGTTGATAGTAAAATGCTGCGATATCAGTGTGACTCTAAAATCCCTCAAGCAAAAAATCAAAACCAAACTCAAGTCCAAACCCACAAACCAGAAGCATCAGCGATCTATATCAAATAAGCGCCGCAGACAACGAAACAAACAGAACGTCGGTGTCGTTGTATGCGTGCACTCACGTACAAGACTGCTCGGTCCAGCGTTATAGTTCAACTATCCTCCTATTGAAACAAGCATTTAGGCCCTCGATATACCAGGTAAAGCATCGTCTTTCAATCATACTCCAGGTCATGATAAATGGACTGCCATAACCGAGATACGTGACAATTTACAGCTGTTGATGCTGTTATTTTATAGCATTCTGACATCGTGCTTCAGAGGTCGCAGTACGCAATTCAGAATGCCCAATATCAGATACCAGTATACCAGGTACATATCACTATACTCGTATATCCAATACAAGCATTTTACAATCCAAGCGTCATGAATAATTCGGCTCGTCAATTCCTACTGAAACAAAACGATCCAAAAACATTTAATCTACTGTAGGCCATTCATTGCTACTAAACTACACCAACCCCACGCCCTCAACCCCCGTCTCCTGCTCCCTACCCCACGGACTCGACGCTTGTCTTCCGCCGCGGCTCAACGTCACCGCGGCATGGACTACATCTCATAAATCCGCAGAGTGAGGGTGCAGTTTGACTCGTTGAGCAAAGGGTGCATCGGGTGGTTAGTTTCAGCGCCAGGAACCAAGTCAAATCGTTGGATAACGAACCACATAAGTCTGCACCATGTCTGTGGGTAAAATCATGCCATCAAACCCCCCCTCGTGATTCTTCCCAACACGACAATAGTGACAAAAAATATAACGTCAGTACCGATTTCTGGTTGATCTTTCTTCTCCATAACCACAAAATTTTTTTTTTACCATTACAACACATCAGCACTGATTTTCACACATCAATATCATGTACTGCTGTAGAATCAAGCTTAAATCAGCAGTGATTCTTCAACACATTGATCATGCGTTGGAGCAAAATTAGCAGTAAGTTTTCCACATTGTATATAATGCGCTGTAAAATCAAGCCACAGAATGAGTAATATTCCAACACATTCATATCGGGCACTGCAGAATCAAGCCAAAATCAGCAGTAATTCTCCAACACGCCCTTTCATTCGAAAATATAATACGTCACAGCAGTCTAACACAGAATGCACTGCTGCTGTAGAATCAAGCCGTCACAAACTATCATGCCTTGCTGCTTGCTGTAAAATCAGTCGATCACAAACTGGTTCCACACAGCAGTGCACTTTGTCTGTAGAATCATGGCATCACAACCCCCCCCCCGTGATTCCAACAGCAAGACACACAATATAGTTGTGCTCCATCATACCAGCAGGGTACAATCACACAACTACAGCAGTCCTCGCGCACACATACCAGCCAATTGTCGACTTGCCTGGGTCAAACGGGAACGTTCGCTCTCCTGCCCAGTTCCCATTCAACCATACACATAGCTGCGATCCATCATGCCAGGGTACAAGCTCACCACAGCTACAGCAGTTCTTGCTCAAATATGCCGGTCAAGACACGGAGAAGCACAAAAACAAAACAACAGACCAAGAAAATCTAATAAACTTAATCCAGCAACAAGAAAGTTGAAAAATATAACATGCCTGCTTCCCTGGATCGTATGGGAAAGATCGCGCCCCGCTGCTGCTGCTGCTGCCGCTGCTGCTGGTCTCCTCTCCCACGAGCTCCACCTCTGATCGCCGTCCCCATTCCCCCCCCCACGCCCATGCCGTTTCTCTGGTTTCCCTGGGTCGACGGGGTACGAGCCACTCTGGCCCAAACCAATCTGCGGCACTCCGCCGCCCACACCAACACCACCGAGCTCCACCTCAGGCTCAGCAACACCAAGCTCCACCACCTTAGCCTCAGCACCACCAAGCTCCACCACCTCAGGCCCAGCCACGCCAAGTTTCACCACCGCAGCCTCAGCAAAACCGAGCTCCTCCTCCTCCTCAGCCTCGGGCTGCTGCTGTACGTGCACAGCTAGCGGCGCACGAGCATCACGGAGCTCCTTCACCTCGGGCTCAGCAACGCCAAGTTCCACCACCTCAGCCTGAGCATAAACGAGCTCTTTCTCCTCGGTAACACCAAGCTCGTCGAAGCTCCGGTACGGAACACCAACTCCCCCAGCTCGTCGCTTGGCAGGCTGCAACGTCTCCCACCAGGAAATCTTCTGCCGGACGGTACGCGGTTGAGGTCCATGAAACATATTCCACGGCTCCTCGCGCGCAGCTGCTCTACAGGCATCCCGCTTGCTGATGACATCCAGCTCCAACCTCACGGTATCTGCTGCTGCTGATGTGGCCCAACTTCCAACTGCCGCTGCCGCTGCTGCGCAGCGCCACCGTGCGGCTGCTGGAGCGCCGCCGTTCCAGCCTGCGACACGTAGCGGTGGTCCGGGGCGTAGACGATAGTAGGCTGGGCAGTGCACTGCCTGGCCCTGTGACCATAAGCTAGGAACCCATCGCACACGCTGTTTGGTGCAAAGCAAATTGCGGCTTCATGCCCTCTAGCACCAAAACGCTCGCACATGTAGAACCCGCCCATAGACGCTGCTGGAGGTGGGGGGGACTCGGGCTGGTTCCAGCCATTTCCGGTGTTACGAGTCCAACCAGTGTCCCCCGGGTTCTGCTGCTATTGAAGATGATGCTGTGGCTGAGGTGGGTGCTGCTGCTGGTAACTGTGACCTCCACCCCAACGCCACTGCTGTTGCCTCTGATGCGGCCAGGCGCCTCCATACTGCTGCTGCTGCTACTGCTGCTGCTGCTGCGCAGTGCCTCGATACTGCTGCTGCTGCTGCTGCCCGAATTCCTCAAAACCGAAGACCATCTCCATAGTCAATCCTCCCCGATACTACTCCCCCTCTAACACAGTATAGGGCTCTTGCGGCCTCCGGGCCAGAAGCAACACGATTATCGTGTTTATGTACGCCGCTGTCGAACGCGTTCTTTGTAACCGCGTGCCTATACCATGGGTCGTCAAGGAGAGAGTCGTAGATAAAGTACACTCGTACACCCACAGATAACAAATACACACCACAAGTAGAGCCAGTACCTGTCGTCCAAGGCCCATCATAAACACCACAAAGGAGTGAGCCGTACCTTTCCGTCACGCTCCACCCTCATATGTATACGGGCAGTATCTTATCATCAAAGCCCGGGTCGTATCTTAACATCAGTGACTGCCACCGCAAGAGGCAGCATCCACGCGAGGCATCCATCATCTCAGATCATATTGCCTCGCCACGCCATATAAAACCCAAACTCCGTAGACCAGTATAAAACCCCCATATATCGGGAAACCAGTATCAAGCAACCGCATACCACGAACAGGCACCTTGAATGACTTAATTTGACTATTTCATTGTCGGTCAAAACTATAAAACGTTATAACGGCCTGCGTAGTAACGTGCGCTTTTGCGTGCGTGTGCGACGCGCCCGAACTTTAGGCAACGCCGGCGGAGTCTTGGGAGGGCTCGCCTTCGCCCTCCGATAGGTTAGGCCCTTGGCTGCTTTGGCTGCTACTACTGCTGGACTGGCTGCTGTCGGTGCATGCTCATTACGCTACCGGTCTTGCACTGCGTACCTCTAAGCTGGTGTAACGCGTGATGCATTATGAGACAGCATGTTCATTTTGAAAAGGGTTTCGGGGAGAATATGAAAGAAATACCTGGTACTACCCAGGGGACGTGATTTAGGGGATGATAAGGTGCCATCCCCGGAGTTTCCAACGTAAACTAAGGGCACCCGGGGCCCAAATACTCGGCGAGTATGAAGTGTTACTCGTACCCGTGGCGGGTATTAGCAAGCCGGGTAATACTCGCGAGTACCCGGGTAATTGGCAAAAGGGTAACACCTCTATGATAACGTACGTAGTGTTCGGCATCTTCGACAGGACGGTAGGAACGGGGTTTAACGGCCGCACGGGACGGTAGGAGCAGGTCTTTTGTCGACGGGACAGGGCGGTAGGGGCAGGTATTGCCGTGGTTCTTGCTGTGCTAGTAGTTCCAAAGCGCGCTTTGACAAATTCAACGTATGTCTGCGACAATACCTGCCCCTACCCCCCAACGAGAACCACTCGCGTTGCCGTTGCGTGCTGCTAAGCTGCTGCTGCGATTGTTGTTGCTGCAGTTAGTTGCCGGACGCCGACCACGATTTAACAACATAATGCAAAGCTTAGATCCGTCTGGCGTTGTGAAATGGCACGGGCAAGACAGAGGGTGCGACAGCAGTACTGTAGTAGCGACAACAATGACGGCCAGACGCATCCCACGGCAGTAGATGTGCACCATGTTTTTTCTGAGGGTCGTCACTTGGGGAGCTCTGTACCGATGAACAATACCACCATGGCCGAAGCATACAATCAGCAATGTGGCAAGATGCGTTACAAAATCAGCCAAAAAACTGTATATACCTCTATCGTAACGTGCAACGGCCAGCGGAAAATAAGCAGCTGGGCAGACCGGACCCTACCGAAGCAACTAAGAGAGAGGTGATTGGACGAGGAGCACAAGAAAACCAAACACAATACGCGAAGGGGCCCACAAAGGCATACACGGGACTTACAACCCGGATAAACCAAGACTAGGAGGCGAAGGTGAAAGACGTGTACGTCGCGATGAGGGATGAATGCTCGCGTCTACACGTCTACCAGACTCTCGAACAGTGCAGGGAGACCAGAGGATGCCACGCCGTCAGCGGCAGCGGCGACGACGGCTAGCGCCGCTACTACTGCCGACAGATGCCGCTGCGATCTTCCCGAGGGTGCGAACAGTGAAGAACAGAAACTAAACTCGAGAGCGAGTTGAAGGTCTTCATCAACTATCGCCGATCAAGCCGAAACAAACCCCTTCCCACGAACCCCGCACAACTCATACTCGGCGGTACCAGCGACAGACGCTCCCACCTCCTTTCTCCACACGAACGGGTATATGCCACACCTTGAGCTGGGGAAAGGCGGGGATGACCACACACAAGAGTATGGGCATTTTTTAGTGGAAAATGGTGCGCTAACCCCGCTCCGCCTATCAGTCCAGCCCTTTCAAGCCCGACACACCCAGGTTTATCCGCGCCTACGGAGGGAAGTAGCCCCACAGCTCCTCAGGACCGGTGGATCTGCTGCACTCACCGCGGCAGCAGATACCGCAGACAACCCTCACATACACATAGTGTACTACACTACCGGCCCTCTCATAGGAAAGTGCCCCACAATAAACTCAGCCTAAACATTACGGGGGAAATCGGAAAGTCGATAGCTAGTAGTGTGCTGAAGTCAGTGTGGGGCACACCCCTTTATCAAATAAGAAAGAAAGTCAGCCTAAGCCCGATTTCTGGTTTCTTATGTTCGGGCCGGCACTGTACTGTAAGAATACCGCCATCGCGCGCAGTATCATACCTCCTTTTTTCGGCACCACCTTCGCCGATAGTCGGGGGGCGCCGTAAACAACGAGCCCTCAGGGGCACGTTTATCATCTAGATTGTTGGCTCCCGAACCACTCCATTGACGGTTACTGTCGCTGCGGACGCTACTGCAGTAACTCCTTGACCAAAGACGCATGCTGCTGTAAGGCGTGGCATCGAGCATTTCTGGGGTTTCTCACGCGAGGACCCCTACCCCCACACAGCAACCGACACTTTTGACGATATCGAGACTGGTGGCTAGGTCCGAAACCCTATCTTCAGGACGGGCTGGGCGGGCTGTAAGGGCCGTTGTTATCGAGCCACTTTGTTTCCGAAATTCCCAATGTTTTGTTTCCAAAACAACCAGGAAAACAGGAAAAACAGGAACATTTTCCAAAGTTTGGAAATTTAACAGAGGGCCCATTCCTATATTTCGGGGGGGGGGGGGAAATGGCCCAAAGTAGGCGTCTACAGCGAAACATATAACACGACCGTAGATGAGAAAGGAGATAAATGCTCTGTTGACGAGCTCCGTTGGTGTGAACTGGTTGTCGGGCTACAATTGGCATGCCTCTAAATACATGGCCAACCCTATACCTACAGCGCAGCAGTTGCCGAACAAGAAAAAAAAACTAGAGAAAAACTCATTGGCTTCACGATCACTCCTCCAGTACGCCCTTACCTATGGCCTCAGGTCATCCATACGCGCCTTCAATTGTCGCTCAATAATCACGGCTGATGACTCGTTCGCCTGTTGCACGCATGGTGTGCACCGTGATCGTGGAAGGGAGTGGTACAAATGTATCACGCCGGCAACGAGTACCCACCACCCGGGGTCGTATATTATATAGGTATCACAGACCAGCCACACATAGATGTATTACAGTAGTCGATCCTCGTATGTATGTCCTTACAGGCCATGTTTTCGCGCACCTCCACGTCACGTAGCCGGGCCGGACCATTCTATAGAGAGCCAGGGCGACGGTAGGGGTGGTAGCGCAGTAGTTTAATCTTCATGATCTCCTCACACAACCAGGGCCGCCATGTCTCACTGGGAACATGGCTTCGAACGTGTATGTTCGCTGAACCTGGCCCATATTTCTACGCGCTTCGCACCGTAGTTCTAAACCAAACACACCTATTCGTTGATCGCGTGAGGAAGGAGCCCAACCGGGCAGAAAATGCCGACCCAAAAACGTGGAACTCCTGTCGTGGGTGTGACGCATACTACAACATACAGTACGGTAGAGGTGCACCATGTTTTTTTTCTGAGGCACCCCGCTTGAGGAGCCCTACACTATTAGTGAGTCAAACACAGATTTCGGGAGGGAAATAAACGTGCCCTCCCGATAAACAATCCCATGCCCAAAAGTATGCAATGAAAAATACTGGAACACGAGAATGCAAGCTGGACGAGTTTGGATAAAAGGAGCGCGACCGTTGAGAACACGCTTCGTTTCAGCCAAAACGTGTTACCTCTATCGCAGCACGCGCCGGTTGGTCTATGTCCAATTGCCCCCAGCAGGCGAGCTACCCAGCCGGTGCGGCATCTTGGGACACGTCCTCCACACGAATAATGCCCCGTGACACCATATAGAACACATGTTGCACGCAGACTACTGTAGTATCAACTACCGCAGCATCACAAATTCAGTACTCAGTTGTCATCGCCAACGTGTCGATCACAATGCAGCGGGTAACCCGGGTTACGAACACCAAATACACGAAACATTGCGACTTATAAAGAGCGGTCAAAACAATAATAGGAGGGTGGGGCGGCAGAAAAAGGGGGCACCATTTATTTCCAGGCTTGGCTGCCCAAACCAGCGACTACCCCACGTGTGCTCACACGTGCAGCATGAACCTAGTGCTCGTTTGCGCTCGACGTGGGGATGCTGACCTGCACTTGATGCCTTTCTCGAAAGGAGTGGCTACCTGCGGGTCGTTACATATCACTAAAACCGACCATACTCTATCCCAGTCCCCGATACAGACATGCCTCATTCTCTCTACCAATAAACCCTGTTTTGTTCGTTACTCCGGTCGCGGAGGCCGTTACGTCGTCTACGTACAACACTACAGTACTGTACCCGTCAAGTATTTCTGCTTATCCGTACACCTAAACACGACAATCGCACAGTAGATAAGATCACGGACTTGTTGAGAGTGCTAATTTTTTTATAATGCTTGTCACGGGCATGGTTTTAACTCGTGCCGCCTACTGTTGTATCGATAGATGGTGTGAATCAAGAGGGACTCCGTAACATCCTCCTCCCTGTAATATAGCGGTGGACTCCCGCGAAACCATATAGCCACCTCCAAATTTCCCGGAGACAGACCGCTTGGAAAACCGAAACGGGGCCCATGCAGCTAATGAAGGCGAAACTGTTGTTGTATACCTCCCTGCCGACGCGGCAGTGACCATGCAGCTACTGGAGGCAACACTATTGTATAACTCCCTGCCGACGCGGCCATAAAACCACACACGGTATCACACGCAACGTAACACACACATCGGAAACAGTTTTCGAACCCGGTTTCTCCTAAAACTAGAGGGGCTCGTACTATACAACAAAACAATAAAGGGTTGTTGCTGCTGGGAAGAGTTTGTTGAGATGTTCCCCGTATAGACGCACGGCTCGGCGTTATGCACTCCTCTCACCCCTGTTGTCCAGAAACAAAAACAGCTTGGAAATTTTGTCCGAGCAAGTTGGTCAACAATGGTTCGTGTGTTTTGAGGTGCATATTTGGTGTTTTCGAACGAGCACTACAGTACCTGGTACGTGTGGTAAGGGTCATTCTTATCGATCAGCTTTCCCCCCTAATTTCCAATATTTTTTTCCAAAACAAAACGCTCTTTCGATACCGCCTGAAACTACCAATCATGGTGCAGCTTCCGTGCTGTAGAAGTAGCAGAACCAGTAGTGAGCGTAGTAGGAGCTGCAGCTGCAGCAGCAGTAGTAGTAGCAGCAGCAGCAGTAGTAGTAGTAGTAGTAATAGTAGTAGCAGCAGTAGCAGTAGCAGCAGCAGCAGTAGTGCTCGTCGTCAACTACACGCGAAGGAAGGCCTTTGGAGTGGCAGGCCGTCGGAGTTCCACCCGTATTTGATTGCGTACTCCTTTCAAACGCTGGAAATATCAGACATGGGGGAGCATAGGCTCTAGCTCGTCCACAGGAACGGACGAATCGCCGATGGTGTCGCCGTGGTCGCCTTGCCCGTGGGGACGCTCCTCGTGGTCTAGCCCTTTTTGGTAGTAGGACCAAGACACCTGGCAGGGCAACGCGACAGCATATTGGCAAGTGATTACAATTTCAGGTGCCGAGGAAAGAGGGTTGATGGCAACAGGAACGACATTTTCCACTTCAACCACAGCAGTTACTTTGGCCGTACCTGTACCGGGTACCTGGTATTTAATAAAATTAACATAAATACGTCAGCTGTGAGTTCAACCGATTTAATAGTAGATACTCAACTTTGCGAGCTGCGTAGAATGTTTGTTCTATGTGCTATTTCGTGTGGGATTCGTGATGTACTAGGAACTGTGGTAGGTACTATTCGATTTTAGAATACGCCGTTCGCGCGTGTTACGTGTTTATTCCTCGTTAAATATATAGTTCAGTGACTCCCCTGGATACTACCTGGGTCAGCAGGACAATGTAACAAGGATATTCCATGATCATTCTGCGCACTGATACTGTATAACCCGAATAGAGGAGACACGTATGGTATTTGGCACAGTAATCTTATACATCTATATCAAATAATGTGTTGTTAGAGGTTTTATACGAGGGGGGGGGGGTCTATGTGTATGGTCGTGTTTGTGTAATCATAGGTCCGCACGTCCTTATGACATTGTGGGTGGAGAGCAGGGTGGAGAGTGTAGCATTCGTTGTTTTATGTAAACGTTTAAGTCTTGTTGTTTAGTCGTTGATATGCTGTATTTTATGAAGTATTATTTACGAAGTAGATATTATGATGGGGAGATGTTTGGTCCGCGAATCGGAGATACATTTCTATTGAGTTCGTACCAGTTTTGACGAGACCAATTAATTTAATATATCGGGTAATGTGTCGGCGCGTTTGAATTTCGATTGTGTACTCGAACGAGAAGCAAGTCGGGCAAGAGACAGCAAGTGAAGTGAACAGCGATCGCCTCCCTCCCACATGTGGGTGATATAGCCGTCTATCATGCGTATTTGGGTCATCGGAAAACAACCGCCAACCGTTAGCGATCCCGACATCGATCGGATCGTGCCATTGGACCTGAAATAACCGCCCGCAACTCACAGCCCCACCAGTAAACGATGCTGTGCTGTCGTATATGCCAAGTGCCAGGTACTACATCGAACGATTGAACTTATGCTGGACGTGTGCTGCGGTGGGGGTCGGTAGCATGTTTTGGCCGAACTTGTTTTCGACTGACTATTACTGACTATTACTTACTAACATTACCAGTGTCTCTTACTGACAATTACTGGCAATTACTGAGTACCACTGATTATTACCGACTAATAGATACTAGCACTGACTAATAGTGACTATTACTAACTAATAGTGACTATTACTGACTAATAGTGACTATTACTGACTAATAGTGACTATTACTGACTAATAGTCGTATTACTGACTAATACTGACTTTTACTGACTATTTACGACTATTACTATTGGTGTAATCCTCAACCGAGGAACTACAGCAGTGCCTACGTACCTACTGTAATACCGACGATCTCGCTTTTGTTTTAGTATGCATAGTTGAAACAATATCTACGACAGTCCGAGGTTTAGCGCCCATAATTTTAATACATATATATATATTGGAGTACTGTACAACTATTAATAGTGCTATACGAAAAACACATATATACTTTGAAGTATTCGTATAGAGCCCCTCAAGTGGAGAGGGAGCCTCATAAAAAATAGGTGCCATCTCTACCGTAGCAACGCCTCGAAACAACCGCACATAGGATACATGCGGGTTTATCATGTTAACGCTTTTTCAGCCCGTGGCCGCATGCAAATCTACGAATTCAAGCCGGGTCTCCCCAACTTGTTGCCGGCCGAGCCCGTCAAAAGGGGCATGGACAAGAGTATGAAAGTTTTCAATATCGATTGGAAATCGTGCCTACAAGTATTATCGTCTCGTCGATCCTGGTAGGATCCAGGGGAGTCAACGGCCAGTAGTATATCGCGAGGAAAGTACCTAACGCTAAAATGGAATAATACCACGCAGCTAGCAAAGCTGAATATCGACCGGTCGGGAGAATTCACAGCTGACGTATTTCTTAGTTTATTGTAAAATAACAAGCAGAAGGAGAATCCTTGTCGCCCTGCGCTGAAACCCTGCGCCTCATACTCAGCCCACATGGGAGCCACACGCATTTTGAGAGCCTCTTTAACGATGCATTGGCTTTTAACCTCATGTTGTCGTGCTTTGTACACAGCCGTCAGTGCCCGGAAGCACATACCTTACTGGGGTTTAGAGGCCCTCTCCTGAATGTTTGCATGAACGGTATAAAACCATTTTAAACACAGCAAATATTGTAGGACAAAAACATTAGCCTGGAAAAACAAACGAATTTGGTATCTGGTGTCTTCTACTGCAGTACGTGGGCGCCTTGATATGTACCAGGTATACAACTAGAACATACATTAGGTAGGAAAACAAACACATATCTGGCATCATGTAGTATGTACATAGAATACAGTTCTGTGCATTCAATGCATCGAAATACCTACTGATACGTACTTACTCGTATGTACATGCCAGATATTTTTTATACCCAGACCATACTTCCTTCTCTATACACATAGACCGTACCTACCTTGAAGTAGTAGACGACGAGGCCCGTGTACAGTAACCAGTACATTCCGTCGGAGTTCACAGGCACGTGGTATTTGTCCCTCGCTGAGTGCAAGCGCAGCGCCACCAACACTGCCAGCAAGAACCTAGGAGGCCACGAGTGCACGTACACCTTCACAGCCCACGATGTCCTCCTCTGGAAAATGCCCCAGAGGCCGACAGCTCCGGCCAAGATGGTAAGGGCGCCTTCGAAAATCCGAGGTTTCCATCGCGTGCCAACGACGCACAACAAGGACAGACGGCATGGATTGACACACACAGGTACACGAAGGCGTCGCACGATAGGAAATAAGGTCAGACAAGGCCTTGCGTTTGATACAGCAGACGTGTTATACATATATATATAGATGGGGGCTTGAGGTTTCAGCCGAAACGGCACTCGCCGGCGGGGCCTCACTCTGAGGATCTACGTACGTACGCAGGCGATTGTCCAATGTGTGTGGATGCACCCGCAACGTTAAACCGTGAGTTTGTACGTTTTAGTGCCAGTTGGACGCATTTTCACGGTAGAACAAATCGTCTGCACCATCAGTCACTTCCTGTAGGACGGTTGGTATGGCTTGGTTTTACGAGTGCAAGCAGCTCAGCTAGCTAGCTAGCTAGCTAGCTAGCTCTGTCGGGGTGCCACCTGATCGTGAAGTCGATCGCAACGAAGACGGGGGGAAAACGGGATCAATGTACAACTATTTTAGATTCGTCCTGGAGCCTCCTCTTCTTTCACGCAACCACGATATGAAATTGTGATCCTAACACGCTAGCGAATACACCCTGGAACGAGTTCCCCGAAATCATTGTCGAACGCCGGCGGGGCACACCCAACGAACATGGTGGCGTCAATTCGATCTCGTAGAGATATTTCCTCGGACACACCGCTCGGGGTTTCCAGATCATGAATACTCCGACGACAAGAGGGAGGTATGATCGTATGATGCCGAACATCGTGTTGGCCAGGGATCTCTACAGTACGTATACAAAACGAAAACGATCTACACACAGTTGTTACACGTGCTACGGCAGAGGGTGGTCATTCGAGAGGCTCTATACATCACCTTAATACTGAGCTGGGAGGCGAATATAAGTGCTATGATACCAGATGAACAATCCCATGGATATAAGCATTACATAAAAGAAAGTGTTGCGACATAAAAACGAAATTCAGACGATTTTGGGTTAGTAACCCCTTAAGAACTGGTCCCACGAATTTGGGGACAAACTACGTAAAATTAGTGTGGGACATGTTCTTCAGTTCTGAATGGGTTAAGGGCCCCAGTCATCCAGAAACAAGTTTTACCTAAAAAATGCTACGTCTATCGTAGCAAACGTCTTG
Source organism: Saccharina japonica (assembly GCA_008828725.1). Classification (NCBI taxonomy): domain Eukaryota; class Phaeophyceae; order Laminariales; family Laminariaceae; genus Saccharina; species Saccharina japonica. The sequence goes on along the minus strand of MEHQ01001092.1, from coordinate 53,915 downwards.
TGTTTAATGTACATAGGGATATCATATTCACTCCTTCGACGGTAGGGATTGCACTTTTTTCCGGCTCATTTTATTTTTCGTAACCGCCTGCTTAAGCCCCTCAAGTGAGCAATTATCGGCCAGTAGGATAGTTTTTACTTGTGTGTTTTGTTTTCGGACTACTACGCATTAATAGCGCAAATACATATTTTTGTCGGGCTTCGCGAAATAAAATTATTCGAATTTATGTTTAAGGCGAGACATTGTGTTCCTCGTGTGAGGAGCTCATAAAATAATAAGCCGCCACCCCTATAAGGCGCCACCCTTATAAGGCGGCATTGCTCATGTCCGACGTATGGATCTTCCCACACTATACTCTGCGTTTCTTTTCCCTGTTGTGGAGACCTCGCCTTCGCAATTGGCCGAGGGGGGGCGTTAGGTGGCGTGTTGCGGTGCATTACGCGGCAATAGGAGTATTTCCCACATCTAATACGTACGGAAGGAAACTTGGTGAGCTACGTATCAAAACCAACTCTGGAATCGATATGAATTGGTGTTAGATTGCCGGCGTTCGGCCGTAACGATACACATGCGATTGCTGTTTGCCAGCGTTCGAGCGTATGCACAGTCAACGTATATATGGCCTCGGGTTTGCCAGGAAATGACCTGGAAACACTACTGTACGAAGAAGTAGCGAACGAGAACCAATCTGCGAAGATAGCCTTATTAGGACTATTTTCCATGGCAACACCCCCGACCGACACGGGGCGTCCAATAGACAGTTGTAATCCGCTCCTGGACGGTGGTAGTGACCCGTCAGGTCATTATCGCTAAGAAAAATGCAGACCCGATGTTTACAGGGTTGGCATCAAACACGCAGTCAATAAACACGATATTCCCAACAAAACAACCTTACCCTGCACGTATACGACCATCGGAAGGTGAAGAATTAGTTGAACATCACCCGCAGCTCGGTCCATGCTCTCCTTCAGCTCCTCGCAACTCGCCGTGATGGCGGCGGCCGACCCACTGCAGTCTAGCTCGTACTGCACTCGTTGTGGCGTGCACGGACAACAAAACACGTATGTATGTAGCAATGGCCCCGACAGAATGTTAGACGAGCTGCCGTTGAAGCGTGTCTAAGCACTCAGAACAGAGTTCCTCTAAACACAATACCACTCTGTCCCGAAATATAAGCATATTTGATACATCAGTATTAAAAAAAAAAGCTGCTTATATTTCGGGACAGAGTGGTAGTCCCTAGTGGACCAGAACGAAAACCAAAACGCCAACACAGAGCGATCAAAGCCAAGTTGCCGAATTTTTAAAGGGGAGCATTTTCCGGTCAGAGTGTCGAGATTCTCCTCTCCGGATCGTGCAGAAAAACAGTCCCCAATCCGCTCGCCAGGCCAGGCGGGTGGAATTCAGTAAGCGACCACTGCATCAGCCGATCACCCGTGGGTGTTTAGGCGAGAGAGAACAGCTGTATGTGGGTATTCGACGCCAATACTTGGACTGCAACAAAGGACAAACCACCAAAGGGGAATTGCATCCAAGCCTTGGGAGAGGTTTGCGGTGTCACCCAACTGACATATGGAGTATATTAAGCCATACGCTAGGGCACGTCATGGATGCGGCCCCGTGATGTATGCGGTTCCCTCATCGAAACCCCCTCTATCCGTTTCCTAGATTAGATACGCGGTGGTGCGTCACTTATTGTCAGTTATAAAACACTCCCGAATCGATGTTCGTCCATACGTCCGTCCTACTGGCCGTTTACGAATGCTACACAGCCCCCAAACATCGCTGATACGTCATATTATTTAAATACGTGCTGGGGCTGAGCCATATCGTATTATACGATTCAGAAACAAACGTTTAGAGCGTCCACCCCGCCCTACCCTACCCAACCCTACCCAACCACACCCCACCAAGCCCCACCCCACCCCACCTCACTCCACCCAACCCCACCCCACCCCACTCTTCCCAATGACTCGGGCTCATCGGTTTGCCCGTACCGTACTCCAAAGACAGGCAGTTGTTGTTGTAAACGACAATCAATTCCTTGAGTCCGTGTTAATTGTTGTTTACGGTGGTAAGACGGACTGCGGGTAGGCTTACCTGCAACTCCATTTTCGACAGCATCACGTTAAAGCTGGACACGAGGTAGCTGACCATGAAGAACGTGCACCAGAAGCCCCCGAGCAGGTCGCCTGCAGCCAGGAGCCCCACTCCTGCATTCCCCAAACACGTTACATATGTATAGGTGTTACGACAGCGTCACGTAATGATATTTTGCAATATTAGAGGGAGAAACGTGGTGCGACGTGTASGGCGTGCTTGAGGTTTCCTATGCAAGCCCAGAGTAGAGGTGAACGTCGCACAGAAAAAAGCCACACGATCGTGGCGGCAAGGAAGGGTGATGCCTTACGGAATTTCTGACCCCGAAGGGGATTAGCACTGGTGGCCAGGGAGTGCTCATCAACGGACAAGCTGTCGATCTTTGGAGCCTAGCCTACCATAACTCCCATGGGGACGGTTATGAGGAAGCCCCTGAAGATAGGGGCCTCCTTGAGTTGGCCCAAATGCGCGAACAGGCCTCAATGGAGACTGGTTCTACGGTAGGGAATGGCCGGCCGTTTCTGGGGCTCCGCACGTAAGGAGCTCCATACTATTCCTAGGTAGGTGGAGGACCCGGCGTGAGGCTGCAATTGCTGTGCCTACGCAACCTGTAGACTGAAACACGATACACCGGGTAGTATGCAAGATGTACGGCGCATTCATGGGGCGAGGATCTGCCAACGTTTTCTGTCGATGCCGGCGGCGACCAGAGCTTGCAATGCATGATGCGTACCCGCATGTGGTAGGTGCGTACTTTACAAATGTTGATGTAACGCGTGCGGCCCATGTTCAATGAAACGACGACCACGACGGGAACTTGCCGGAAACCGGCTCTAAATTTACTGTTGCGGGCCTGACAGCGATTTATAACCGAAAGCAGAAAAAAGCCGTTTCGAACTAAAATAAGTTTCAGCCTCTGGAAACCCCGACGCCGGTACCAAGAAACAGCCGCGGTGTCGCAGGTGCCGTGTTGATGTCGGGGTTTACGTCGAGGGCGTGGAAAACTCAATGTGTATCATGAACCTTCTGAAATAGGCGAATCTAACAAACTCCAAGGCCTTTCGTTGAAGTTACTGGGCCTACTGTATGTAGTGTTCCAGCTACGACGATCCTCCACATACACAACGAATGTTCGAGAAACAATAGTTACCGGCCTGCTGTACTACCTGTTGATTCGAGATAAATACTACACCATTGTAGGAAAATGCTTTCGACGCAGCTTTCAAAGCCGAGTAGCAACTATCAAACCAGTCGAACTCACAGCTGACGTATTTCTAATAGTTTTATCAAGAACAACACATGCGAAGGTCGACCGTGTCGCCCATCCCCAACAGCGGTGCGTCGAAGTACGGCGTCTGCTTCGGACTGCTACGCATGATACTACTACCGTAGTACTGACGAGAAAAACAGAGGCGTGGTGAACCAGTATATCGCTGCTCTTACCTGTACGAAGAGGGCAGCAGAAGCAGCAGCTGGACGATGGACCCCAACATTTTTGACCACCGATAAATCCAAGAACGTTCGCATGGACCACGTTGGGCGCAGACGATTAAGAGAGGAACATGTCACCGTGAGAGTCAGGCCGGGAGGTGCTGATGGCATTTGTTCGTCAAGGAAGGCGTACAATACACACACGACAGTAGTGCCACACATCCGCATGCCGAGCAGTCCACACGAGTAGAGCACTCACTTGGCAAGGTCTGAGTATACTAGTTGTTGTACGTGCCGGGTGGTGTGTCCATGTGTGCAGGCATGATACTATAACTACGGCAGGGGCGCTAGCCCGATTTCATTATCGCACCTAGGCCACTCGGGTCGGTGGCTTTGTACCTCGCTCAAAATTGGACATGAAACAATTGTGCTGACGTAGCGTGAAAAACAATTCCGTGTCGGTGCATAATATCGCCAAACCGAGAGGCGTAAAACACTCGAGACATTCCATAATTCGGCTTTGTCAGCCGGCCCCATGACTCTGACTTGTTTCAACAAAAGGACCTGACCATGACCCCCTCATGCTTGGTAATTTGACTTCTTCTGCGGCCCGCCTACAGCCACGGAAATACAAAACGCGAAGCGTGTGTGTGTCCTTACTATACTTGACCTATATAGGACGACTGAGCAAAATACGGTCATGGTCGCGCTGGGCAACAAGGCATGTATGCGGTAAAAGGCAGTTGGACCTGCCTCATTTGGTATGTTTCCATTCTCCTCATTTAAGGCCGCATACGCCTTAACTCGGGGATAAGGCCGAACCGGCCGAAAAACAACGGGACCAATCGCTCCGGACCACAAGGCCGACAACGGTCTTAAAAGTGGCAGAAATCGCTTGGATATCTTTTTAAAGTTTTAAACAGGGAACAAGCCGATTTGGCATGCCCTACTTCTACGTTTGCCTTATAGAAAATGCCCCATTGTGAGGTACCTGCTTTACCTAATATTACTAGTAGTTGTATACCTGCAGTAAGCCACGGAACAAGTCATCGGTTTATATTGTAGGTTGAATTATTTTCTTAAAAAGTCATTTGTTTTAGTGAGGCAGTTTTCGGTGGGGGGGYGGAAAGTAGAAGCCGCAAACAAATTAATGCGCCGTCCTTGCTGACGATGCTGCCGTGTTCGTCGCTTTGTCTGGGCCTTGTTTCCCTGTATGAAGCCCAACAAGGGTAAGCAGTAATGATCTGCACTTTCGCAGTCTAGCGGGCGAATGACATTCGCTCTAAAACGTTTGCCCCCTGCGAGGAGCAACCGCAAGGAAGATCATTCTAGTGCGAGCAACGATTGCGTTGAACAACAAGCAAAACCGGCGGGGTTCACATTGACATTGATTTGCACACTATGTTAGCGGTGGTAGATGAGGGATAGAGAGCTTCCACGGCGGTGTCACATGAGTGACTCCACTTCCACATGGATGGATATACAGGTAAAACACGGATGGACACGTACTATCCGGAGTCTGGTTGCATTGATTGAAGCTCACCGAGGCTTCGAAAAGAAACCGTGTACAGCCTTCGCGAGAATGTGAGCCAACAACCACGGTGCGTACCGCTCTCAGTGGGTAAGCTACTTTGCGACACACCGGGATGAAAAATGAACGACCTTCAACCCACGGGCGAAGATACACTAAGGGTAAAGAATAAAGAAGAGGGACAATAACAGTAGAGTACGTAATTTCAAGTTCTGGTCGCAGAACACAACCGCAGCGAACGAATATAGGCAGGGGGCGTAAATTATGGAAACGTGGAAATCGGGACACCCCCCCCCACGTCTTTTCGGAAATGCCAAACTAAAGGGGGCAAATGCGAAAGGCAGGCGTTTAAACTCACAATAACCTCCTTTTGAATACAGAAGGGGAAATCGCTGATGAAAAAATAAGATACGACGATTTCAGCAAGGCAACTGTAATGCGTGCATTTTGAGAGAGGTGACAAGAAAACGTCGGTGCTCCGAGTTTTGCTGGAACGGAAGGGAGGTCGCACACGAATGTACATGTGGGCGCCCAAGGACTTTACTCGTAGTCGGTTCAAAGAGAAGCGTAAAAATGATATGTAAGAGAGGATTAATCAAATTATTTTATTTTGGTCGCGATTAAAAGGGTTTCAAAAAGGGCAAGAAACGTCCAAATTTTCGCGAAAATATAATCGCAGAAATCGCGGGCCAGTCGAAGCGACGGACGACGCGTGCACGAGGGGGTAAATATAGGAGGTATTACACGGGTAGCACCTTGGGGATCCTGAGCTGGATGATTTCGTTGTTGTCGTATAGGAGCTCCATATCCGACCCAAAACTGATTTTGTTTATGAACAATGTAGCTTTTACCGTGAAGTATCTCGTGGCCTATATACGGAGGCATGCTTAAAACGATAGAGGTGACCATGTTTTGCTCTTAAGGGTGGCCATTAATCACGTGTTGAGGACTCTATACCCACCAAAAACTGATTTTAGGAGAGAAAAAAAAAGGGCTTCGTAACCTTGAGTAAGCGACGAAACATGATTGCTGAGTATAATGGCGACAAAAAGCAGAGATTTTGGTAAGGCGCCTGGTTCGTTCTGAAATGTTATCAGCAAAAATAAGGCATGATCCGGCGGTAAAACAGAGCGTATATCGACTGGTGCTACGGTAGGAGGCGCTTTCAGTACTTTTTGTTTTAGCCGGTAGAGCCTTCTGGGAGAGTGACACGTATTTACAGCGGTCAAGTAATTTAGCTTTAAGTTTCGGGCTACGTCACCACATCGACATTACTTCTAACTCCTGGAATAAGCAAGTAATTCGTTGAGTCTAATTTTGAGTGAGGCGCAGAGCATTCGCCTTGTGGGTAAGCTGGAGGAATTTAGTTGCGGTACACCCCCCATATCCATACTGCTGTAGGTGGTAACGAAAATACTGGTGTGAACGGATATAATCGGGTACAACAGGCAGTCAGTCTTCATGCAGTTCAGGGTGAGGAGTGAATGTGAGTGATAGACAGATATGTATCGGCAAAACGCACATTACGTACGTAAATACTGTACAGCTGTCGGCGCGGCGTAAGACTTAAAACATATATGACGGTTTGGGACATGAAAAAATACACGCTCCGTGAAAGCACGAAAAAAAAACACCTTGCATTATCGACGCGAAAATTGTAGACGGAATGTCTACAGCAGCAATCCCGCTACTGTCACTGGCTGACTCAGCTTTTTGTTTAATCTACAAATAGTGTAAATCATTGTCGAGGAGATACATACGATACATGTATGTAGCAGGAAGTTATGCGTACACACAACACCCGACATTTACCTTTTGCCATGAAAACCAAAAAAAAGCATACAGCCGAGCTGACATATTGGCGGCAGCAAAATGGTGTTTTTAAAGACAATCGTTATCTATACTGCTCACAATTTGATATCATCGCGCATAGAACAGCTCTACACTGCTGTCTCCGCAGCAAGCGAAAGCGAAAACACGCAACTCACGAGTCGACAGGTGCATCCTCCCACCACCAATCCTTGGTCTTACTCAGGCCATCCTCCGTCTTGACATGATCCTCGGCAGGCGCCTGCTTTGTTTCCCCTTGGGGTGCTCCCTCGCTTGTCGCAGCACTGGTCTCGGTCTTCATGACACACCAAAACGCCGGCTGCTACAATATAAAGCAGTGCGAACAAGAGATAAGTTTTGTTTTTGTTATCTCAAGGGGCGTTTTTGTTACGATCGCATAACGTTTACCCTGCTGTTCCTCTTTTAGTTGAAAAAGTAAGCACTGGAAAATCACGGAAGAAGTAGGAAAATCAGCATCGCAAACATCCAATTGCCATCATTAATTCGTACATGTAGTAAATAAAAAGAAGAAAACCAGACGCTATCATCCGGATATTTTTGATACGACAAGCTACCAATCGATTACGCTGCTCCGCCATTAAGGACAACAAGCTCTCTCTTTGGCGGACGCCGGAAAAAAATAAGTAATCAATCGTATTTACACCACCACATATAATTATGGTGAGTTAACGCCACCATTTATATATATATAATATATATTGTAGGTGTCACCACACTATCATATTATTTGCCTTCCGACAATGTGCAGGGCATTACTCATTCAGAACGAAAAAGCTGACACAATTCGTCGAATACCACCAATCTCCTCCAACCAACCAATGATCCTCCCCTGCGTCTGCTCAATTGAACACACACTATTAATACCACCCTTTGACCACATTCGTAATACAGTACAGGACACCTAATAAGGAACAGGAAATCTAGCTCAGGCTAGATTTCTTATTTGAAAGAGAGTGATTTCTACACTAATTTCGAGATAACGACTCCCGAATTTCTTATTTTCCTTCAAACATCATCCCGGCTTTCTTAATAGCCTGTTTCTTAGTAGGTGTCCTGTACTGTACATATACAATGACAAGGCTTGCAACGTTCCGTAAGCTTGTGTGATTTATTGTTGTCGAGCCCATGCCACGGCAATTTTGTTTTTTACTTTCTTGAGCTGGTATCGTATATACATACTCTATCGTATCAAGGCGATGTTTTAGTAGTACCAGGACTAACCAGCCCACCCTGGCTACCCTGACAGACTCGAACGCTCGCTTCTAAGTTCGCACTCCTGAGGCGAACCACGTCGAAACAGCACATATTTGCATCTAGTCTAAAATATAGACCTCTACTATTGAATGATGCTTGTAGTTGTGGGCACAGTAAAACAAAGAAAATACCTCAAGGCCATAGAGAGGGTAATGTCCAACGCCTATTCCCCGGTTTCTGGGTCCCTCAAATGTAATAGAGATGTTTTGTTGGTACAGTCAATCGCGCGGCCAGTTTGACACGCTGCGTTTGAACGTTCGGCTGGTTCGTGCCTTATAGCTGAGAGCAAACGTACGAGCATATCATGTTTTCTTTACATTCATGTACAGCAACTTGTGATTATCTCCAGCTTGACCGTCTGCTCCCTCTCGACCCAGGCCTATCATACACCTCGTCGCCGGGGTGTTGCAGTGGTCCAAATGTCCAAATTGATCGAACGCATGTACAGCACAGGACACCTAATAAGAAACAGGCTAACAAGAAAGCCAGGCTGATATTTGGAGGAAAATAAGAAATTCGAGAGATGTTATCTTGAAATTAGTGTAGAAAGCACCCTCTCTCAAATAAGAAATCCAGCCTGGACCAGATTTCCTGTTTCTTATTACGTGTCGTGTACTGTACTCTCGTAGGTGGTCACCGTGTGTCTGTAGGAAACAGTACGAAATCTACGTACACCATTTTCTTGATCGGCCAGAAAAAACACAGAACGACGTTAGCCTTATACCTGGTATCTGGTTTTGAAGTTTATTATGGGAGGGCCGATACTGCTGTAGTGCATACAGTATTCGCGCTACTTCCCCAGCTGCCTCCCTTTCGTAACTCAGATCCAGGGTTAAGGCATCGGATAGCGGGCGCTCCTCATCCCCTCTTATGGCCGTACAATAAACCATCACCACTACTGCCACTAGCACTGCTGGGTATGTGGTCTTCACACCAACAATAAACCGTTCTTTTTCTTTCTACCGGTCGACATTATCCAGCACACTCAGTGTTCGTGCTACTGTAGTTCTCGAGATACTACTCGTATAGGTTTCGTGGTGACACGCTATCAATGCTAAGTCGGGCGCGCCAGTGGTCTAACAGGAAACCACGAAGCCTGTTAGGTTGGAGGTCGAGGGTTCGAGTCTCCGTACGTCGTAGGGAGCTTTTGTTCTCAAATGACACCAACTGTCGAGAGCGCATACTATCATAATATAGCGTGGGTAAGCACAATTCGACGAGAGTTGACGAGGGAAAGTGCTGCAATCTTCTCGCGATAAAAATGCAAGGCAAGAACCGCAGTAGGGGAGGAGGTTGAAGAGCCCAATTTGGGGCCCCGATTACGATCGAAGTGCACATACTAAAATGTGCGAGACCCCAATTATTTTGTTGTTCTTAYATTGTCTGAATTTGTATCATRGCTTTGGTGCGTGAAGTCTCTGCCAGCATGACACCAACGGCTATTTTTCGTCTACAATACCGTCGGTGGGAAGAAGTGGTGTTGATTGTTTGGGCCAATGGTGGTTGTGAGCGCCTCCTCGGTTATTATGGGCGATGTCGAGGAACGGGACGATTTTCTCGCGGGACACCTCCATGTTTCGACGTCTTGCGTTAGGGCGGTAGTCCGTAGGGCTACTACTGGCAAATATGTCCACCAATCACCCATCCAATCTAAGCCTTACACCTAGCACTTCCCCCCTTCAAACCAGCGGGGCTTTCGGTCTCTTCGCATGGGGCCGTATGTGCCTACGAGTCRGAAGTTCTTAACAATCTATATGGAGAACCAGGGAGAGCATTTATCTGGTTTCGACATGCATGAGGAAATTCGCATTTCTTTTTAAATCGCTTAGATGGTGGTCGTGATATTCGTACTCACGACCGCCACGTACAACCCATTTCTTGCCGACGACGCACTTTGTTTGGGCATTAATCGGTTGGGCTACTGGTAAAAGGTTTGCAATCTGCTGAGTAAGCCTCGTAACACATGGTTATCCACGACGTCAGCGATATTGTAGCAGCACCTTCGCAACATGTGGGAGTTAAAATATAGCGTCCAGGGAGAACAAAAATGCGATGGCGACTAGTTACAACCTATGTATGGATGGTAGAACATAAGCAGTCCACATTATATTATGAGTGATTTAGTAMGGTTACAGGGGTGACACGAGGTGCCCAATAAACAACACCTCCTTTTTGATTGGTTAACCCATCTACCCRGATCCCACCCGGACCATATCTCATTTGGCCCCTTGCTCCCACATAGGTGCAGAAGTATAGTGTTTTGGGGCTAGGGTTGGAGTTAGGGTTAGCGGAATAGCGCGCGGACTGCAGTCCATGGGCTGTAAATCTTGTTGCCCTTCAAAAATACAGGGTTTCCTTCAGAAGTGCATGGCTTGTACATACTATCAGGGGATATCGGGCGTCAGGTAATCGTGGCGGCCAATCAACGTGCTCACGGCAAAACAAAATCGTCGTAAGCACGAACTTTCGTAGTGCGACATGCGATACCCGACACCACTGCTGGGGACGTTCGAACTCGAAAAAATCCAAGGACTATCATTTTGGGATCCCTACAATGCCGGGGCGGAGCATGTCGGGTGTTCACCGACCAGGAAGACATTGACGGGGGGGGGTACTCGTTTGTTGCTTGCCTTAGTCATTTGACCATTGACCACGCATCCCTTTCGAGACGGAGCACCGTTCCTACTCCTAGTAGAGACACCAACGATTGGGCGCTGATTCCCATAATTTCCATATATTACGGGGGGGCGGGAGGGTGTACCATGCTCATGCCATGCATGGCTGTAGTCGTGTATGGCCATAGACTCGCGGATCCTTATAAATGCCGGGATGGAGCACGTCGGGGTTTTTTTTTTCCCAGCAGGAAGACAATGCTTGCGACAAGCACGACGCGCTGTGAGGTGTTGGGCGAGTCGCACGAAGGGTGAGCTGCACCCTATGTACTGAGAAGCGTTTGTGAAGCTGACCTCCGTAGCCGAGGGGTATACTCATAAGCCACATGCCATGCATGGCTGTAGTCGTGTGACCATGCACTCACAAGAGGGTGGGGGTATCGGGAATTTACATATAACAAACTTCATACTGCTGTATATAAGAAGATATATATACATATATAAGAAACGCTGGCGATTTGGGCAAGAAAAAAAGTAAAGAGGCTGAGCCAAACCGAGCGTTTATTCAAAGGGAGGGTGGGCCGTACGGTATCGTTTACGATGTCGTACAAACAAAAAAAAACTCCATTATTTAGTATCGATACGTTAGCGTACAGTCACTATGATGTCTGCAGTCTGCTACAAGTTAATAATTCCGTGCATTGCGGTGCTGGGGGCGGGGGGGGGGCAAGGGTGGGAGGCAAAAAGCAAAGACAACTGAATCATTAGTAATTTCCACGTAAAGAGAAAAAACGCAAAATTCGACTGTTTTTTTATTCTCTGCTTGATTGAAAGAATCGCATTACCAGCGGCATGATGCTCGAAGAGAGAGCAGTCGTCGGGTCGGCATTGCTGTCGCCATGGTGGGTGTATCATAGGTATAGGGCAGAGTGAGTGATCATCGGGAAAAAAATTACAACTACAGTAGTATCCTACTGACATCACGGAGAGATCGTGCTTCAAAAGCTGGGCATCTGCGAGACACGTAGCACACGCCGTACCACATCAAAACGCTTACAGTCACAGTCAGGCCCACCACTGCACGACGAACGTGTGAGCGTGCTTCTAAGACCTCCAACCCATGCACCTACCCCATGTCCACTGACCCACCCCTCCGCCCACCCGCGTCAACCCAAATACCTACTCATCGACCTAACGCACCCACCCATCCTCCGCCCCACTCCATCACACTCCACCCCATTCCACCCCATTCCACTCCACTCCACCCAACCCCACCCCACCCCACTCTTCCCAATGACTCGGGCTCATCGGTTTGCCCGTACCGTACTCCAAAGACAGGCAGTTGTTGTTGTAAACGACAATCAATTCCTTGAGTCCGTGTTAATTGTTGTTTACGGTGGTAAGACGGACTGCGGGTAGGCTTACCTGCAACTCCATTTTCGACAGCATCACGTTAAAGCTGGACACGAGGTAGCTGACCATGAAGAACGTGCACCAGAAGCCCCCGAGCAGGTCGCCTGCAGCCAGGAGCCCCACTCCTGCATTCCCCAAACACGTTACATATGTATAGGTGTTACGACAGCGTCACGTAATGATATTTTGCAATATTAGAGGGAGAAACGTGGTGCGACGTGTAGGGCGTGCTTGAGGTTTCCTATGCAAGCCCAGAGTAGAGGTGAACGTCGCACAGAAAAAAGCCACACGATCGTGGCGGCAAGGAAGGGTGATGCCTTACGGAATTTCTGACCCCGAAGGGGATTAGCACTGGTGGCCAGGGAGTGCTCATCAACGGACAAGCTGTCGATCTTTGGAGCCTAGCCTACCATAACTCCCATGGGGACGGTTATGAGGAAGCCCCTGAAGATAGGGGCCTCCTTGAGTTGGCCCAAATGCGCGAACAGGCCTCAATGGAGACTGGTTCTACGGTAGGGAATGGCCGGCCGTTTCTGGGGCTCCGCACGTAAGGAGCTCCATACTATTCCTAGGTAGGTGGAGGACCCGGCGTGAGGCTGCAATTGCTGTGCCTACGCAACCTGTAGACTGAAACACGATACACCGGGTAGTATGCAAGATGTACGGCGCATTCATGGGGCGAGGATCTGCCAACGTTTTCTGTCGATGCCGGCGGCGACCAGAGCTTGCAATGCATGATGCGTACCCGCATGTGGTAGGTGCGTACTTTACAAATGTTGATGTAACGCGTGCGGCCCATGTTCAATGAAACGACGACCACGACGGGAACTTGCCGGAAACCGGCTCTAAATTTACTGTTGCGGGCCTGACAGCGATTTATAACCGAAAGCAGAAAAAAGCCGTTTCGAACTAAAATAAGTTTCAGCCTCTGGAAACCCCGACGCCGGTACCAAGAAACAGCCGCGGTGTCGCAGGTGCCGTGTTGATGTCGGGGTTTACGTCGAGGGCGTGGAAAACTCAATGTGTATCATGAACCTTCTGAAATAGGCGAATCTAACAAACTCCAAGGCCTTTCGTTGAAGTTACTGGGCCTACTGTATGTAGTGTTCCAGCTACGACGATCCTCCACATACACAACGAATGTTCGAGAAACAATAGTTACCGGCCTGCTGTACTACCTGTTGATTCGAGATAAATACTACACCATTGTAGGAAAATGCTTTCGACGCAGCTTTCAAAGCCGAGTAGCAACTATCAAACCAGTCGAACTCACAGCTGACGTATTTCTAATAGTTTTATCAAGAACAACACATGCGAAGGTCGACCGTGTCGCCCATCCCCAACAGCGGTGCGTCGAAGTACGGCGTCTGCTTCGGACTGCTACGCATGATACTACTACCGTAGTACTGACGAGAAAAACAGAGGCGTGGTGAACCAGTATATCGCTGCTCTTACCTGTACGAAGAGGGCAGCAGAAGCAGCAGCTGGACGATGGACCCCAACATTTTTGACCACCGATAAATCCAAGAACGTTCGCATGGACCACGTTGGGCGCAGACGATTAAGAGAGGAACATGTCACCGTGAGAGTCAGGCCGGGAGGTGCTGATGGCATTTGTTCGTCAAGGAAGGCGTACAATACACACACGACAGTAGTGCCACACATCGGCATGCCGAGCAGTCCACACGAGTAGAGCACTCACTTGGCAAGGTCTGAGTATACTAGTTGTTGTACGTGCCGGGTGGTGTGTCCATGTGTGCAGGCATGATACTATAACTACGGCAGGGGCGCTAGCCCGATTTCATTATCGCACCTAGGCCACTCGGGTCGGTGGCTTTGTACCTCGCTCAAAATTGGACATGAAACAATTGTGCTGACGTAGCGTGAAAAACAATTCCGTGTCGGTGCATAATATCGCCAAACCGAGAGGCGTAAAACACTCGAGACATTCCATAATTCGGCTTTGTCAGCCGGCCCCATGACTCTGACTTGTTTCAACAAAAGGACCTGACCATGACCCCCTCATGCTTGGTAATTTGACTTCTTCTGCGGCCCGCCTACAGCCACGGAAATACAAAACGCGAAGCGTGTGTGTGTCCTTACTATACTTGACCTATATAGGACGACTGAGCAAAATACGGTCATGGTCGCGCTGGGCAACAAGGCATGTATGCGGTAAAAGGCAGTTGGACCTGCCTCATTTGGTATGTTTCCATTCTCCTCATTTAAGGCCGCATACGCCTTAACTCGGGGATAAGGCCGAACCGGCCGAAAAACAACGGGACCAATCGCTCCGGACCACAAGGCCGACAACGGTCTTAAAAGTGGCAGAAATCGCTTGGATATCTTTTTAAGTTTTAAACAGGGAACAAGCCGATTTGGCATGCCCTACTTCTACGTTTGCCTTATAGAAAATGCCCCATTGTGAGGTACCTGCTTTACCTAATATTACTAGTAGTTGTATACCTGCAGTAAGCCACGGAACAAGTCATCGGTTTATATTGTAGGTTGAATTATTTTCTTAAAAAGTCATTTGTTTTAGTGAGGCAGTTTTCGGTGGGGGGGAGGAAAGTAGAAGCCGCAAACAAATTAATGCGACGTCCTTGCTGACGATGCTGCCGTGTTCGTCGCTTTGTCTGGGCCTTGTTTCCCTGTATGAAGCCCAACAAGGGTAAGCAGTAATGATCTGCACTTTCGCAGTCTAGCGGGCGAATGACATTCGCTCTAAAACGTTTGCCCCCTGCGAGGAGCAACCGCAAGGAAGATCATTCTAGTGCGAGCAACGATTGCGTTGAACAACAAGCAAAACCGGCGGGGTTCACATTGACATTGATTTGCACACTATGTTAGCGGTGGTAGATGAGGGATAGAGAGCTTCCACGGCGGTGTCACATGAGTGACTCCACTTCCACATGGATGGATATACAGGTAAAACACGGATGGACACGTACTATCCGGAGTCTGGTTGCATTGATTGAAGCTCACCGAGGCTTCGAAAAGAAACCGTGTACAGCCTTCGCGAGAATGTGAGCCAACAACCACGGTGCGTACCGCTCTCAGTGGGTAAGCTACTTTGCGACACACCGGGATGAAAAATGAACGACCTTCAACCCACGGGCAAGGAACAGAGCTAAGGATAACAAAAACAAGGGGCGGGAAAACTCAACAGTCAGAGTGACCATATATCTCAGTTCTGTCGGGCAGCAACCACAACCACACGAAACGAATATACGCAGGGGAGTAAATTATGGAAACCGGTGGACGGGACCCCCCCCCCCCCCATCGTTTAGAAATCCCACTTAAAAGGGGGCCAAAAACAAAAGGCAGGCGTTCTACTCACCATAACCTCCTTTTGATACCAGAGGGGAAATTCGCTGATGAAACAAATAAGATACGACGATTTCAGCAACGGCAACTGCGTGCATTTTTGAGGAGTGACAGAACAGCGGTGCCTCCGAGTTTTCAACGAAGGGAGCGGCACGGCATGGGTGCCACAGAACACCACCCGCACTAACCTGTGGGCGCCAGCTTTACTCGTAGTCGGTTCACAACATCGAAAATATGTGTCCCATTTATTTAGTTTGGTCGCGATAAAAAAGGGGTTCAAAATGGGCTAAGAAACGCCCAGCGTTTTTGATGAAACAAAATCCACAGAACGCGGGCCGATCGAATCGACGGGTGCGACGCGTGCTGCGTGCGAGTGGTATACAAGGGGTATCACACGAGTAGCACCTGCATGTTTCTGGGACTCCTGCCTTGATTTTCGTCGGTATCGTACGAGTATAGGAGCTCCACGCCTCACCCTCACACTGACTTTGGATGCAACATCTAGGCTTGGCCCGATGAACGTATCTCACGGCCTACGTACGTACTGTACGAAAAGGTGCTAACGAAAACTACTACTACTCTGTGAAACACGGATGGAATTCGGGTACAGCATCAGCAGCAGCCGTTCATCGGTTGAGGGCGAGGAGTCGAATGTTGTGTTAATAGTTAATAGTAGAGGTCAGATATGTTTCGGCCAAAAAAGTCCCACGTACCCTTCAAAATGTATGGCGGTTTTGGTTCGGGACACAAAAATATAGGACGCACGGTTGACAACACGAAACACAAAAAAACACAAAACAGACCCTGCGTGATACGACGCTAAAGTTGTAGATATATTATATACAGCAGCAATTCACGCTCCTGATCACTGGCTGTACTCAGCTTTGTTTAATCCATACAGGACCGGTCGCCCCGGTGGGCTAGCAGGTAACCACGAAGCTTGTTAGCGTCAAGGTCACGAGTTCGAGCCCCCCCGAGTGCATGCTCATAGGGACTTTTTCTCGCAAAACAAAATATTGACTAGCGGAAAGCGCGAGAGCGTGAGTTGGCAAAATTCGATGAAAATCGACGAGCGTTGGGAAGGCTGAACCCTCTGCGCGATAAAAATCAAGGCAAGAACCGTAGTGGGGGAGGAGGGAGAGGAGCCTACTTTGTGACCCCGGATCTGAGTTACGACTATGGAGGGAGAAAGCCAGAAGTGCGAAGATAATAAATGGGATGGAAAAAAAAAAAAAAAAATAGTGTAAAATCATAAAATAATTCCAAGGAGATACATACGATACATGTATGTAGCAGGAAGTTATGCGTACACACAACACCCGACATTTACCTTTTGCCATGAAAACCAAAAAAAAGCATACAGCCGAGCTGACATATTGGCGGCAGCAAAATGGTGTTTTTAAAGACAATCGTTATCTATACTGCTCACAATTTGATATCATCGCGCATAGAACAGCTCTACACTGCTGTCTCCGCAGCAAGCGAAAGCGAAAACACGCAACTCACGAGTCGACAGGTGCATCCTCCCACCACCAATCCTTGGTCTTACTCAGGCCATCCTCCGTCTTGACATGATCCTCAGCAGGCGCCTGCTTTGTTTCCCCTTGGGGTGCTCCCTCGCTTGTCGCAGCACTGGTGTCGGTCTTCATGACACACCAAAACGCCGGCTGCTACAATATAAAGCAGTGCGAACAAGAGATAAGTTTTGTTTTTGTTATCTCAAGGGGCGTTTTTGTTACGATCGCATAACGTTTACCCTGCTGTTCCTCTTTTAGTTGAAAAAGTAAGCACTGGAAAATCACGGAAGAAGTAGGAAAATCAGCATCGCAAACATCCAATTGCCATCATTAATTCGTACATGTAGTAAATAAAAAGAAGAAAACCAGACGCTATCATCCGGATATTTTTGATACGACAAGCTACCAATCGATTACGCTGCTCCGCCATTAAGGACAACAAGCTCTCTCTTTGGCGGACGCCGGAAAAAAATAAGTAATCAATCGTATTTACACCACCACATATAATTATGGTGAGTTAACGCCACCATTTATATATATATAATATATATTGTAGGTGTCACCACACTATCATATTATTTGCCTTCCGACAATGTGCAGGGCATTACTCATTCAGAACGAAAAAGCTGACACAATTCGTCGAATACCACCAATCTCCTCCAACCAACCAATGATCCTCCCCTGCGTCTGCTCAATTGAACACACACTATTAATACCACCCTTTGACCACATTCGTAATACAGTACAGGACACCTAATAAGGAACAGGAAATCTAGCTCAGGCTAGATTTCTTATTTGAAAGAGAGTGATTTCTACACTAATTTCGAGATAACGACTCCCGAATTTCTTATTTTCCTTCAAACATCATCCCGGCTTTCTTAATAGCCTGTTTCTTAGTAGGTGTCCTGTACTGTACATATACAATGACAAGGCTTGCAACGTTCCGTAAGCTTGTGTGATTTATTGTTGTCGAGCCCATGCCACGGCAATTTTGTTTTTTACTTTCTTGAGCTGGTATCGTATATACATACTCTATCGTATCAAGGCGATGTTTTAGTAGTACCAGGACTAACCAGCCCACCCTGGCTACCCTGACAGACTCGAACGCTCGCTTCTAAGTTCGCACTCCTGAGGCGAACCACGTCGAAACAGCACATATTTGCATCTAGTCTAAAATATAGACCTCTACTATTGAATGATGCTTGTAGTTGTGGGCACAGTAAAACAAAGAAAATACCTCAAGGCCATAGAGAGGGTAATGTCCAACGCCTATTCCCCGGTTTCTGGGTCCCTCAAATGTAATAGAGATGTTTTGTTGGTACAGTCAATCGCGCGGCCAGTTTGACACGCTGCGTTTGAACGTTCGGCTGGTTCGTGCCTTATAGCTGAGAGCAAACGTACGAGCATATCATGTTTTCTTTACATTCATGTACAGCAACTTGTGATTATCTCCAGCTTGACCGTCTGCTCCCTCTCGACCCAGGCCTATCATACACCTCGTCGCCGGGGTGTTGCAGTGGTCCAAATGTCCAAATTGATCGAACGCATGTACAGCACAGGACACCTAATAAGAAACAGGCTAACAAGAAAGCCAGGCTGATATTTGGAGGAAAATAAGAAATTCGAGAGATGTTATCTTGAAATTAGTGTAGAAAGCACCCTCTCTCAAATAAGAAATCCAGCCTGGACCAGATTTCCTGTTTCTTATTACGTGTCGTGTACTGTACTCTCGTAGGTGGTCACCGTGTGTCTGTAGGAAACAGTACGAAATCTACGTACACCATTTTCTTGATCGGCCAGAAAAAACACAGAACGACGTTAGCCTTATACCTGGTATCTGGTTTTGAAGTTTATTATGGGAGGGCCGATACTGCTGTAGTGCATACAGTATTCGCGCTACTTCCCCAGCTGCCTCCCTTTCGTAACTCAGATCCAGGGTTAAGGCATCGGATAGCGGGCGCTCCTCATCCCCTCTTATGGCCGTACAATAAACCATCACCACTACTGCCACTAGCACTGCTGGGTATGTGGTCTTCACACCAACAATAAACCGTTCTTTTTCTTTCTACCGGTCGACATTATCCAGCACACTCAGTGTTCGTGCTACTGTAGTTCTCGAGATACTACTCGTATAGGTTTCGTGGTGACACGCTATCAATGCTAAGTCGGGCGCGCCAGTGGTCTAACAGGAAACCACGAAGCCTGTTAGGTTGGAGGTCGAGGGTTCGAGTCTCCGTACGTCGTAGGGAGCTTTTGTTCTCAAATGACACCAACTGTCGAGAGCGCATACTATCATAATATAGCGTGGGTAAGCACAATTCGACGAGAGTTGACGAGGGAAAGTGCTGCAATCTTCTCGCGATAAAAATGCAAGGCAAGAACCGCAGTAGGGGAGGAGGTTGAAGAGCCCAATTTGGGGCCCCGATTACGATCGAAGTGCACATACTAAAATGTGCGAGACCCCAATTATTTTGTTGTTCTTAAATTGTCTGAATTTGTATCATTGCTTTGGTGCGTGAAGTCTCTGCCAGCATGATACCAACGGCTATTTTTCGTCTACAATACCGTCGGTGGGAAGAAGTGGTGTTGATTGTTTGGGCCAATGGTGGTTGTGAGCGCCTCCTCGGTTATTATGGGCGATGTCGAGGAACGGGACGATTTTCTCGCGGGACACCTCCATGTTTCGACGTCTTGCGTTAGGGCGGTAGTCCGTAGGGCTACTACTGGCAAATATGTCCACCAATCACCCATCCAATCTAAGCCTTACACCTAGCACTTCCCCCCTTCAAACCAGCGGGGCTTTCGGTCTCTTCGCATGGGGCCGTATGTGCCTACGAGTCTGAAGTTCTTAACAATCTATATGGAGAACCAGGGAGAGCATTTATCTGGTTTCGACATGCATGAGGAAATTCGCATTTCTTTTTAAATCGCTTAGATGGTGGTCGTGATATTCGTACTCACGACCGCCACGTACAACCCATTTCTTGCCGACGACGCACTTTGTTTGGGCATTAATCGGTTGGGCTACTGGTAAAAGGTTTGCAATCTGCTGAGTAAGCCTCGTAACACATGGTTATCCACGACGTCAGCGATATTGTAGCAGCACCTTCGCAACATGTGGGAGTTAAAATATAGCGTCCAGGGAGAACAAAAATGCGATGGCGACTAGTTACAACCTATGTATGGATGGTAGAACATAAGCAGTCCACATTATATTATGAGTGATTTAGTAGGGTTACAGGGGTGACACGAGGTGCCCAATAAACAACACCTCCTTTTTGATTGGTTAACCCATCTACCCCGATCCCACCCGGACCATATCTCATTTGGCCCCTTGCTCCCACATAGGTGCAGAAGTATAGTGTTTTGGGGCTAGGGTTGGAGTTAGGGTTAGCGGAATAGCGCGCGGACTGCAGTCCATGGGCTGTAAATCTTGTTGCCCTTCAAAAATACAGGGTTTCCTTCAGAAGTGCATGGCTTGTACATACTATCAGGGGATATCGGGCGTCAGGTAATCGTGGCGGCCAATCAACGTGCTCACGGCAAAACAAAATCGTCGTAAGCACGAACTTTCGTAGTGCGACATGCGATACCCGACACCACTGCTGGGGACGTTCGAACTCGAAAAAATCCAAGGACTATCATTTTGGGCTCCCGTTGTCAACGGGACGGGATACCATCGTCAGTGTTTTTGCTCCCGTCGTGACGGGATGGGACGGGACCATTTGCGTCTAGACGGGACGGGAACGGGACGGGAAATGTCAACATTATTTCTAGACGGGATGGGAACGGGACGGGAAGATGGGTTTTTTATATTGATGGGGACGGGACGGGAATCGAACATGGCTCCGATCTTTCAGACGGGATGGGATGGGACTATCACGTTTTTTTATAGTGGGACGAGAACAAATGGGAAAATTGCCGTTGTCGATGGGAAAGACAACGGCAAAGCCAATAGGAAAATTGCCAGTGTCGATGGGAAAGATAACGGGAAACCCACTGAGGACATGTGGGACGTTGTCAACGGGACATATATGCTCAACGGGACGTACACGCCACCTCCCCCAAGCCTCGTTACGAAGTAGTAGTGTCTACCGCCGTGTACACCGGTACATGCAGTAGTAGTAGGTGTCAGACGCCGAAGCGCTGGCAATAAAACCTGCTAAACTAAAATGTACCAGGTACATTTTTATAACATGTGTACATATTTTATCTTGGGAAGTGATAAATGTGCCCCCGGGGGCACATTTCCTAACGACGCCCCCGGGGGCACTTTTAGCTTATTGCGCCCCCGGAATTGGGGCTGAATACAAAGCACATCACCACGAGCGATTACGACGACCGCAGGGCAGCAGACCTGTCTGGGAATTGTCTACTGCATGTGCTGCTGCGGTGTGTGCAGTAGTTCCGCCGGTCATCGTGTTTCGCGCAATATACAGACGGCTTCGTGTTGTCGATACTCAGGATCTTTCCAGGCATTGGTTTTGGGTGTAATATCAATCTAACAGTGCCTCTACATGGTGCACGCGCCACGAGCGATGACGGCAGCCGCAGGGCATTGTCTACGGCATGTGCTGCTGTGATGTACCAGGTATGCAGTAATGCCGCCAGGTATCGCTTCTCGCTCGATACACGGACGTGTTTGTGTTCTCTTGTTCCCAGGCCTTTTGGGGGGGCACATCAAGCTGAAAGTGCCTCCGAAAGCAGACTACATACATACATGAAGCACGTACGACCGAGTACAACGATCGTAGGGCACCAGACTTCTCTGGGACTTGTCTACGGTATGTGCTGCTGAGGCCTGTGCACTAGTTCCGCCGGCCCTCGCTTCTCGCTCGATATGCATACGTGTTCGTGTTCTCGATACCAAGGATATTCTCCAGGCCATTTTTGGGGGTGCACCACGCTAAAGGTGCCTCCGGAAATAGGCTCCATGAAGCACGCCACCACGAGCGATAACGACGACCATACGCCACCAGACCCGTCTAGGAATTGCCGATGGTATTTGCTGCTGCGGCGTGTACAGTAGTTCCGCCTGTCGCAGCTTCTGGCTCGACGTACATATGGGTTCGTGTTCTCGATATTGAGGATCTCTCCAGGCCTTTTTGGGGGGCGCACCAAGCTAATGGTGCCTCCGGAAATAGGTAGCATGAAGCACGCCACCACGAGTGATGAACACGACCGTACGGCACCAGACCTTTTTGGGGGTTGTCTACGGCATGTGCTACTGTGGTGTATGCAGTAGTTTCACCGGTCATCGTGTCTCGCCCGATATACAGGTGGGTTCGTACTCTCGATACTCGTGATTTGTGCAGGCATTGTTTTGGGGGCACATGAAGCTAAACGTGCCTCCGAAAAGAAACCCGTACGCGAAGCACGCCACCTCGAGCGAACACGACCATCGTACGTCACCATACCCGTCTAGGGATTGCATACGTCATATGCTGCTGTGGGGTGTGCAGCTGTTCAGCCTGTCGTAGCTTCTCGCTGGGTATGCAGACAGGTTCGTGTTCTCGATACTGAGGATCTCTCCAGGCCTTTTTTGGGGGCCTCCGAAAGAAAGCATCACGCACGCCACCTCGATTACGACGATCGCAGGGCACTAGAGCTGTCTTGGGATTCTCTGCGGCATGTGCTGCTGCGGTGTGTGAGTAGTTACGAATGTGAGCGCTTCTCGCGCGATATGCAGACGAGTTCGTGCTCTCGATACTGCGGATCTTCGCAGACCGCAGACAGAAAGGTACTGAATGTCACATAGTTTACACGCATACACGAACTCCAATGCAAAGAAACGGAACACCAAAATAGATGTCTGGCGTCAATACTACCAAAATCATCAACATTGACAGAACACGTATACGAGTACGCGAATTAATCATATTTCAAAGGGCAACCTATAGTTGCTTCCGTGCAGGATGGCACCTACCTACTTTACAGTTGGCCCTTAAGGCTTACAGGTATATCAAACGCCAATGAAAATGGATGGAAACAGAACACCCAAATAATACACGTATGTATTTACCAGAATTCCGCAATCCGTCTGCTCCACAGCAGCAGGTGCCATAGACAATCCTCAGACTGGCCAACTACGTACTACAGCACTGCAGTACTGATCGTATCAATATAGTAGTTTGGTAGTTTTACTACAGTAATACTGCTGTAGTCTGTTTTCGGAGGCAACTTAAGCTTGGGGCTCCAAACATTTGCCAGGAGATATCCTGAAGATCGAGAGCATTACGAACCCGTCTGTAAATCGAGCGAGAAGCGACGACCGGCGGAATTACTGCACACGCTGCAGCAGTACATGCCGTAGACAATCTCCAGACAAGTGTGGTGTCCTACGGTTGACGTGATCTCTTGTGGTGGCGTGCTTCATGTAGTCTGTTTCCGGAGGCATTTTTAGCTTGATGTGCCCCCGAATAATATCGTAAGTTTCGAGAACATGACCCCGTCTGTAAATCGAGCGAGAAGCGATGACCGGCGGAACTACTGTACACACCGCAGCAGCAAAGACCGTAGGCTATTCCTGGACAGGTCTGGTGCCGTACGATCGTTGTGATCGTTCGTGGTGGCGTGCTTCATGCAGCCTATTTCCGGAGGCACCTTTAGCGTGGTGCGCCCCCAAAAATGGCCTGGAGAAATATCCTTGGTATCGACAACACGAAGCCGTCTGTATATTGCGCGAAACGCGATGACTAGCGGAACTGCTGCACACACCGCAGCAGCGCATGCAGTAGACAATTCCCAGACAGGTCTGCTGCCCTACGGTCGTTGTAATCGCTCGTGGTGATGTGCTTTGTATTCAGCCCCAATTCCGGGGGCGCAATAAGCTAAAAGTGCCCCCGGGGGCGTCGTTAGGAAATGTGCCCCCGGGGGCACATTTATCACTTCCCTTTTATCTTTACTAGCTGTACAGCCACGGCTCCGCCCGTGGCGCTAGCTTTGGGTTGCCCATATTAGTATGTAAATTCCCGGTGTGGTACATCGTACTCGCATTAACAGTGTGCTGTGATGTACCACTTTATATAGTTAATCTCGTCATTTCCTTGAGAAGAGGATACATTGCGTGCAAACACGATAATTCTGGAAAAAAAGAGGAGATATCGGATCTGAAAATGGCACAAAGAAACCTTTCACAGATAGATGCTCCGAGTACCTTGGAGTAAAGTAACGAGTATTGGAGATAAAATACTGCAGGTACTTCATACACTCGGAGTATTTCGGGGTTCGATACTGCGGGATACTGCTCGTACTCGGAGTATTTAGGGTATGAACACTCTCGATACTGCTCGTACTCGGAGTATTTCGGGGTCCGATACTACGGGTACTCCTTGTACTCCGAGTATTTGGGGCTTCAGTACTGCTCATATTCCAAGTACTCCGAGTATTCAGGCCGCCAGTACTCTAATACTCTCGAGTACTCGGAGTACGAAATGTACTCGATACTCGGAGTATACTCGGAGTGTGAAGTACGTTAGGAGCATATTTGTATCATTTTAAAGACTCGGTCGTCATTCCTCCCAGGTTCTGGGAGCACGTGACTGGCGCTTATAGCTTTTCAAAATTCACAGATGCTCCCAATACCTACGAGTGAGTATAATAAGAGTATTTTAGAGAAAAAAAATACTTCAGGTACTTTGTGTATTCGCAGTATTTCGGTGTTCAACAATCTCGATACTCGGAGTACTCCGAGTAATTTAGATGTTTGTACTCCGAGTACTGCTTGTACTCGGGTAAAAGTACTACTGCTCATACTCCCAGTACTCGGAGTATTTGGGCCTTCAGTACTGCTCATACTCCAAGTACTCCGAGTATTTAGGCCACCAGTAATCTAATACTCTCAGTACTCGGAGTAAGAAAAATACTCGATACTCCGAGTATACTCGGAGTATCGAGTATACTCGGAGCATCTGTGAAACATTTGAAAATTATTCGTACGAGTACGTCGTACAACATTTTTTTTTTATTGAGACCCTTCGAACGAAAAAGGACAAAACACAACATACCAAGTACCAGGTATGAACATGAATATTTACTGTACAACTTCCACTGAAACTACGAAACTACACGTAAGTGGGAAGTGCAAATGGGAGATTTGGGAGGTTGAGTCGGAAGCGCAGATGGGAGGAAGATGGGAACTGACAATGGGAGCAGCATGTCCACAATGGTCATGGAAACGGGAGTACGTGCGGGGATACCGGTAGTGAAACGGGAATCAAGTGGGACGGGAGAAAGTACCCTGCCAACGGGATGGGAAGTAATGGGACCGAAGAAAGTATCAGACGACGGGATGGGAAGCAATGTGGGGACGGGAGGACGGGAGGATACTAGTTCGGATATATGGGGAGGAAATGGGTAGGAAAAATATGACGGGATGGGACGGGAGGTCGTGGACGGGAAACACTTCCCGATGGGAATTCCCATCCCGCTGACTCCCATGGTAGTCCTTGACAAAATCGACGGGAGGTGTCGAAAATAACTTTTTTGTGCCCCCTGTACGATAGAAGTTTTCCTGCAGATCTGATGCACCTGGTACTGCTTGGGGACGCGTCAACCCTTTGAACAAGAGGCAACATTTTTTTTTTTTTTTTTTTATCCTCCGGCGGATGGGTCAAAATAAAGCTTACGCCCTCCACACTTCCACGTCTCACTTCGTGCACTTCGTGTCGTGTGTCAATTCACTCCATGCCCCCTCGGAAGTATCAGCCCTTGCTGTCTACGACCTTCGGGAACTTGAGCATGTTGACCCGACCTGACCCCCGAAGGGGCCCCGTGCGGTGGGGATAGCCACCCGAAGAGTAAACTCTCCGGGTAGTGTGGAACTTGCCGCAGCTCATCCACTAACAAAAACCCAGGCCAAGAAGCCTTCCCGCCAGACTCGGATCATTTACGATCCACCCTACCCGTTTGGGCGTTGGTCCTCGCAACATGCATATATATGGCCCCATCCTATATTGGTTATGACCTTATTTGTGGGGTCATACTCCATATAGGGTAGCCCGCACACCACCGGGTCGGCCGTCGCGACCATCTACCGCCCAGTAGAAGGGGTCCCTACCTAAATGAAAGATGTATGTACCTCGTAGCATGTATGATGTGTGATATTATCGCGTTCCTATCGTACACGTGTAAAGCATGACGAGGACGAGCTCTAAATATTAATATTTAGCTACGTACGTACTTCGTACCAGGTATATAGCAGGCAGATAGAGAGTACAGGCCTGCTCATTGGAAAGTAACTCGTGAGAAAGCCAGCCTGACAAATATAGAAAAGAAAAGAAGCTCCCAGTCAGTTGACACCTTCCTGTGGCTGGCCTGGGCCTAAGGCACTATTTACTGCTGTGCACCACATCATTGTGTGTGATATGGAAATAGGAAAACGTCATCTGGGGAGACCAATAAGCAGCAGTAGTACAGGACACCTAATAGCGTAGCGGTATACACAACTCCGGAGTTGCGTTTAAGAATACAACTCCCTCTAAAACCAAGTGAATAAAATTTGGTCATTTTTCACATTTTTTTTTTCCCGTGCATCTCGACATGGGGTTGGGTTAGGGTTAGGGTTAGGGTTAGGGTTAGGTTATAGGGTTAAGCGAGGGTCGTGGTGGACGAAAAATAACTTCGAAAAAAGTAGCCATTTCTATTCACTTGGTTTTAGACAGAAGAGTTGTATTCTTAAACGAAACTCGCGAGCGGTGTTTACCGGTATCCCACCTAATAAGAAACAGGCTAATAAAAAAGCCAGGCTGAGATTCAGAGGAAAATATGAAAAAAAGGAGTCGTTATCTTCAAATTGGTGTAGACAGCATCCTCTCTCAAATAAATATGAAATCCAGCCTGAACCAGATTTCCTGTTGCTTATTAGGTGTCCTGTACCTGGTACTGGACTTGAAAGCGCAACTTAAAGTTTGCTTTCGTGCGCGATCAAGATAATAGGAAAGCCAGCCTGTGATCCCGAGTCAGGTTTCTTGGGGAAGGGCCGGTACTGCTGCTGTACTCCTCTGTTTACTTCGGAGCAAAACCGACTTTTCGGAAAAAATAGCAGTCACACCTCGCTGCCTGATGGGCAATCACACCTTGCTGTACGTAGGCCCAGTCTATTCGTCTACGAAGCACATCGTCTAGGGTTGGCATGCGATACGAGTAAACCTTCGAAAAGCGGATAAATGCTACCAGGTACACAACAGCCGGTACCTACAGCAGTACGAATATTACTACTACTGCGGTTTGTTTTTGTTTGTTTGCTGTGGTGCAAAAAGTCCGATTCTTCAGAGCTCCAAACAACAAGTGTCCTCCCTACTACGGCATCGCGCCAACATAATATATACAAACCCGCGTGTTTAGCGACCTTCACTCACATTTCCTGTGCCTAGCGCTTGCTTTGTAGTAGTAGTAGTAGTGCTGTGCGGTTGGTAGGCATATGGTCTATGCGCTCGTGCTTGCTTTCTTCCTGTACACCATGTACACCCAGGTACACCACAACTGCTGCAATGCAGGCGTAGTACCCCCAAACCGGTACAGCCTACGTACGATATACAGCACTACACTGCTGTCTGTTTCGTGAGAATTTACTGAAAAAACAAACCCCACGCTATTGGCCTAAACATATGAGGCATATAATACGTAACTTCATACCGCGTACGAAACGTCGTTGTTCCTGTGGGTTGATTCAAGGTTGATTCATTTGTTTTTTTAATACGATGGAATATAAAATATATAGTTGAGATTCAACCGTTCAATCGGTAATAGCTGACGTATTATTGAACAAAAAACACACTGATGATTTCGAGGATTGTGTCCCCAAATAAGTGGGGCCAGTTCTTAAGGGGTTAAATGCAGCTGACGTATTTTGAATATTTAAATATACAAACTACGCGGTGAGCTGTGAGTACTACCGATCGAACGGTTGAAACTCAACTTTGTACGCTGCGTGACATAATACGTTAGACATGTTCATCGGGCGTGCTTGTTCTACGACTGGTATTCCATTTCACACCAATAATTGTGAGTTAAATCTAGGATCATACATAATAGTGTTCTCCCCGTTTCGCCAAATTAAATAATTGAATGTTTCCCCCCTTAAATAATACCTGGTACCAGGTAGTAATAAAAAAATACTACAAGTAAGTGCAGCGATAATATATTTATTTATACGAGCTGGTTCCAGTAAGAGCAGGAACATTTCGTCTTCAGACTTTTGCGCCCTAAAGGAAAACGAGTTGGAAAACGAAATTTGGCAGGGTTGTTCTTCATGACTATTCGAAAAAACGTATTGATGGCCTTTTTTGAAAAAATGTTTTTTTGGCGAGTGAGGTACATTTTAACTTTTTTTATATTTTTCGGCAACTTTGACCCAAAATTACCGACGAACAAAAACGAAAATGAAAAAAGGCCATCAATACGTTTTTTCGTATTCTTGTGAAGAACAACCCTGCCAAATTTCGTCTCCCAATTCTTCTTGGATCCGGGCGCTAAAGTGATTTCCGTGAAAGTAAATAGTCCCCTTAGGGTTTCCAAAGAGCTCTATACATTGTTCTAGTACTTTAGCAGGCGTTTATTGTAACACACTTGTACACACCGGTACAGATCGCATGACAAAACAAGTGTCATCGACGTCTTCCCCTTGTTGATGCGATCATATCAACACGTCTAGCGTCAAATTATTCCACGTATTGGCTGAAGTATGGCCGAGAGAAGAATCATATGGATTTTAGTATTGGCAGCTTAAATCCCTATACAACAACGCCTTCCCAAGTAATACGAAAAATTCCCATATCTCACGAACTACAGCTCGGACGCCAAAACCAGCTTCACCGATGTGTTGGCCTTGTTGATGCGGTCTCGTGGATATGCTTTGTGTTGCGATTTTCAGTGTATTCATTGTTTTATTCCCCGAAGGTGGAATGTTACGCTTTTTCCTGGAACCAGCTCGTAAGAGTGTTTGCGATAGAAGTAAAAAAAATATTTACTTTCCTTCCGCTCAAAAAAGTAAATTCCCTTCCCCTCATGGTTTCGGTGTGTTTGCGATAGAAGTAAACAAAATCCTGCTGGCGACGCCTCCGAAAATGATAAGGGAAGTGGGGTGAGGTAATGCGGCAAACCAAACAAACAAAACAAAAGGTAGCGTACGAGAGGAACGGCAGCCCAGCAACGGTGGCGGCGGCAGGGGTATAACCGCAGTGCCGCAGCTGCTATCCCACGACCGCAAGCAGCAGCACCGGTGGCTGCAGCTACGTGGCGGCAGCCCCAGCAGCATCGGCAGCCCCAGCAGCAGCGGCAGCAGGAGCAGCAGCAGAGCAGCAGAAGCAACAGCTTCCGTTTTTGCTTTTTTCGATTTTGCGTCCGACTATTCTTGTCGTCGTGTGCTGCTCCTGCTGCTGCCCACGACCTACGCGCGACACCGCGCCAGCACGCTCCGCTCCAAGCCCGCCCGGCACCCGACATATATAGACCGTGGCGGCGCGCCGCCGCTGCTGCTAGTGCTGCTACTGCTGCTGCTACCGCAGTGTGGTGAAATTGAAATGATACACGACTATCTGTCATCCTGTCGCGCTCTACGAGCAAGGCGGTACGAGTACGTCTCCATACGAGTACGACTTGTACGAGTAGTTCTTCTGAACAGCGCATCCTCCACGACACCAAGCCGGCGAGAGCGTACCGTAGCGGGCCGCCAGCAGTCCGCCGGCGCCCCGTTAGGCAAATCCAGCACCGCTCGTCCGTATCATACTGTAGCTACACCTCTCGAGCCTCTGTGCTCCCACCGGTTGTTGTGTTGTGTAGAGCAAGCAGCAAGGTTGGGGCTCTAGTTGGGGCCTATGGGAGACATCTCCCATAATTTTGGGCGTTCTGCGTCGGTAGAATGCTCGGTGCGTGTAGGCTAATCAAACTGAGAGACAAAAGTTACCGTAACTTTTGATCAAAAACATACTTCTCTAAAGTATATTTTTGCCGTTTTTTCAAAATTTTACCTCAAATCCTCGGAGAATTTGTAGAGAAGTAAAAGTAAAAAAAAAAAAAAACGCAAACACTATATCTGGTACGTACGAGTATTATATATGATAGCTGATACCCCTCTGGTACTTTTGCTGTATCATATTTTATCTCGAATGTACCAGGTGTACTGCTGCTGTTGTGTACGAGTACTATTAATATATAGTACTGCATTGCAGCGTGGTATCTCTGTTTCGTAGTTTTGTGACTAGATAATAAATAATAACTGGTACTCGTACATATGGTATCTCTCTACTCTCTACGTAGGATGAAGAATCGGCACGGACACTCTGGGCTCTGGGTATGCTGGATGTCGACGAGTAGAAAAGACGGTCTAATATAATATCAAAAGAACACAGACAGACAGTATTTACTTATCATCTACGTATCAGCATGTCTCGTATATACGTGTGTTGTGGTGCGTTTTTCACGAATGCACGTATTCAAAGGTCTCGTATACGTATACGTGTGTGCGATCTTCACAAATGTACATATATATGTACTCGTATGTATCTTATATACGACGTATATGTGATCGTTCTTCCCTTCTACCCGTCGCATCCAGCCCCCGGAGGCAGTGCTCGTAAATCCGCCCTGCAGGGCGGATTTATGAGACAGGGCGGATTTACCAGAGCTGCCTTGCTTTTTTATACTGATTTTAGTGTGGGACATTGTTTCACATTTGTTTTGGGCATTAGCCAAAAATAGGTATACCTACGCAGTTTAAGACCTTTATAGGTACACTGCGTAACGTACACCGGAAACGGCTTCCTGGCCCGCCTGGTATTGGGCCTGCGCTCCGTTGTACCTACAAATGGCTCAAAGTGCGTAGGTATACCTATTATCGGCTACTCATGTTACGTATCACCTATTTCTGGCTTCAACTGTACCTATAAATCGCTCGAACGATCACTTTTTGGCAACTGAAATATAGACAGAAGGCCACACCAGATGCCGGGGCTGTCAACCAGCCGACCGTACCTGTCGACCAGATGTGATATTTTTAGTCGTTTGGGCCACATGCCTTTAATGGGTGTGATCGTGATGCGGAGAAACAGCAATTACGAATGTTTCCATGCCACTACCGTGCAGGTTTGAGACGAGACGCAACTCATTTACTCACAGTTTTGATGTTCGATGTCTTATTTTATTATCACGCTGAATCCTGTGCTGAAAGACTTCTGGCACAGAGGGGCGGCAAATAGTTATTTTGCTCGATGCGTGTTTCATCAGAAACACGCCACCTCAACAATAGAGGGGAAACGGGAATACCATGAATACCATGACAACAATACACATACTGTAGTGCAGTACCAGGTATATAGTAGGAGCAAGTTTGGTATATATATGTGATACGTGTACAGAGTAATACCATACGGTTCAGGGGGTCTGAGTTACACAGCCGTTGGCACGGTCCGGAACAACATCCCATAGCAAAAGTGGGGGGATGTATCTGAGTAAGACAGGTACGGTCGGCTGGTTGACAGTGCCGGCATCTATCTGGTGTGACCGCCTGTCTATATCTCAGTTGCCAAAAAGTGATCGTTCAAGTCATTTATAGGTGGGAACCGTTGAAGCCAAAAAAAGGTGATGCGTAAAATGAGTAGCCGATAATAGGTGTATCTACGCACTTTGAGCCATTTGTAGGTACATGGAGCGCAGGCCCAATATCAAGCGGGCCACTAAGCCGTTTCCGGTGTACATTACGCAGTGTACCTATAAATGTCTCAAAGTGCGTAGTAGGTATATGTTAAGGCATTAGTCTGTTGGGCTACTGGTAAAAGGTTAACCAATCGCCTACCCGAACTAAGCCTTATAACACTCTCCCCCCCTGGACCGGCGGGATATTCAGGACAGACCGGATACATATATATACGGGCCGTCGTGTCAAAGCCAATTGGCCTCGCGGTTCCAATGTTATGGGGACCCAGAGAGAGTATTTTCCAGGTTCTTGACATGAGGAAATTCACTTTTCTTTAAAAAGTGTTTTCATGGTGGAGGTGAGATTCGAACTCACGGCCAGCAACTCATGTCCTGCCATCGTCGCCATTTGTTAAGGCATTAGTCCGTTGGGCTACTGGTAAAAGGTTAACCGATCGCCTACCCGAACTAAGCCTTATAACATGTACTTACGTTTGGCTAATGCCTTTTTGTTCAATGTACTACTGACCCTAACCCTAACCCTGACCCTGAACTCCAACCACGATATACCAATCGATGTCGTGGTTGGGGGTTAGGGTTAGGGTTATTGTTGAATAAGAAAAAAAAATGTAAAAAAATGGCCCACACTAAAAACAGTGTACAAAAAGCGAGGCAGATCTCGTAAATCCGCCCTGCAGGGCGGATTTACGCGCGCTGCCCCGGAGGAGGTGTGACAGACAGTATAAAATAAACATAAAGTAAAAATATATAACAATAAACACCATCGTGGTGGTCTAGCAGGAGGACTATTAACAAATCGTTCATCCGGTAACATCTTGGATGTACGGGCGGCGTAGAACCCCAACCCTAACCCTAACCCTATAACCCTAACCCTAACCCGACCACACTAACTACTCGTACGTATTAATTAGTGACCTGTAAAAATCACCGAAATATTCTGCCGGACGAAATGCAAGTACTATACGACGTACGTAGTCTAGCAGATAGCCACGATCAGGCACGATCGAGGAGTACATCATACAATCCGTTAGCTCCGATCTTCAAGGCATGATTTTTCTATAACATTGTGTACCTGTTGTCCGCATATCGTAATTGTGGTCCGCGCTCGGAATGTTCTCGCAATTTTCTCGCTAGATGCAAAAGCGGCGCAGCCGCGTTTTTCGCCCGTTTCTGGTCCGTTTCGGGTCTGGTTAGGGTTAGGGTTAGGGTTAGGGTTAGGGCTTGGGTTGGGTCTACGCCCGTACCTTGATCCCACCAGGAAGTAAGTGCTTCCTAGCTCGCAAAGCAATGCGAGAAGTGAACAGCCCGCCCCTAGGACGATCCGAGCTAACGAATTGTATAAGGGGCTCCGATCGAGGGTTCGAGTCTCCGTATAATATGTATGGAGATTTTTATTCTCAAATGAAACCAAAAATGTCGAGAGCGCCTGTTTATATGATTAAAGCGTGTGCATAATAATTCGACGAGAATCGACGAGGGAAGAAAGTGCTGAAATATTCTCGCGATAAAAATGCAAGTCACGTACCGCAGTGGGGAGGGAGGAGAAGAGCCTACCTTGTTATCGTGACCCCGGGTCTGAGTTACGACTAAAAGGGAGAGAAAAAAGAAGGGCGAATAAAATAAAAGGGATGGAGTAGGAAAAAGAAGTAAACAGAGGAAGACTAAGAACGAATTTCAAAGAAAAGGATAGGGAACCGAAAAAAATAAAAGCAGCCGAGGCAGTTTTTGTACCGATAGTATATACAGACAGGTTCTTCCAACTAGTCGGTCTGGTATACCTTGCTACCTTGTTTCCGGTCTGCCTTGTCCTTCCTGCTATCGCCAGCCGCGGTCTCTGTATAAATCGTTGCCCCCCCCACGGGGCTCCAGTATTCCCTTGGGCGCTACCCATACAACGAACGCGGCGCCGTTCAACCATGGGTCGAATGACCGGCGACTCCCCTTTATTTTGATTTTGTTTTTTCGTTTTCTTCGTTTTCTTCGTTTTTTTCAAGGGTATACATAAATATTTTATATGAGTATGCAAGCGTGTGATAGTGTTGTGGGTATCGTACCGAAACTTTCGGTAGTATCCTTCGGTAACGATACGATAATACCGTTCGTACAGGAAGTATATTATGCCCGTAGGTCGCCCCCGGTATATATAGGGTATTAATACTCGTCGTGGTCAGCTACAAAGGCTGCTAGCATTGGGACCCGAATTCGAATCCCACAGCAGTGAGCTTTTGACTTTATTTCACGCCCTGTAATTGCCCAGGTAATTCCAATTAATAGACAGCACCCAAAAACAACTGTCTGGACAGTTCCAACTTCCACTATTAATAGTAGCCATCGTCCAAAATTAAGTACCCGGACAACTCCAATTAATAAACTTCAACCGAAATAATTTCGTTGCGCAATTCCAATTACAAGCCAACACCCATAAACAATTGTAAACACCATAGCCTATTCAAATAGTAATTGTCCAGAGTGTGCTTTTACAAGAAGCGTGGGAATGAGGAGCGTGACAAACGCCTTCAAGTGGCCAAACTCCTAACTGAATTTAGCTATGAACTGCGTTGTTGGCGTTTTTTCTCTTTTTGCTGTGTTCCTGTAATCGACGTTGATTGGATCGTTTTGTATGTTATGCGATTTGTGTCAGCGTAGAAACCATGTATCATCGATGGGCAGGTATTATAGGTTGATGGGTGTGGGTTGTGGGTGAGAGAGTGACTTACTTGGTGGGTCCGTTGATTCCTGGGCTGGTTGTCCCACCATCACGAACACCACTCATCATTAACATTTCGTGCTAAGCGATACGCGCCAGCGCAAAAACCTTGAACAGAGTGGGTGAGTGGATCGGGGGGGGGGTGTTGGTAGTACATAATAAGCTGGTCGGAAACGACGAAAATTGTAGGGCATCATGTATTTGTACTGGGCAGGTATTCAATTAGTATAAAATGCTCCTATTCTGTCTGTCTGTCCGTCTGTCTGTCTGTGTGTAATCGAGTAGCGCTCTCCAGAGCGGTTCAGCCCCGCCTTGCCCCATGGGTAGGGAGGTTAGGTGCCACAACCCGCAGAACATCGGTTCCCGTTCCGCGCCGAGCCGTGGCCGTGGCACACTCCCGACGCAGTTCTGGCAGGCATCTAGCCAGCCTGGCTGCTGGC
This sequence comes from Saccharina japonica, assembly GCA_008828725.1. Taxonomy (NCBI): domain Eukaryota; class Phaeophyceae; order Laminariales; family Laminariaceae; genus Saccharina; species Saccharina japonica. The sequence goes on along the minus strand of MEHQ01001092.1, from coordinate 19,080 downwards.
TTACAATTTATAAACTACTATGCTGGCAGCTGTTGGCCGCTGGCTTCTATTAGAACATTCATTTGTGCTGAAAAGAGCCATCGAGATTCCGTCACACCCGGGGAAGGACAGGGTGCCATCCCCGGATCAGAAATGCCTCCATATCTCTAGAACTCCGATCAACCGGGGCCAAACACGGCGATTTCCCTGGTCGACACTGCCCTGTAGGGTATGGAAAACCCGCCCCCATCAGTTGGTCACTGATTGGCTGAGGTTCAGAGAGCCAGCGGCACCCGAGCACGATAAGGTCCCATCCCCGGGTCAGAAATCCTCCCATACATCTACAACTCCAACGACTCCGGGGACGAACACGGACACCCCCCAGGTCGATACCGCCCCACAAGATGTGGAACTCCCAACTCCACGGCCTAATTACCGGCTGTCTGGAGTTCATAGAGCCAACACGAAGCGAGGGTTGCTCCTCGGGGAAACGGCGAGGTCTCGCCGCACCCGGGGATGATGAAATCTCATCCCCGGGTCAGAAATCCTTCCATACCTCTACAACTCCTAAGCTCTGGGGACGCAAATGGACACCCCCCGGGTCGATACCGCCCCACAAGGTGTGGATACCCCAACCCTACGGGCTAATTTACAATCTACGGTGCCCTGGCCCTCATAGAGCCAGCGTGGGGCGAGAGTTGCCCCTCGGGGAAACGTCGAAGTTCCGCCGCACCCGGGGATGATAAAATCCCATCCCCGGATCATAAATCCTTCCATGCATCTACAACTCCAACAACCCGGGGACGAAAACGGACATCCTCTATTTCGATACCGCCCCGCAATGTGTGGAAACCCCAATACCACGGGCCGATTTACGGTTGGTTGGCTGTCATGGAGCCAGTGCGCGGCGTACGTTGCCTCTCGCGGCAACGGCAGGATCCCGCCTCACCCGGGGAGGATAACGTCCCATCCCCGGATAAATCTTTGTGGACATCTATAACTCCAGCAACCCTAGGACGAAAAGAGACACCCCCCGGATCGATACCACCCTGCGAGGTGTGGAAACCCAACCCCACACAAGCTGATTTGCGTTTTTGTTGGGGCTCATGGTCAATGTTCCGCTGCACCCGGGGACGGTAAGGCATCATCTACGAATCATATATCCTTCAGTACATGTGCACCTCCAACAAAAACGGAAACCCCCCGGGTCGATACGGCCCCGCATGGTGGTTCTAAATTTTCGGTTCAGAGTGGTACATCACAGCAAACTATTACTGCGAGTACTATGTACCACACCAGGAACTTGATATTACTATTGGAAACGTAGAGCTAGCGCCACGGGCGGAGCCGTGGCCGTACCGCTAGTACTAATAAAAACACCCAAAAACGATGCACACGGATGTGTATAGACTCATCGAAACTTTTCCGTCATGTCAACACCGAACAACAAGTCGCCGCCCTCCCAAGTTACCCATCGAACACCGTCTAGTAACTCGATGGTTGGTGCTAGAGCCGCGCCCTGCCACAACACCGCTGTCAGCTCGGCACAGGGAATGGTTTGAGAGCCTTCAAGAGCCGAGATGAAGCAACGCCCTCGCCCTGCCCATTGCTGCCGCTTCCTGCTGTAGGGAGCGGTGATAAACGCTGATTGATGTAGCCCATTTGGAAACAATGCCTTTTATGTGGGACTCCCGCGCTGGCCGCTGTCCGGGTACAGGGATTGAGAGGGGTGGCGAACCGAGCATGGTGCCGTCCTGTTCTCGTATACGGGCGTTAGGCTTGGGCAGGCCGACACTCAATGCCTATTCATGTTAAGGGCCCCTTTAGTGCAAACAATATTAGAGCAAATGAAAAACGAATCCGTGTGTTTTTTTCAGTTGCCATCATATTTAAGGTATATTGTCTACCGTTTCATGACTCCCTACGGAAAACAACATTTCTCCGGTTCCAATGTTCAGAAGACCGACCGATGAGTAGTTTTAGAGAGCCTAGATCATGGTCAACATTTTTGTATGAGGAGGCGTATCGGTCAGACCCCTTTGTCACCACGAAAAGTGCCTTTTACTCCAAAACGACTCGCCATACCCCTGGTACCGAAAGACGAATTCGAAAAATGGCAGTTTCTCCGGCTGCTGATGCTGTTTTGACTCAAATGTTGGACGCGGACTCCGAGCACTGGTAGGTGAACCTACCTTGGCCTCTAAGTCGTCCGTCCGTAGCGTCCTACGTGGTCACAACAGAGTGTAGATACCAAACAGGAGCTCCGAAACGATCAAAAGTCTTGCTGCGGAGCACTTTCGTTTCGTGATGCAAACACAGCCATACCTACGCTCCCTTGCAGATCCAAGAGTCCCAACACCTCGTAGAGACTATAACGAACAAGATATACGCTGGTCGGTCGGAGGTCTGAGCATTAGAACTGTAGCTATGACGTGTTCCGTAAGGAGTACTGATATATATGGTGTTATTATCCCAGAAATTGTATATTGCTGTAAAAAATGCCATTTTTGTTTTTTCAACACTCAAGTACTCTTTAGTTTATCACCGAAGGCGCGCTTTAAACTCTGTAGGCGTTACCTCGAGAAATCGCCGACTGGGTGCTGCGCCTGTGCTAGTTGCCGCTGCTGTGCTCGATGTGTCGTACACCGAACGTGCTGCTGTGCTCGGCGTGTCGCACACACCCCTCCTCTGATGCCGATACTCGGCCGAGGCAGATGGTGTGTGCTTGACTGTCGAGGCGTGCAAAAACTGTCGCGACGCCGCTGCTGTACGCCCAGAACGGGCTTTGAGGGTCGAGCAGACAAGGGGGTGCCCCGGATTATTTTCTGGGGGTCACGTTTTCCGGTCACTTTTTCATTTGATGATGTGGGATAACTTTTTCCGGTCACGTTTTCACTTGATCATCTGGGTCACTTTTTTCCGGTCATTGTTTCACTTGACAATCTGGGGTTACTTTTGGGATTTCCACAGTATCACTCCAGTCACAGACTGGAGGATTGCACTCATGTTTGCACCATGTGGTATACTTTAACGCACTGTCAATATCACGTCACCCTTCACGACGGTGGTGATGTCACCCTTCGCGACGGTGGAGGCTGGATCGATTCCGGCCTGCAGTATCGTCTCCGCAATTTTACGGCCAACAACAACAGGTTCATGTCCCTTTCTCGGCAAACAACAATGCCGTATTTCCCGTCTCTGTTCGACTGAAAAGACAAAAGTGAACTTTCCATCCATTCCCGTCAAACCCCTATCCCTCCCTCCCTCATATTTTCCGTTACATAACTAAATCCTCGCCCTAAATTACACTCCCTTCCCGTCACTAAAACGGCACCCGCCGAAAATCGTATTCCCTTCCAGCGAGTAACTAATTTCCCTTGCCCTCTATCGCCGTAAATATATATGTTCCTCGACAGCAAATGGAACCCCTTCTTCTCTAGATGCGAAATCGCGCCGTGGATAGCCTTGCCATGCCGTCTAGTCAATAATGAGTTCCCCCAGCTGAACAATATCGTGCCTTCCCGTTCATACAAAAAACCCCACCGAACAGTAACTGGCCTTCCCGGCGCTACAGTACAATGGTGTTCCCGATGAAGGTAGGACTCCTTCCAGTAGAATGAAACGTATTGTCCTATATGCCCTATCCTATGCCCCGGGCGGCCCATGGATTCCCATCCCACAGCCGGGAAAAAACAAAATTACAGTCCCATCCAGTCCCGTGCCCTGTACGTCATTCGTGGCAATATGCAAAAGCGAAACGCGTCGCGTCCCGTCGCACAATCTGTCTGATATCATCGTCAAACTTTGCACAATGTCGGACAGACGATCGAATCCCTTTTCAGGATATATACATACATCTATATATTTTTTCAGGGCCCATAAACTCGTGAAATGCGTGTAATCTAGCTCGTCATCTGGCCGGGTGGGATCCGTAGCGATATGTATGTGGTCTAGGACATATTCCTTCGGTTATATTGTACTTCTCGTGTACAGACCCTTGCACAACTTTCATAACGGCGTGCTAAGATATGCAGAAGTAGATGGTCGATTTGTAGAAAATCTGAGCAGGACCGAGAAAAACCGAGTAGACTCAACCGAACCCAACCGAGCAGAACCAAACCTAACCGGACCGAGCCGAGCCGAGCCGAGCCGAACCGTACCGAACGTACTGTACCGAACCGAGCCGAACGGAACCGAACCGAGCCGAGCCGAGCCGAGCCGAGCCGAGCCGAGCCGAACCGAAAAAAATAAAATATATCTCCGGAAAACATTTTTGACATCAGCAAGGCCCTAAGTAAATCCTTTCTAAATCGGCCCGATTCCAAAGTAGCTATAATGATGTGTCCGAGTCGCCAAACTATGTAAAACTAAAAGACAAACCGAAACCAATCGAAAAGCTGCACGAGCGAACTCACTTGCCGTCGTTATTTCGTGGGTTGGATAGTGTCGTGCTGCTGTTGTACACAATACCGTATATCCAAACACTGTGAAGATAACCTGTAGATGTCAGGTCCCGGCTGTTCTTAGCTTAAAGTGGCGGTGATCGATATATTGCAGGCTGTCTTCGCATCTCGACATTGCATTGGTATGCGGCCGACTTCCCTTCGATAACCGCTTCCTCGTCGTACGCAGCATACCCCGACGAAGCCCTGGTGTTGGCACCCTCCTCGTGGCCAAGCCTTTTCTTGTGGTAAGACCAAGATACCTGGCAGAAACAACCCACATACATCGATCAACGAAAATTAAACGAAAAACATTGGAATTGATTTGAGTGGGAGATGCCGATGGGTAATATGTGTCACTCTGACAGATTAGACACCTGCATAATTTTTCCCTCACTTGTTCCAAGTGTCTTGTACGTACTCCAAACGGGGGCGGTGGTCTAAGGGGTTAACCGAGACCATTGCTCGTTTCACACAAAATAATTTGTGATATTGTTTCAAAGCAAACAATGAGGCGTACATCCACCTAATTGTGCCTTGCACACGGTATACATCATGCGCGCGCCTCTCTGATCGAACGGAGATGGTTGCCGATTTGTTTACATGTACCCCGGCTGAGGCCCGTCGTGGCACATCGTTTGGGCCCGCGTCTCACAAATGTATGATACCGGTACACAAAATAATGAAGGGGAAGAGCAAGAGGAGAGGTGCCAAACGTGTCTCGCCCTGGTGTACAGGAGAAGTTATGTAATAAACTACAGAAAGACGGGTGCTACAGCAGGATACAAGCTTAACTTGACAAGGCTCCTCCTCCCTTGCGAATCTCTATACACAAACCATCTCACCTAACAACTGTTTCAGGTAAACAGTGTACGCTCAATCCAAGGGATAATGCCAAGGCCTCGGTACACGATAAGAATATTTGTCAAAACGGGCGTCACCGGTATATACCCGGTGTTGTACTGGCTGCGTGTACACCTGGGGGGCGGTGAAGGAAAACAATACACACCTTGAAGCCGTAGAGAAGACAGATGGCGTGCAGGAGCCATACGATCGCGGTAGTGAAGCCCTGTCCCACCTCGTACTGAACCTGCAGCTTTCGCATGCACAGCGCCACCCACACCCCCAGCCAGAACTTGACCGGCCAAGACAGCATGTACACCTTTACAGCTCGTCTTCCTCGGAGGAATACGGCCGATAATCCTACAAAACCTGACACAATGCAGATGAAACCTGCCAAAATTCAAACGTGTCCAGTACCCGACACCGGAGAGGCATGCATGCACATGATAGAGAGGGACGATAGTACGGGACGGTCGGACGTGACTCGTGTTATCTCCATACGTATTAAAGTATACGGATCGTCGGATACCTGGTGCTTCGAAGTACTGTAGTAGTAGTAGTAGTAGTAGTAGTGATAGTAGTAGTAGTAGTAGTAGTAGTAGTAGTAGTAGTAGTAGTAGTAGTAGTAGTAGTAGTAGTAGTAGTAGTAGTAGCAGTAGTAGTAGTAGTAGTAGTAGTAGTAGTAGTACAATAGTAGTAAGTAGTAGTAGTAGTAGTAGTAGTAGTAGTAGCAGTAGTAGCAGTAGTAGTAGTAGCAGTAGTAGCAGTAGTAGCAGTAGTAGTAGTAGTAGTAGTAGTAGTAGTAGTAGTAGTAGTAGTAGTTGTAGTAGTAGTAGTAGTAGTAGTATAGTAGTAGTAGTGGGTACTAGCACAAGTAGTAGTGATCGTAGTACTCACTACTATATACTAGCACAAGTAGTAGTGATCGTAGTAGTGAGTACTACTGTAGTAGCAATAGTAGTAGTAGCAGTAATAGTAGTGAACGACGTTTCTGGTACTACAGCATTACAATATTTCGAAGTGCAGTAGCAGTATAAGTATCGGTGTCCTGTACACGTGTAGAATAGTTGTATTACCCGGCTTAACTGGAGTAGGAGGTGATGTAACTTGTTTCGAGTTGGTATAGGGTTGGAGCTAGCTGTACAAGCAACGCACTAAACTGCTTGTATACGCGCAAACAACACCGCTGATGCAAAGCGCTCCGCCGAGTCCTCCCTTCCACGAACGACCCCACACCAGGGGCCGGGGGAGACGAAACAGATGATGGAAGTTGAACAGTTCGAGGTTCCATAAACAATACTCAAACACAAGTGGCCCATATACCAACCTAACGCGTAGACGCTCTTTGGAAGACGGAGATATACGTCAACCTGGCCCTTAACTAGCTCCATGTGGTCGCTGAGCTCTTCGCAATCCAGCGTAGAAGCCTCAGCCCAATAGCAGAGATCGAAGTACTGCGTCCGTTTGTCGCGACGTGCACGGTGGACGGCAACACAAACGTGTGGCGCGGCAGGCAGAGACAAACACAAATTCAGATGGGCGGAGCGTGTATACGGTACGGTCTTACTGTCCACGCCTAGTTGACTCGACAGGTTAGGTAGATAGCGCGTTTCGACCTGATGGGAGAGCGTTTTACTATATATGGTCCGTCGTACACTTTGGCCGGCTCCTCCAACACTCCCTCGGTAAGGGCGCACGCTACGATGGAGGTGCACCATGGTTTTGTTCTGACGGCGGTCACTTATTAACCCTTTTAGAACTGCAGTCCCGTTCTGGGGACAAACCACTCTAATTCTAAGTAGTGTGTCCCCAAAACGGGACTCCAGTCCTATAAGGGTTAATGAGCTCTCTACACCTCACCCAGGCAAAACTAGTGGAGGAAACTAAAAAGTGTCACCCGACGAACCATCCCATTTCCCAAGCATACCACGAACACATGTTGGAACACAAGAATTTGGGGTTAACCCTTTCAGAAACTGCGAAACTTGTCCCCACACAATTTCCAAGTAGTTTGTCCCCTCCACAAAATCGTGGGACCGGTTCTTAACCCCTTCAGAACTGCAACCACTTTTTTGGGACAAAGCTACTTGGAATTAGTGTGGTCTCATTTTTGGAGTAGTAAAAGGGTTAAGGGGTCAAGGGGCGGCCAATCATTCATTCAGAAACTTTTTCAGCCAAACAGCGCCTCATCTATCGTAGCACGCGCCTAAGGGTTTCATGCTTACGTGGCCAATAATGTACGACCGGTCCAGCCTCTCAAGTGGGCAACAACCGGCGACTGTATGTAGTGCTTCACCTGTACCATCGTGTTTTGGGGTTTAGGGACTACGGTACGTAGCGCACGGAATGGTTCGTCAGGTGCTGCGAACAAAAACGTTTTCAGAAGTATTGTTTCGGGCGATTTATACTCACCTCTCCATCAGAGACGCATGCTTCGATAGAGGCGCACCATGTTTTTTTTTCTGAAGGGTATGCAGTCACCTGAGGAGCGCTCTATACCTCACTTTAGAATACCAGTGTTGAGGAAACTAAAAGTGCTACCCGATCAGCAACCTCCATTGCCTGAGTATACAATAACAAAACTTACAACACGAGAATGAACCAATGAACGAATGAACGAATGAACCGACGATACCAGGTTGAAGAGCATAATCATGCAGAATAAGGCGTCACCCTTATAAGGTGGCATCGCGTGTCCTTATAGGGTTATTCTTTGGGTTCATCACACAGCCATTTGTCACAATCAGCTTTGACGTGAGGTGTGGGGACCCGTAGGCAAGGAATGGTACGATGTCTCTGGTATGGACCATACCTTGTCAACACAATTTATTTTTAGTTGCCGGGCAAGGAAATGCACACGATGTTAATTGTTTGTATCACAGCGCGAATAATACGAATGCGGTGCCGTTTACGCACCCGAGAGTTTGTCATTGAATGCCAACGCCCAGAAAGAAAATTGGTCTGAACGGAAATTAACTGATTACTTGAACACAGAGCTCTTCGAAGTAACTGTTGTAGCTCCAACAAAAAAAATATTTGAACGCGAACCCGTCTGCAGACTAAGCTGCTATTTTATATTAAAATGTACTGTAAAAAACAGCGGGAAGCGTTACTCACAACTACTTACGTAGGCGATACGTACATCGCGACTAGTTGGATATTTTTTAGTCATCCAGGGACTTGAGGTTTTGGGTGTAGCAGTGTTCCCCCGAACGCATCCGCTGCCGCACACCAACCCGACAGACCGGCGTATAGCGACAGCGGAGCCGTGCAACAGCGTAGTTCAGGGATTCAAAAATCCTATACTTACAGCGGGGGTATATCACGCCCCCTCCTGTCGCTGCAGCTCTTGAAGGTCTCAAGACCGGCGACTAGTCCTGGCCAATGCCCCAACCCAAACTATATCTACATGCGAAAACGTGACGTCTGAAACCTGGGGATGACTACTAAATGTCCCCGTAGTTGAGATTAAAATATATCACACATATTCATGACGATCATTTCCCGCAATCAGAGGAAGTTCGGGACATCTTGACAGAATTGTCTCCCGAACTATTAGAGGCGTCTGCCCGGTACTGCAATAGGTCGATGCAGGTGGTGCCATGATACCGTTCGGGAGCAATCCCACTCTTGGGTAAATTAGAGGGTCCATAGCGTCCATATGTACTTAAGCCAAATATGTTGAGCTTCCTCAAGGTTAACCGAGACTCGAAGGTCTTTGAGACCTGGCCGCTATGGCACCTACTTCTGCGGCTCAAAAATCATGATATCATACGACTCAGGAGCAACTTCAACTTGAAGGATTCTCCCTGTCCAACGACTCGGGGAGTGTCGACTCGCCGGCATTCATACGGACAAGACAGAGACCCTTCAAATTTCGGAAATAAACATGAGAAAAGCTCCTTGGTGCTCCGTTATTCGCACCAGGTATACGCCATACAACGCACAGTGAGAAACGCCTACCTTCGATTGGAGCGTGGCAAGAAGCCCTTGAAGAATGGATACGTAAAAAGTGTGCACGTACAAAATGGCCCCCGTGCCGACGAGCAGGTCGCTCGCCGCCAGAAGTGCCACTCCTGTATTGGTCCCGGAACATGCGAAGTGCGGTGCGTGTTGAATTTACTATCATACCCGATTCCCCGGTATCGAGGCCGCACCGATCACCGCCGGTATTGTGGTCGAGTGTATACCGGTACCCGGGGTACGTTCGGGTATGCGTACCGAACTTACCGAAGTGTCGGGTACCGGTATTGGAAAAGTACCGAACTTACCGAAGTGTCGGGTGCCGGTATTGGAAAAGTACCGAACTTACCGAAGTGTCGGGTACCGGTATCGAAAAAATACCGAACTTACCGAAGTGTCGGGTACCGGTATTGAAAAAGTACCGAACTTACCGAAGTGTTCGGTAGGGTATCGAGCCCGGTACCGAACAAATACCGGTACCCCCGGTATTGCGGTCGAGGGTATACCGGAACCTGGGGTATATTTGGGCGGGCGTACCGAACTTACCGAAGTGTCGGGTACCGGTATTGGAAAAATACCGAACTTACCGAAGTGTCGGGTACCGGTATTGAAAAAATACCGAACTTACCGAAGTGTCGGGTACCGGTATCGAGGCCATACCGAACTTACCGAAGTGTCGGGTACCGGTATCGAGGCCATACCGAACTTACCGAAGTGTCGGGTACCGGTATTTACCGAGAACATACCCCCGGTACAGTTCGGTACGTACCCTACCGAACATACCTCCTTTGCAAATTTCCAAAGGCA
>MEHQ01000538.1:0-14614 GCA_008828725.1 Saccharina japonica | reverse complement strand
GTATATAATCGCCATGACGCCCCTCCGAAGGGGAGGCTTGCGCTGCTGTAAGTATGGACCACTACCGCCAGTATTGACTTCGAAGTATACCGTACCTGGTGGTACTGGCGAACAGCAGTGTTACGACCTATGCTCAGTGCTGTGAACCGCAAACAGACAGTTGTTTCTTTGGTCGGTTTTTCGGTTTTAGCCGACCGAAACCGACTTTTTTGGGTCGGTTTTTCGGTTGCCAAATAGCAGCCGAAACCGGGAACCGAATCGGTTGTTTAGTCGTTTACTTTCTCCCTGTACTCGATAGACCTCACATATATGTATGGAGTCCCTGATGCCATACGTGGACAACCCTAGTCTGCAATCCACACCCATAAATAACCGAAACCAACCGAAACCGACCGACAGTTTTGAATAAATAGTGAAAATCATACCAATGACCAGGACCCATCATTTTTAGTTTTCGGTTCACAACACTGGGTTGTCCCATGATACCAACATAAGCACTCCGAGCCCTTCGAAACGCTGACCATTTGGCTGGTTTTACAAAGAAATCGACAGATGAACCGATCAAGAAGCCTCCGTGTCGGTTTCTTTTATTTGTTCTAAGAAAATTGACCGAAACCGACCGACATTGTGGACAAACAAAATTTAAAAAAAAACGACTGGGCCTTTTTGGTTTTCGGTTCACGACATTGCCTATGCTCTTCAGCTATTAGGCGAGCACGACAACAAGGCGGCGACTTCAAGTCGGTTATCACTACTGGCATTCATAGGCAGCCTTATTACGAGCGAAAGCGAATTTATAATTTCGACGGCGCCAAAAAAGAGGGACCCCTTTCGAGATGGCCGAAGCCAATTTTTACTTGATTAAACAATTGCTTTTTTTTCGCGGCGTACAAAAAAAAGCGTGCGGCGGAGCACAGAGCACAGGTTGTGAACACAACAGGCAGGCAAAAACAAAAGAAGCATGCAGCAGTACAGCACACCCACACCAAACAGCAGCAGTAGTACGAGCACACAGCAGTAGCAGCACGGCAGGCGTCAAGAGACCGCGACAGAAAGAGAGGCGTCCATCGGCCTGAAGCCAGCTGAGCTCAAAGCAACGCTACTGCTGTACGTAGCGGGGGAGTTTCTTGGAGGTGTAACAGGCCGATAACGGCACAGATGTACGCCGAAAAGCGCAGGACGGCTAGAGACGGCCGCTCACCGACTGGCGGAGGGAAGGGCAGTTCAACGGTGGCCAGTGGGGTGGGGTGTGATCGGCGGCTGGCAGGTCAACGGTGGCTGGTGGGGCGGGGTGGGCGATCGGCAGACTCGGACTTGGGTACTTGGGGCAAGAAACAGCAATAAACAACCACACAACGTACTCGTAATGTATGTGCGTATGTATCCTTTTAGTGTCGTAGTTGTTGCATGTTCTACTTTTCGCGTCCAGGTATCCAATGATCCAGTACCTTTGACATGTTTGTGGCATTTGCTTTTCCTTTTCGCCAACACAAACCAACGCACACACGTTGGAGACAGCTATAAATGTCCTTCTGCGCGAGTTCCTATTGGGGGGGTAGTGCCGTTATTACCAGTATGAAATTGCCCATTTTATGTGATACGGTTCGTAAAATTCATGTGATAACTCCACTCTGTGGTTTATAAAATGGATACGTTTGTCTTGAGGAAAGCTTCGAACGGTCCTGAGTACCTGGGGAGCTGGGAACCATACTGCTACTCTGTATAACCTACCAGGTACCAGGTACCTGGTATGATATAGTCGATGGTCGATTAGGTATCATCTTCATCGTATCATATAATGTGAGCTCCTCGAAAACAACTTTGCACCACTTGTGCTGCTGCTGCTGCTGTATTATCGTCGTGTGGAGAGCTGGTACATCTACAGTAGGGGCGACACCAGCAGCCACACCGCACCACAGCAGCTCCACACCCTTGAGAACCATACATAGTAGCCCTAACCCAGGCATGCACCCCCAGGCTGGGATTCCTTGGCGGGGCGAGTGAGCTCCCTATGCTGGATGGTCTCAAACGTGCTGTAATACTATTAATACATAGCAGAAACCATTGTTTTAGGTCATGCACCGCCTCAGGCTCGGCGCCTTACAAGGAACGTGATTTCGGTTAATTTGCGTGAAAGGGCTGCTTAATAAGTAGTGACAGCTATATTCGACTACGATATACGAATACGATACGTGTACGTACGTTGCGGTGTAACACTCAGGATGGCAACACCCCCTTGGACGACTTTCAGAGCTGATGGTCTCCAAAACCAGAGAGGGGTTTAGGGTTAGGGTTAGGTACATGAAAATGGCGGCTTGGGAAAAATCTCGTCATGGTCTGTCTTTCCATGGACGGACGCGTCGCTCGGTTGTTTTGTTTGCACTTTCCCCGTTGTCGATAAAACCAGCTTGGAAATATCGGAATATCATATCATATCATACGTACATCCTCGGGGGCGTGCTATATTGCGTGTTACATGTGTAAGGTTCTGTTGCTGTACTGCTGTATACCACTCTGTTATTCGTACTGCTGTACCGGTCCAGCAGTACGTACGTATACTGCCGTACTCGTATTATACAAGCAGTAGGAGTACGTCGTACGTAAATAGTATTAATAGTAGTTCTCCATAGTAAACAGGGGCACCAAGTACAAAGCACCCACTCTCTATTGCTGCATACCTGGTACCTGGGACGTAAAATGCGATACCAGTACCAGGTACGAGTGTGCCGTAGATCGTACCTGGTTATATACACACTGCTGTCCACTACATCCCTCGTACACGAGCGTAACACTGCTGCTGTTGCTGCTGCTGCTCTGAACAAAAGCTTCGCACCTGGTGTGCATGTGTTCGTTGGCCTCGCAGTGGATGTACTTGTAGCTGTTGTAGCTGCTGCGGAAGAACATCATCCGGAACGCCATTTCCATCAGCTTGCGGGGGGCTGATGGTCTGGATTTTCTCCAGTACGGTCCTCAAAAGAGGACGCATTGTCCTGCGCGGATTACCAGCAGGCGCAGGGGTGTGCTGGCAGTCAGAGTAGAGCTGTGCACCAAGCTCTAGCTACTCGACTCGCTCTACTACAGCCTACCAGGTAAGCATTATCTGCCGGCGGTGGTATGATAGTCATGTATCACGGGTGACGACTCGTAACGCGTTCGTAGCCTGACCTGCTGCTCCTTCTTGCTCTTCAAAGAAATGCTTCATGAGACGACCGATTCCCAAGTCATGTTTCAGTCGGTGCACGCAGTAGTGCAACATCGTCGGCAACGCAGCATGATCGGGCATCGCAACAAGACCCTCTGATCCCTTCTCAACGCAGTCCTGGTTGTGTCCGGCTCGGGTTTTGCAGACAGAACGGGCTACGGGCTACGAGCTGGCGTGTGCGGCGAGATTTCTTCACTCGTAGAGGGGGGTTTCAACCTCATACAGAGGCCAACCCTATTCAGGGGCCCGCTTGCCCTACACATGAAAAAAAAATGCAAAAATGGAACTGGGAAAAAAAACAAACGTGCGTCTTGTCCGCTGGATCTCTGGATCCGTTTTTGTTTTTTTTTGCGCATCATGGTGGCATGACGAAGGCCGATCAACTGGGCGCGCACCCAGAGAGTTAAAGCCCGGCGAGCACAAGGCGCGCTCAATCTTCCTACCGCACAGAGTTTTTTTTTCCCGTCAATGAATACCCGAAGGTACATTTTCAGTGTTGTTGTAAGTAGGGAGTACCAGCTACTACAGAGGATTTACAGCATTTCAAGCTCTCTATCAGAAATAGGACGAACGATGCTTGATTGACCTTCGTCAGAGGGGACACGACGGGTTCATAGCTCTTGGCGTAGATAAAAAACTGGTGTTGCGTTCTTCTGCTCGTGAATCGATGGACGCTGAACGAAAGCACCCCCGCTGTAGTCGGGGCAGACCGTTCCGCGTCGTGGTCGCTGCAGCAGCAGCAGCTGTATGTACTACCACCGTAGTAGCTCTACGCACAGCAATCAGCACTACTACTGCGTATTTGGGATGCACCAGGTACAGGGCAAAGAAAGGAGGATTGTTGGGTGTACTACTGCAGAGCCGGATATATGCAGCCGCTTTGCCATCAAACCGGGAATTCGTTTAGTTAGGCTCCTTGCGCCCGCGTGGAGCCTCTGGTCTCTCACCTCCTCCGTGGTTCCGATGCACTCGGGCAACCTCCATGCAACGCTGCAGGGGAGACTGGCGGTCAACTCCCACGGGATCCAATACGTACTGGTCGTCGTTGTTTACGGTTTTCAGTCGATGCGGCTACTACTACGTACTGCTGTGTGTTGTGATGGCATCCGGGGTTGCAAGGGCGACCGTTTTCACAGCAGGGAGTTGCAATAATTTCGAAGCATTACCCCGCCATTGGGTTCATCAGAGTGTGCTTTGAAACCGACGAAACCGATACTACAACAGATCGTAGGTACGACTACAACAGATCGTAGGTACGACGCTTATGCTTATACAATACGCAGTGAGACTCGACTGGGTGCTACAGAAGAGGCCAGGTTGCACTTTAGTTGCCATTTCATCGCGAGGAGTTCAATTAGCAGTGATCGTACCACTGTTGTACTGTACCCATCTTCGAAGCAATTCTTTTTGTTTTGTGCAGAAGAAGCTGAATGAAGGAAAGGATAGACGCGCGCACACCCAGATACTACGTACCAGGAATAATACATTACTACTGCTTGCTGTTGTTTGCTGTTGTTGCTGTCGTCGTAGGGTCTTGTGTGAATCAGTGCGAATGACGGCGGCAGTACAGGTAGTAGTATCGATGCGGAGCGAGCCACCGAAAATAAGTGCTGTTATGATGTTGACGGACAGTCGGTCCTGCTTGCGCTATTGCCCCACCACCGCTGTCAGAAACTAAACACGAGAAGATAGATACAGTTAGATCCAAATACGAACACATATAGTATATACATGCATACTGACAAGGGAACGCGGAGGTTTGCACCGACTGCACCACAACTCCTCCTCGGGTTCAGCATATCTGTAGACTCTAAACACTCTTCTACAACACCTATATACCAGTAGTAGTGACGCCTTGTGGTGCATCTGTATGTATGTGTGACTTGAAGGGTGATATAAAAGCGGGTACGTTCTATGGTTTCATGCAGAATAATAAGTAGAAGAAGATACCCGTCTTCCCTGGTGTCCTCGTTCCAACAGGTCAGAAGACAACAAGTCCGTCGACTGACGTACTACTACAGTAGGCCATAGCACCGAGTGCGTGCGTGCGTGTGGGTAGGCCTTTATTATGAGGGGCCATGGTTTACAAGTAAGTCAGGGGCGCCCAGAAAAACAAATACATGTCATGACCCTCTCGGACCCCGCCATCTATGAAGCGGATGGAAACCCCTCCGAGCGTTTCTATCCAAGGAGAGGGACGAAAACTTTCGAAAAAACTCGGCACGACCCCCGTCTACGAAACGAATTCGTTGAACTGCTTGAACAAGCCGTTCGCTCACCAGCCCCCCCCCCCCCCGTCGTTCCCCCCCGCTGCCGCCTCCTCCCCTTCGCCCCCTCTTCCCGTTCTCGCCCTTTGCTCTTCCCCCCCCCCCGGCCGCGCCAGTGTTTCCTGGTGTCCTGCCTATCGTATCGCGACTGGTATAATATCCACTCGTCGCTTCGATTCCAAGGCACTCTAAGCAACGACAGTCTGCAGGACGAGTGCGTAAACCTCAAGCGAGATAAATGCATTTTAGACGAGGCTGTCGCACCCACGCGTCGTAGTCGTGCGCGCATGGTATTATCGTGGTTCTAAGATCTGCAATAATGATGGTTATACTTGTGGTACTTGGCTTTGCATCCATAAGGGGAACGTGTACAATAAACAAGAAAAGTGCACAAGCAAGGTGCGTCATCCGCGAGAGAGAGAAGGATGACGACCGAGATTTGTATGCGTTATTTTTCTGCGGGAGGCGCGTTCGTTCTCTTTGTTGTCTTTAGCTTCGGGTTTTCAGAACACTGCGGAGCATTTGCCCTCTGGTGTTTTGTGTGTCCGTTTTTTTGTTTAGATTAGATTAAGTTTGGATAACCGCTTGTTTGGCGCCAACTATCGTGGTAGACGAATATAATCGAAACATTTTTTTTCAACACCTTCGCAGGTTTTTTTACTCCCGGGGACTCTGAACCATACCCCCTAGTCTCTCAACGAGCTATTGTTTGTTAATTCGAGAGAAATCTACAGAGGGGTTGGCCCATTTTGCCAGCTCGAAATTCCGACGGGTGGCCAACTGGCTCAGTTTCGGTTTTCAGGTCGAAATCAGGTCAAATTTACCTGGTACGAAACATGCTGGTACGTGCCATACTACTACTACTGAATGCTGCTGTGCCCAATAGCTTATCTTTCGACCGATAATATGTGTCCGGACCAATCAGACGTGCCCCGGACCAATCAGACGCGCTCCAACCTATCAGATGTGTCGCGACCAATGAATTCCAACCAATCAGATGGCGTGTTCTGACCAATCAGACGGCATCCAGGAAAAACGCGATATGTCCATAAGCAGATACAACAAAAAAAGAAAGTCGTCGAATTAACTCTATTTCGCGGCGCACTTCAGGCCATCAGTTGTTGCTATAAAATATACCAGGTACCAGGTATACCTGGTATTATCCTGTAACATAACGGTATGGTATACTACTACTACTACTATCAATACTATCATACTCGTTGACATCGTGTTGTGCCAGATGTCAAGCACAACAACAATTACAAAAAAGACAACACTTCGGACGGATCACCGCGCAGAAATAATAAGCACCCCCACTCTCCCCCGCCACGCTCGCCTCCCCATTCGCGAACCGCTATCGCCACAAACAAAAACCACCAACAACAACAACAGGGCTGTTCACGGGTCTCGGGTCAAACTTCGCGGGTCAGGTCGGGTCCGGTAAGGGTGACCCGACCCGACCCGATCCGACCCGTGAGAGTTTCAAAACCTCCTGACCCGACCCGATCCGACCCGTGAGGGTTTCAAAACCTCCTGGCCCTGCCCAAACCGACCCGACCCGACGCGTGATAATTAAAAAATCTCCTGAGCCGACCCGACCCGCGGGTCGGGTCATCACCTGTGAAGAGCCCTGGAAAATAACACACTAACCACCACCACGACCACCACCACCACCCAACCAACTAACCATCGCGAACGAAATATGCTATAAGGGGAGCACGGTTTGACTGATCCCCTTGACCGGCCGCCTCACTATACTATACCAAAACTACTGTAGTATTAATATAATAAAGGGCCAAATAGAGACCTTGACGCGCTCAAAAAAAAGATCGGTCTCCATTAAAAATAAATAGCATGTTCGCCCGCAGACAGACAATCACCGCCAACAAGTAAGTATACCGTTTCATCGACGACAAACATAAATCACTAGATCGACTTACAAGGAAAAGGGAAGCAGACATACAAAATACACCCACCCGTACGTAGAGTTCATTGTTTTGGAGGTATGTACGCAGAAGATGGAAAAAATAAAACAAAGAGAATCGCAAGCAGACTCGAAGCAAACGATCTATAACTATATGTACTACCTGGTACATAACGACGGTAAGGCACTTGTTTCCACCAAAACAAACGGCCGAAAAGTAACGAAAAAAACGGCCGAAAAATAAAAAATAAAAAATAATTTCACATTTGAGACAAAAAAAAGAAGTTTTTTTATGGCCCCGTGTGCCCGCGCCGGCGACTGTTGATGCCTCTTTCCCCAGCAGCACTCCCTCAAGACACCACCGACGATCAGTAATCATCGTGAGCTCGGATGGGGAGAAGGGCAAGGGGAGGGTGGAGGCAAATAAGCCGCGCAACAAATGACATCGGGGTGTCTCTATTACGTTGTCTCGCGCGCCGCGTGTTGCCCCCCCCCCCCTTCTCCTATCCCCCCCATCCAACAACCACCTGACGACCCACATCAATCATCGTGAACTCAGATGGGGGGAAGGGGAGGGGGGGGGGTGTACTCGATATTCATGCATGGCCGTAGTCGGACCATAGACGGGGGGGGGGGGGGGCGGGGGACGGGGGGGGTACTTCATATTCATGCATGGGCCGTAGTCGTATCACCAGGGGGGGGGGGGGGGTACTCATTTGTTGCTTGCCTTAGTCATTTGGGGGGGGGAATCACTGCCTGACCATAAGCCGCGCAACACATTAATTAGCAGCGGGGGGTGTGTCTCTCTATCTTGTCTCTCTCGCGTTGCGAACGGCAAACAGTCTAACATCCAACCAACCAACCGACGCAACGATAACACTTTGGGGGGACTCCGGAACCTCCAACTAGTTAGTGTTTGGGTGCGGATAATCGTATCGAATTTTTCGATACATACCGAATAAACGAAAAAAACGATTTGTTGGGTGTTTTTTCGAAAGTTTTGATGTGTGTCAAAATATCGATTTTTCGATAATATGTCGGATATCATATCGAAATTTCCGACACGTTGGATATCACAACGAAGGTTTTGGCACAAACAAGACGAAATTTCGAAGTATATATCGAACACATTTGTTTGCCCCCTACACCCTGGCATACATATCCCCGTATGCATATGTTATGCTGATTTCTATGATACTGACCCAAAAGTATCGACGTAGTAACTCGGCTATCGATATCGTATACATACGTACGTCTATCTCATTTTTCGTGTGGCGATATCGTATGGACTTGGACTCTCGTTGACGATATCCATCTCTACCTCCAACCCCATTTAACGTCCACCCCTATACGTAGTAGTATCGATCTGATTTCTCGAGTATCGACACCGTATCGAATTTGATTGTCGTTCGACAACATCACACTACCTCCAATCCAATCTTGAGGGTGGGCGAGATCGACCTCTTCGCCGCCACCAGAAATCAACCAAGTAAGGAGTCAAGTTACCCCTATATGCCATCTCGCATTTAGTTCGCCCGCATCAATTCCCCCGCATTCATCTCACCCGAATCAATTCCCCCGCATTTAGATCACCCGCACCTCCCACCCCGCGCTCGTTCGCACGCCCCTCCCCCCCCCCATTTTATTTTTACTTTTCTAGAATTTGTATTTCAACCAAAAAACAAGGCGCTTCCATAAGAAGCAGTAGACAGCCGCCGCGCAAATGCCTAGAATACTGCTGACATTGCTGCTACAGTATCATACCGCTGCCGCTGCCTGCACACACACAGCCGATCCAAGGTCAAACCCAGCGAATTCAGTGCACATGCGCAAGGACAAAAAAAAAACGGACGAGCGGCCATGGCGGTGCTGGCCGTACGTGGTGCCAGCAGCAAACGCAGCATGCGCAGCAGCACCGGTGTCCGTGTAGGTCTACGCAACACCGGGAACAAACAAATCGAGCAAGGAGGCCAAAACAAGACCTCTATTATTAGCGTTAACCCTTTGGAAGTTGACCAAACTTCAGTACTCTGTACGAGCACAGAGGGAGAAAACTAGCGTCGAGCGTAAACATACGAGTAAGGCGTCAGCCACACAAGGCAAAACACAGCCCGGGGTGCTTCGTAGCGCTGGGGTATAGGGAAGGTGTTCGCACTGCAACGGAAGGACGACGTACGTATGTACGACACGCCCGCAGCCCCATAGCACAGTGGTGGTCCCTCGATAAATGCGGGTTGAGTAGTACCGACTGCCCCGATATACGTGGTGCCTGTGAAATCGCTTGGCACGGGTGTGAATAACCAGTAACGCGGCAGTGTACGGATTGGTAGTGCCGGCTGCCCGCCATTACAAAGAGTAGTGCTTGTGAAATCGATTGGCACAGATGGGATTATAACCAGTGCGGCAGTGTGAGGACTAGTAGTGCCGGTTGCCGCTACGTGACGCCGGTATTGTTGGCCGGCACTATAGCACTATAGGGGGACCGTTACCGTGCGTGCACTAAGTGATACCTATTACACGCTCTTGCTAGAAAGTTGACAGGACGGCATTGTAGGGATGCGAGGGTCTATGGTCATACGACTACGGCCGTGCACGATATGAGTGCACCCCCCCTCCCCCCCCCCCCCCCCCTCCCCGTATCGCTTTTTTATGTAGCTATTCATCAAAGTCAAAAGGGCTAATAGACACCCTGCTCTAAAACACGTACCGCTCTGACCGAGAAAATAAGGACCTTTTGGTGCTCCTACTAGAGCCCGGACGGGTATTTTACTTCGGGCCAAAGCACGCAACACCAACAAAGTCTGGATAGCGAGTACGCCGTTATAAAACACAACCGTACGTGGGGATGCACTGATAGCTGTGCGCCCTCTTACGAAAATAGCTCAAGCGCGCATGCAAAAACCGCGCCCCATCTATCTATACCCCGCTCGCTGTCACGAATTGCTCGCCGCCGAAAGCGAGCCAGTCTCTCGAAGCTACGGCCCTCTTCGCTGCTATCAATCGCTCGCCAAAAAACGAGCCAAGCCTCTCGAAACCACCTTGTTCGTTGCTATGAACCGCTCATCAAAAACGTGTCATCCTCTCGAAGCTAGGACCCTCTTCGTTGTTACGAATTGCTCACCCAAAAACAAGCCCTAGTATTTCGAATCTACCCTTTAGTTGCTATGAATCGCTCGCCAGAAATGGGCCAGCCTCTCGAGAAGCTACGGCCTTCTTCGTTGTTATGAATCGCTCACCAGAAGCGAGCCAGTGTCTCGAGAAGCTCCCCTCTTGGTTGCTATGGATCAGTCGATCAAAAAACGAGTCAAGTCTCTCGAAGCTACGACCTTCTTCGTTGTTGTGAACCACTCGCCAGAAACGAGCCAGGCTTTCCAAGCCACCCTCTAGGGCAGTCTGTTGTGCTGCAGGAACTGGTTTCTACGTATGTACGGCTTTTTTTCCTGCATCTTCCAAAACACAGGCAAGACAGACAGACATACATATCGGTATATATAGGCATGCGAAGGATATGTATATATACACGTACGCGTATGCGGTGGGAACCAGAACACCAATCAGTCATTGCCTTGTGTAAAAAAGCCATATAGTATGGTAGGGAGTAGTAAAAAACAATAATACACCAAATGAAAAAAAAAAAAAAAAAACGCGCACGCTTGAAGGCGTACTACAAGCTTGCACACAAAAAAACGCACTCAAGCACACAAAAACACAAAGACAGGCACACGTGAGTGGTGCGCAGCACATATAGCGTGCGCGATTTGACGCGATACCGCGGTATTCCCATCCGATACCGCGGTAACCCTTCCGAACCAAGCCTGTCACCCGGTAATCCCGTCCGATACCGCACTAATACCATCCGATACCACGGCGTCCCATCCCGATACCGCAGGAAAATCACATTCGATACCGCGGTATCCCTTCCGAACCAAGCCTGTCAGCCGGTAATCCCATCCGATACCGCACTAATCCCATCCGATACCGCGGTAATCCCATCCGATACCGCTGTATCCCTCCCCGAGCAAGCCTGTCACCCGCACAATGTGGAAAACTAGTCAAACACCACGCGCACGGTCACCATCCGGGGGTCAACTCCTACGACCCGGTATCCCCGAAGCAAGCCTGCCACCCGCACGCTGTGAAAAACTAAGTCAACGATCACACCGGTATCTCACTCGATACCGCGGTACCGCTTCCGATGCAAGCCTGTCATCACACCGGTATCTCATGTGATACCGTGGCATCCCTTCCGAGGCAAGCATGCCGCCCATCCAATGAGAAAAAAAAACTACTGTAGTCAACATCACACCGATATCTCATTCGATATCGCAGACTCGCATCCTGAGCAAGCATATGTGTCATCCGCACAAAGAGCACAACTAGACAGCACCATCCGGAATCCCACGCGATACCGTAGTATCCCATCCGATACCGCGACATCCCATCTGATACCGCGGGATCGCTTCCAAAGCAAAGGCTGTAACCCGCAAATTTGCAAAACAAAACTAGTCAACACCGCACTGGAATCTCATTCGATACCGCGGTACCCCTTCCGAAGCAAGCCTATCACCCGTACAATATGGCAAAACGACTCCTGTCGTAGTCGATACCACACCGGTATCCCGTACCATGTCCCATACGACACCGCGGGAATCCTTTTCCAAGAAAACATGCCACCCGCACACCGTGCGAAAAAAAACTCACCACCACACGCACGTCACCATCGGTCCACAGACCCCCTCCCCCCACCCCCCTAGTCAGAAACAAGTCATCGTAAAAACGAACTCCCGCGATGGAACCTCGATCCGCCTTCGAAAATAATAAAAAAAAACACACACACACAAACAAAAAAAAACGGTCACGAAAATAGTGGAAGCCGAAAACGGTCTTAACCTACACTGATTCCATTGGTTTTCCTCAAAAAGTGAAGGCAGTTCTAGAGAGGATTACGCCGCCTCTGAGAGTCAGTTGGCGGGTTTCACCTCTAGTTGGGAGAGGGGGGGGGGGGGGGGTGGGGGGGGGGTAGCCCCCCTTGCCCCCCAAACTATTTTCGATCGCACATCAAAGCCCCAAGACCACGGCGTCGCAACGCTTGCCGCTTGACATTGTTACGAGCGACAAGAGCATCCGCGGTATGTATGCCGCGGTAAAATAAAAATACAGCAATAATGCGCCCAAGGATTACAAGAACAAGCATATGCTGGCAAGTAAGCAAGCAAGCAAGCAAGCAAGCAAGCAAGCAAGCAAGCAAGCAAGCAAGCAAGCAAGCAAGCAAGCAAGCAAGCAAGCAAGCAAGCAAGCAAGCAAGCAAGCAAGCAAGCAAGCAAGCAAGCAAGCAAGCGAGCAAGCGAGCAAGCGAGCAAGCGAGCAAGCGAGCAAGCGAGCAAGCGAGCAAGCAAGCAAGCGAGCAAGCGAGCAAGCGAGCAAGCGAGCAAGCGAGCAAGCAAGCAAGCAAGAGAGCAAGCAAGCAAGTGAGCAAGCAAGTGAGCCAGCAAGCAAGCGAGCAAGCAAGCAAGCAAGCAAGCAAGCAAGCAAGCAAGCAAGCAAGCAAGCAAGCAAGCAAGCAAGCAAGCAAGCAAGCAAGCAAGCAAGCAAGCAAGAAAGCAAGCAAGCAAGCCAGCAAGCAAGCAAGCAAGCAAGCAAGCAAGCAAGCAAGCAAGCAAGCAAGCAAGCAAGCAAGCAAGCCAGCAAGCAAGCGAGCAAACAGCAAGCAAGCAAGCCAGCAAGCGAGCAAACAGCAAGCAAGCAAGCCAGCAAGCGAGCAAACAGCAAGCAAGCAAGCAAAGCAAGCAAAGCAGGCAAAGCAAGCAAAGCACCCAAACAAGCAAAGCAACCAAACAAGCAAAGCAGCCAAACAAGCAAAGCAACCAAACAAGCAAGCAAGCAAGCAAGCAAGCAAGCAAGCAAGCAAGCAAGCAAGCAAGCAAGCAAGCAAGCAAGCAAGCAAGCAAGCAAGCAAGCGAGCGAGCAAGCAAGCAAGCACGCAAGATGCGATAGAAGAACAGAACGGACATGAAAAATACAACAACAAAAGTAGTGCAAAGAAAACACTACGCAGGAAAAGAAAAGAAAAGAGCAAGACATTCATGCTCCCCACCCCCCCCAGTGTAAACATACTATCTAAAAACTAGAATCCGTTGAATGGGGATGGTGCTAACATGTCGGGCGCTATATACTGCCCTCCCCCCCCTTCAAATACGACAGCCATACCATACGTAGCACCAACACAATCAGAACGCAGCTAATATTCCTAGTAATGCAACCTCGTATGTACCTGTACGGCAGAGAAGCAACTTACAAACAAACTACACAAAATGACGCCCAACGAATTCCTCGCGCTTAACTTACGACAACCTGCGGGACCCAGGGTTATCAACCGAAGAACAAAAAAAAAGCGACAACAAGTTGCGGTCGGTGTTTTGTCAGAGACCCTTTAGGAAGAACGTGAAGCAAGCTCTGACGAGCATCGCCATGCTGCCCGCGCGTCGTACATCTCCCCCCCGTCGTTGCACTTCGGGCCCATCCCCTATCCCCTGGATAACCCAGCATATAGCCAGGGCTATCATACTTCGCCTATAGCCGATAATGCCCATAACCGTCCCCATTATTTTCCGGATATGTTCTCCAGGGCTGTTAACGGGTCGGGTCGGGTCGGGTCACGGTGACCGGACCCCAACCGTGAAAATTTGAAACCTTTCTGACCCGACCCGACCCGACCCGACTCCACCCGACCCGACCCGACCCGTGAGAAATCGAAACCTTACTGGTCCGACCCGCGGGTTGGGGTCATGACTATAATGAAGAGCCCTGATTTTTTTCCGTCTGAAGTAGTGCCAACGGGGGGTTAAGACCGCCCAGCCGCACAGAAAAAAAAGAAAGAAAATAATAAGCAAGCCTCAAGCGCCTAGCGTGTCCGCAGCGGTGAGGGGCGGCGGCTCTTCCATGTCCGCCATGCCGCAGTCGGGGTTTCCTGCGTCCGGGTTACTGCTTCGGGAAGGCGCCCCCCCCCACACCCAGACCAGGCACTTCCACGGGGTTATCTCGTGCCAGCGATGGGCTAGCCCGGGTAGGTGGACGCGAAGCACCCCTAGTGGGTTTTCTCCAAGCATCACCTGTTATGAGGTTAGGTTAATGTAAGGTAGGGTACGGTGGGGTAGGGTAGGTTAGGGTAGGGTAGGGTAGGGTAGGGGTAGGGTAGGGTAGGGTAGGGTAGGGTGGGGTAGG
>MEHQ01004486.1:8426-37384 GCA_008828725.1 Saccharina japonica | reverse complement strand
TTTTTTTTTTTTTTTTTTTTAAACGTCAGCTGTGAGCGGTGAGTACTCGTACCGATTGAAAGGTTGAAACTCAACTAACTCTGCAAGCTGCGTGATTGGCTATAGGCACACACAGACACACACACGCTCGTGGGCGTGCTTGTTCTATATTCCATTTTACACGTACGTATGTAAACAAGTATTATTATGGTGTTTGTGAGCCAAATCTACGATATAGTTCTGCTGTAGTCTACTGTAGTTGATACTCAGTTCTGCACTTACTTTTAATGCTAAAAATCGTTCGCGCGTGTTCTATATCCAATCCTCATTATTTTTTGCATGCTTCATTCGATCACGAGTCGCGATTTTTTTTTCGCAGAAAATTTGCGACCTATGATGTACCAACAGTACCAGGTATTTATTATGCTGTAGTTTAATGTGAAGACAACAACAAAAACAGTCCCAGGTATCACGCACAACGCATCCAGCAGCACGTACGTACGTACCTCGCACGCACGTAGCTTGCAACATTTTTTGTTATCGACTGCTGTTTTAACGAAATCCTCCAGAGAAAAGCCTTGATCTCACAACAACAACAGCCGTTCCGTTGCGGCAAGGTTGAGGCGTGTTATTTTATACATGAAAAAAAACAGAAAGGGATTCCGTTTTCACCATTGTTCGAACAAAACATGAAGGGAAAAAAAAACAGAAAGGGATTCCGTTATCACCATTTTTCGACCAAAAAAATGTACATGAACAAAAACCAGAAACGGATTACGTATCCGTTTTCACAATTTTTTCGACCTACTACGAGTACGTATAAAACATGGAACAACAATACATCATCATCCATCAACTGCCAGAACAGGAAACACCTCGAAAAACGAATCGAACAACCCACGCACCCCACACTGCCCACAACCTACAAAGAAAGCAAATTGCACAGCCTTGTTGCCCACTCTACATCCATCCTCGATATCGCGCATGGGCAGAAAGCAAGACGCTGCCCTAGAACTCAGCGCCGGTACAAGAGAAACGGGAGCTGGGCGAAGGCCGGCCACCTCTGGCAACGAGCTATATAGCTATATAGAGAAGCGGCGTATGGTGGTGAGGATTATAAAGTTTCATGACAAAGGCAAAGCTGAAAGATCGCGTTGAGACACTCTCCTTTCCTTTGGAATACATTTTTTTGTTGCTTCGATTGTCTCGTCCGTGCTGTGCGTGAGCTGCATTGCGTTGCGGTTGCGCAGCGCAGGGAAGGTAATGCGTCGCTTCTAGCGAGAGCCTTGATGATGCTCTACATTGCGGTGTGTGGTAGTCGTAGTCACGATGCTGCTGGACCGGCTCCCTGCCGTGAAACGTCTTGCGTGGAGAGTTTGAGAGCAAAGATCGTCCACACTCGATTGCATCATGATGTTCGACCAGATACAAATACTCGTACATACACTTCAGGCTCGTTTCTTGCTTGGCCTCAACTCGGCGAAGGGCTTGCCTCGCGCGTGCCATGCCATCCCTTGCAGATCGGTGTCGTGCTGCGCAGTGGGGGCACTGCTAGCGAGGTGCCCTCGCTGCTCCACTGCGTTGACATCCCCCCACCCTGCCGATCTACCCCACTAAACTCTCCCAGCATGAAAAAAAAATAAACGCACCACTATGTCCAGAAATATAAGGATTATTTGGTTTTTATGTTCACGATGAAGTGGTGCTTAAATTTACGGACAAATTGGTGAAGTCTTATCATGCTATATATATACTCGTACATGCGTGCAACCGCCCTCTTCTGGCCGTTGCTGTTTTGCTGCTTCCCCGAGGCAGGTGGGTTGAGTGCCTCGAGCAGAGGCACAGCACCAGGGATCCGCCATGACCCGGGTTCTGGCGTTAATCCCGGTATGCTTCGCTCTCTTAGTCTGCAGCACAAGCCGCGTATGGCACTTGGTGGCTACGCGAAGGTGAGAGATAGAGGGATTGCACATACATGTCGTCAGTTGATGTCGTCTCCCACTCTGTCCGGAAATATAAAGCACCTTGGTATATTCAAATGGATATTCAAACGAATCTTACATTTCCGGACAGAGTGTTGTTTTTTTCCTCTGGGGAATCATGTGCCAAGGGATTGTCGTCGCGTTGAGGGCGTATCATACTCAACGCGGGCGGTGGTTTATGCCGGGCAAGCCCCCCACCCCCCCCCGCCCCGCTCCCCACGCCCCCTACTTTGGAGTAGCGGGCCTCATCCAATCCAACGCGCTTCTTCCATCGAAAGATCAATGACAGCACTCAAGTGTAAAATTAAAATTATACTCGTACCCAAGTAGTGTACGAGCGTCGTATATAGTGGGTATACGACGTAGCTCGAGAGGCGTGGCAAAGAGATGGGTGAGCATGAGCACATACTGATGAGCACGACTTTTCAAACGGTACCTAATAAATGTGGTTTGATTGATGCTTTCCGTCGAACATGGTTGGTGGTGGTGGCCATCAAGGCTGCTGGCTTTCTCTGATTGATGGAGAGGAGTCATGGTGAGGTCGCGAGTCGAGCACGATGATGGTGCCAAGCGGCGGTGCCACCCACTCATCGTGAAACCAAACAGACCACGAACAACCGATATACTACCCCGTATATTCGTATATTCGGCTGGTCGTCGTCGACCGATTGCTATATATACCACCGCATGAAGTAGAAAGGAGATGTTTATGTTCGTATGTACGAGCTTTTTCACGTGTTTCGATGTTGCGATCTTAATGAATGTCATACAGCAGGCAGCATGTCAGCATCGTGCATACCTGGCAGAAGTCTATATTACTCGGTACTTGTATCCGAAGATCGTTCTGGGTTGCACCGAAGACAACAACAACTACTTGGTTTTTTCGACGTGCAAAATCCTTGACCGAGGAAGCAGAAATGTGAAACCTGCCTTATACCGGTACAGCTGTAGTACGTGCATATGATATCATACGTACCAGTCGGTATAAAAATAGCCGGTGACAGATTTAGGGCTATATACTATATACCCGAAAAAAAACAAGCGTACACGCAGCCACAACGTATGTACCGACCCTGTATACGTATGTATGTACAGCGAGAAGCGTTCTATTAAATGGTTAAATAGATGCTGCCGCGCCCTTTTGCTGCTGTGATGTTGTTCATTGTCCGCTGGTACTACTGCTGCTGCTGTTGTATGCGATATACCTCGTCTGTAAGGAAGATACACGTCCGGTCGCGTTGTTTTTATGAGTGCGTGTGTTAAGGCATTATTAATAGTCTGTTGGCCTTACTGGTAAAAGGTTACCGAATCGCCTACCCAAACTAAGCCTAATATATATACTGTATCAATCCCCCCCCCTGGAACGGACCCACACGCGGTTCCATGTTCTGGGGATTCCAGAAGTATTTTTAGAGGGGTTGGCGCAATACGTGATCAACAATTTCTCCAAGAAGCCATTACAAGTGCATGGCAAAATATACACCCATATACGCCGTATTTGTACCCCGTGTAAAGGCTCAATCCATTTTCAGTTCAGCGATCAAGTCGCGGCAATCGCCCACTGTTATTATTGTGTAGACACGATCCGTAGCGCGGCTATGAGGCCAACAAACAAAAAACGTTGTTTTAAAAAACTTTGCTGTCGACTGGTTGCTGTGATGCCATCAATCGCTTTTTGTGTCTTCCACTTCTTTTCTCAGCCGTGCGCTTCAAGGAAAAACACCGAACGAATGCATACATGCAGCTTCTCTTGGCGGTCGGTACTTTCCGCATCCCCGCTCCTCGCTCTTACCTCCCAAAAAGATACCAACCTGACCCAAAATATAATCACCATTTTAATTAAATATTAGTATGCAAACGGTCCTTATATTCCGGGTCATATATGTATGATACGCCATCCTACAGGCTGTATGGCGCCCTTCCACAGCCTCCAAAAACTCGAAACCTGGAATGATACCGTATCGTACACGGAGACCGTTACTGGATTGCTCTACTTTCCTTTTGATCCCGTTGGCGTAGCCGAGACCGCAGGACGTGCCGTGGGCGGTTTCGATTGACGCACGCGGTATCGTATTGCCCAATAGAAAAGGGGGTGCACGAAAAAACAGAGTTTGTGGCCCATCGAAATCACAGCAATCGATTGTTGATGTCCCCATATAGGTGAGGTGCCTGACGCTTTAAACCTATAGAACTGCATACACCTTTTTGATAATGAACTACTTGCAATTAGTGTGGGGAAAACCGCAGTAGTAAAAGGGTTATTCTCGCCCCCCGCCTCCCTCAAACCTTTTAGAACTGCATCCACATTTTTGGGGACAAACTATTTGAATTATCGCTCCGTTTCGAAAGGGATGCGTGGTGAATGGTCAAATGACTATGGCAAGCAGAAAATGAGTACGCCCCCCCCGACCCCGCCTCCCCCAAACCTTGAAGAACTGCATCTACATTTTTGGGGACAAACTAATTGAATTTTGGGTGGCAAAAATCGCAGTAGTAAAAGGGGTAACTCTCGCAACCCCCCCACCACCCCCTTCTTTCCCCCCCCCCCCCCCCTCCCCCACCTCACCCCCCCGCCCTATTTTTCCTCGCCCCCCGCCCCCCCCTCTTTTCCCTCCGCCTCCCCCCCGTCGCTGCTACCGCCACCGCCTCCGCTGCACTCACTCCTTACGCCCCGCACTCTTCACTCTTCACTCCGTTTGCCTTCAACATAGGCCAAGGGAACTCGCCAATAGGTGTGACCGCTGGCTCCAGGCGTGTTATAGTGACAGCTGGTGGCGAGACGCCATTTTTCGGACCGCGGCAAGAGAGAGGCGGGCTCGCTGCGCCGCGATGACGGATGTCGACGTTTGTCCCGCCTACTTCCAGGGACTCCGCGACATCATCGACCCTGTGGACGGGTCCCGTCGTGGTATCGGTGGCAGTGGCACTGGTGGCAGTGGCGGTGGCGGGGGCAAGGGTGTCGGTGGGACCACGGGCGGGAGGAGCAGCAGCAGCAGCAGCGACGACGGCAGCATCAGCAGCAGCAGCAGCGGCAGCGGCAGCGGCAGCAACAGCGACGGCGCTAGCGGCAGTAGCAGCGGCGACAAAGGCGACGGCGGAAGCGGAAGCGAAAGCGGCAACATCAGCAGCAGCAGCAGCTTCAGCAGCGGTGGGAGCGCCGAAAAAGACGACGATCACGACAACGATGGCAAGGAGGACGACCATAGTGGCGGTGGCGACGGGGGCGACTGCAGTGCCATTGCAAGCCAAACGTCCACCGACGACTTCGCCGAGCTGGCCCGATACATCCGCAAGCGCCACTACACTTCCCAACCAAACAGGATCGTGGCAGCCCAGCGTGTACTGGCGCAACTTCCTTCGGGGGGCGTCAACTCCGCAACCTTCGCTCACGCCGGCGGGTACCGGTTCATCATGTGTGCCGTTGTCGGCTTCGGTTTCCTCTTGAAAAAGTCGGGACTGTTCTCAGGCCAGGTACGCCACGGAAGCGCACGGTAGAGGGGTGTATAATAGATAATAGCCGGTAGAAGGGGACGTATCGACTTAGTGAAAGAGAGAAGGAAGGGGCAGGGGGAAAGAGGCGGGGGGGGGGGGGGGGTTCGCGGGGGAGCGGGGAAGAAGTAGTCCAATTAAAACGCTCAGACTGACAACAAACGTTTCGTCGCAGGTTGGGTTGATTTTACGTAGAGCTGATATTTTCCCTGGGCGAGCCTTTGCGCCGCTCGGTCCAGTAGGGCTTCTATGAAATATGCTGGAAACACTGATGTGCAGCTATTTTGCTGTAAGGCCACTTGCAAACAAGAACTTCGTTCAAACAGGGCCGGATCCCTAGGGGGGGGGGGGGGGGGGGGGGGCGTACTCATCTGTTGCTTGCCTTACCGGTAGTCATTTGACCATTGACCACGCATCCCTTTCGAGACGGAGCACCATTCCTACTCCTAATAGAGACACCTCCAACACTTGGGCGCTCATTACATTGTTTCCGGTATATTACGAAGAAACTTTTGGCTGATCTTATCCCCTTCCTGTTTCGCCGCCTGTGGCCACCAGCTATCTCCTAAGATAGCGATCGCTTTCTCGCTACTATTTAGTGTACCAAACTTCTCCATGTCACATTCGCCTATTTTTATCATCTCCTCCTTTAACCTCTGACACATCCCTCTCCGGAGGCGTTCTTAACCCATAAAGAACTCGAAAAACGTATCCCACACTAATTCCAAGTCGTTTGTCCCCAAAAACGGAGGACCAGTTCTTAAGGGGTCAAATGCTGATGCGAGTCCACACCTTGTGAGGCTGCGAGTAAGAGGGTGGGGGCGGTGTGTCGTGTTTGGTTCGTGCCCCGTAAAACGGCTCCGGCAAAAAAAAAAACGGTAACAGTAAACGGTAACGGTAACAGTAACGGCAAACGGCAACAGTAACGGTTGACGGTAACAATAGGGCGTGTGCGAAGAGTTTTGGTTGAAACCAATTTGGTTGGGTTTCTTGTAGTCTGTTTCCTGCCGGTATATAATGGCAATCCCAATCAAGGAATCAAGGAAACTTTGGGATAATCTTAAAGGCTGTGGGGAAAAGTGGCCGAAAGGACGTTTTTCAACCCAAACTATTCTTGGGTTATGTTACTCTGTGGGCTCGGTTTACTCGGTGGGCCTTCGGGTTCGGTTGTTTAACCAATCTACTCCTCAAGTTTATTGGTTCCAAATATGTTTACATCCCAACCAAATGGGACATTTGACACCCTAATGGTAACGGCAACAGCAATGACAACGATAACAATAATCGGTAACGGTAAAGTTAATGGTAACGGGAACGGTAACATAAACGGTAACGGTAACGGTATCAACGAAAAAAGTAACGGAAACGGAAACGGAAACGGAAACGGAAACGGCACCGGTATCAACGAAAAAAGTAACGGTAACGACAAGCGTACCGCGCGACTTCGCTCGACTTACACCAGTCTAATGCACTTTTTCTTGCCCTCTCATATGATCTCCCCAACGCCAGAGGCCCGAGCCACGCGCCCCCCGACAGAGGCAGTACCCCTCCAAGGAGGGGTACCGAGCATGGGAGGGCTGGGATGCCGCTTCCATGCGGCAGTTCTTGGCAGAGGAGGTGAGGTTACTTAGCCTTGTCCTTTACCCTCATTCCTGATCTCCGCCTTCTTGTTCAAAGGTCAAGTCTAAGATAATACCAGTTAATGTATCGCATATTTCGGTCCTGGTGTGTCAAAACAAAGGCCTTCAAAAGCTGTTTCAAGCTGAACGCTTCATGTTTATTTTCCCCTGCCACGAATACCTCTTTTATTTTCTGCTCGAACATCGCACGCCTTGGTATCTGGTATGATGCTGACTGACCCTCATGAACAGCGGAATGCGGTGACGCTATCATGCCCGAGACATAAGGGTCTCCGTTTGTTTCTTTTTTTGTGTAGGGCCTAGGGCTGGCGCTATAGCGACCAAAATGTGCCCTGACCAATCACAATCCTTTAAAAATGTCGGCAATAATAGCCAGGCGGTACCGTAGGAAAGAAACCTCTTTTGTGTTCAAGCGTTTTTTTTTAACGAGCCGGTGCCGGGTACTCTGAGGCATGCCTGAAAAAGCATTTCGTGAAAATATTCGAAGGGTGTACTGCGTAGGACCAATGCTAAATCATACTTCATGTTAAAAAACGAACCTACACGATAACTAGTATTAGGTAATTACGTAATTACAAGGCAACGACATAAATTATAACCTTTCCCGCACAAAGGCCCAGATGTCCACGCCGTTTCTAAGAGATTAGGCCCCGCGTTTTTGCAAACGTGTTCTCTATGCAAGTTCCGAAACTTGGACGGAACGGTTTATTTTTTCTTCTTTCTTTTTTTCGCCGAAAATAGTGGGTCCAAGCAGGCCCAACATTCCTTAGAAAATCCCAAACGACGAAAAATCAGGCGAAACACAAAAAACAAAAACAAAAACAGCAACACTGCTGTTGTTCCGTCAATTTTTGGCAAGAACTCATAAAACGCGCGCAAGGGTTCAGGGTCTGACTCGATAGCACGGCGTCGACTTTTCGTCGTTTGGGATTTTCTGAGGAAAGTTGGGCCTACTTGGACCCAATGTCTTAGGCAGAAAAAAAGAAAAAAAAGAAAAAAGTTTTGAAGGCCTTTGTTTGACACACCAGGACCGAAACATGCGTTTTTTTGTTACCTGGTATTATCTTACACCTTTGAAAAAGAAGGAAGAGATTGGGGATGAGGGTAAAGGAAAAGCGGTAAGTAACCTCACCTCTTCTGTCAAAAACTCCTTCATGGAAACGGCATCCCAACCCTTCCATTCTCGGTACACCTCCTCGGGTTAGTAACCTCACCTCTTCTGTCAAAAACTCCCTCATGTAAGCGGCATCCCAGCCCTGCTATGCTTGGTACACCTCCTCGGAGGAAGTGTACCGAGCATGGCAGGGCTGGGATGCCGCTTCCACGAGGGAGTTTTTGACAGAAGAGGTGAGGTTACTTACCCGAGGAGGTGTACCGAGCATGGCAGGGCTGGGATGCCGCTTCCATGAAGGAGTTTTGGACAGAAGAGGTGAGGTTACTTACCCCTTTTCCTTTACCCTCATTCCCAATCTCCTCCTCCTTTTTCAAAGGTCTAAGATAACACCAGGTAACACAAAAACGCATGTTTCGGTCCTGGTGTGTCAAAGGACTTCAAACGTTTTTTTTTTCCTTCTTTCTTTTTTTCTGCCTAAAATACTGGGTCCAAGTAGGCCCAAGTTTCCTCAGAAAATCCCAAACGGCGATAAATCAGGCGAAACACAAAAAAAAAAAAAAAAAAAAACAGCAACACTGTTGTTCCGTCCATTTTTGGCAAGAACTCATAACACGTGTGCAAGGGTTCACAGTCTGACTCGAAAACACGGCGTCGACTTTGGCCGGGGAATAAGTTTCACGGTAGGTCTCTAGACTTGAAGGAGCCTGTATGGTAGCATGTCAGGGTCTTCAAGAAGGTCGCCCCGGTGGTCTATTCGTCTATTAATATCATATGGATAGCAGTTAGCCACGAAGACTGTTGAAGGTTGAGGTCGAGGGTTCGAGTCTCCGTCGTAAGGAGTTTTTTTCTTTGTGTATCAAAATGACACCAGCTACTGCTGTCGAGAGTGTGCCTATTATGATGGCGTGGGTAGGCACATTTCGACGAGAAGAGTCGACGAGGGGAAAAAAAGTGCTCAAATATTTTCGAGATAAAAATGCAGGGCACGTATACACCGTAGTGGGGAGGGAGGAAGGAGAAGAGCCTACTTGGTGACCCCGAACCTGGGTTACAACTGAAGAGGGAGAGAGAAAAGAAGGACGAAGATGATAAATGGGAGGGAAAAAACATAATTAAACAAATACATTTTCGGCCCGGTCTTTCTGTGTGCTTGATGGTGTGACGACGAAGAGCTGTCCAAAACCCTTGGCCAGAGTTAGACGGCCCAGGTCGTTTTGTTGGGCTGGTTCGCGGTGATGTTCGAGAAACCGAAAACGACATTGTTAATATTAATAGACGGCTTACGTTGCTTTTGTTCTACAGCAGTAGTTTGCCCGTTCGCTGTGACGTTCGAGAAACATATTATATTAAAAAAACGAAAATGCGCGGCCGATTAAGATCCGTCGATATCGGAGTCAGTCCGCCTCCACTACTAGCGCGAGCCGTACGGTAAATGTGGGAGGTCGCAAGCTCAAGTTTGTTTCCGCGCGTTAGCCAGATTACGATCTACCACAGGTACAGTAGTAGATCATCTGGACCCTAACCTTGCCATTATCAGATGTTGTGTAAGTTATCTGTAAAGTGTAGAGCAGTATGGGCCCGCCAACAAAAAATCCCTAATCTGAGCAAGACTTGTGTTCTGATCGCAACAACAGCATCCTTGGTTGACCTTGAGCATAGACCACTATATAGGATTTAGTGTAGCGCTTGCCGCCGAGAGTATTTTCTTCGTCCAATTTTCCGAGCGCCCCCCCAAAAAGTTAGCCTTATATCAGAATTAGCCTTGGAAGGCTATTTCTTATTCGCGGGCCTGTACTGCATAGTACAGATCCAACCCAGGAAGCCCGTGTTAGATTCATGCAGACCCAGCAACATGAGCTAGATCATACAGATCATACAGATCATACAGATCAGTAAATTACCTGCCCTGAGAGATCTAGATAATTAAGTGGGGGATCGATAATACGTCCGATGAGGTGCAAGAGTTTCTCTATTTAGAGCTGCACGGACGTTCTAGGAGACAAATTACTTTGAATTAGTCCAGTGACGGGTGCCACGATACGGGTACTGCTCTTGTACGTTTTTTTTGCCGAAGCATTTATGACTGACTATTAACACACGCCGCTACTGAGGAACTGCTACAGCAGTACCCGATATCGTTTCCCTCTACAGTGCGGTAGGAGGAACAATTTTATACCCCAGGCGTGTCTGACCTAGCACAGCGCATACGTTGGCAATCCCTCTATAGTGCGGTAGGCTTTTCTGGCTGACTATTACTACACTCCTCAGCTGAGGATTTAACTACCCGATAGTATTACTGTAGTATTCCCTTTGCCATCTGAGAATGTGCAGCTCTTATTTCGCTTCCCTCTACAGTGCGGTAGGACGGTTAGTTTTGTACCCCAGGCATGTCTGACCTAGCACAGCGCATACGTTGGCAATCCCTCTATAGTGCGGTAGGCTTTTCTGACTGACTATTACTACACTCCTCTGCTGAGGATTTAACTACCCAATAAGGCATTTGTCTTACAAGGCATGCCTCCTTATCGTTGGAACACCATTTTTTTGTTTTACATGATATCCGTTGTATGCCTCTAAGACCATCGGGTTGCGCTATCCTTTTTTCTCAAGGCCAGTTTTTTCACTTGCTAATAGTACAGAGCCCATGAAAAAATAGGTGCACACCTACCGTAGCATGAGTCTATGATACTGTGGGATTGTTTTGGCAGTACACAGTAGTACCGGTCCCTGTATAGTGCCGGTATATGCGCCAGCAGGCAACAATACCGGCACTATATAGCGGCAACCGGCACTATTCCGCGCACCACCACACTGGATAGCTGGACAATCCCATCTGGTGTCAAGCGATTCCACAAGCACTATAGAGGGCAACCGGCACTATAGAGGGACCACTGCTGATATATATATATAGATATGTAAAACTGGCTAAGGCTACGTACTGTATTGGAATTATGCACACAGCACATGCGTTTTGTTTTTAGTGGACAAGGCACATACATGCATGCGTCCCTTTTCCCGAACACCGCAGCGGCAAGTTTTCACGGAGGACTGATTGATTGCCAACGAGAAGGTAGCAAAGTAGACTGACTTTTTGTCTCAAGGGACGCGCCACTCCACGAGGCGCGCGCGCGGGGGGGGGGTCACCTCGCCTTTGGTGGCATCGCGATGACTTTACACCCCCGTCGCCGCTGTTGGCCATTCACGATACAGCAGTAGTGGTGGATACTCCGGTGTAAGAGCACCCCGTGACAAGTTGAAACAAGCGCGCAACCCATTCATAACTGCAAAACTTATCCCACGCTAATTCTAAGTATTATTTCTCCAGATACGTGGGACTAGTTCTTAAGGGGTTAACCTCATAGCCTTTTTTTTAGTGCACCGCTGTACATACATAAGCCTAAATATGACTCCACAGTTATTAATAGTAATTCCGAGTGTTTTGTCTCTACAACGCCAGTGCAGTCCTAAACCCCCACATTGCTCCTATACATCTGTGGTGGGCAATATACTACAGCAGCAAGTATACGCAGCATTTAGCATGTGGGCGGGGCGTGTTGATTTGACCGCTTGCTCTTCAGGGCCGAACCGTCTTATCTTTGGAGCACTCTTAACTCGAGGTACCCATTTGTATTATGCTTCAGTTCATTTCATTTTTTATTTTCATTTTTGTTTTTATTTTTCTGGTCTGGCTTGTGTTGGTTGTGTTTTCGTACCCGGTACGTTGTTGGCGTTTCGCTCGCTTTACTCGTTCGTTTCCGATCATTTCTGTTTTTGGGTTTTTCTCTGTCCCACAGTCTGTGACCACATAAGTAACTCTAAATATATATACATATAATACGGGAGACTATACATAGTAAACACTAGTAAATAGGGACTACGGTTTACACAAAAACCTATATATTATTTACCTATGTTTCCCAACAATAGTTGGTCCTATTTACTATGGTCACGCGTAATAGGATAAGAAAGCAGGACGGACACTATTATGTGTACTTTTTTATGGAGTTGGGTAGAAAGAACGGTTAACCCATAAATAACTGAAAAAAAATGCCCCACACTAATTCCAAGTATTTTGTCGCCAATTTCGTGGGACCAGTTCTTGAGGGGTTAACTGTAAAGGCAACACACCAACGCCACCACGGTAGCATGACGCCGCCGAAAAACGGAGACACAGGCACCAACCATTGTGCGTTTGGGGCCAAACCTGGGCTACAACTTGCGGACCAAAAATGACAGGAAGTTGCGGCTCGACCCGCCTTCGATAACCCCCCACACTAGAAGTAGTATATTCAGGCTAAACATAGATGTTCGATGCTACTGCAGGAGACCGCGGGTTGACTCCTGGACGGACCGCCCCTCTACACTAAAACTATTATAGTAAGGCTTGACTGACCGCCTAGACGGACCGCCCCTCTGCACTAAAACTAGTATAGTAAGGCTTGACTGACCGCCTTGACGGACTGCCCCTCTGCACCAAAACTAGTATAGGAAGGCTTGACTGACCGCCTAGACGGACTGCCCCTCTACACTAAAACTAGTATAGTAAGGCTTGACTGACCGCCTAGACGGACCGCCCCTCTACACTAAAACTAGTATATCAAGGCTTGACTGACCGCCTTGACAGACTGCCCCTCTACACCGAAACTAGTATAGTATGGCTTGACTGACCGCCTGGACGGACCGCCCCTCGGCACTAAAACTAGTATAGTAAGGCTTGACTGACCGCCTTGACGGACTGCCCCTCTACAACTAAAACTAGTAGAGTAAGGCCTGACTGACCGCCTCGACGGACCGCCCCTCTACACTAAAACTAGTATATTAAGGCTTGACTGACCGCCTTGACGCGCCCACAGAGACCGATCTCGTTCTCATAACGTACTACTGCACAAGAAGTGTGTTTGCTTCCGACCGAGTCACTACTGTGTACTGTGTACGTGGAAGTTGAACAGTCGGGGTGTCGCTTTTGGCCCGAAACATTCATTACCGACTATTACTGACTATTACTGACTATTACTGACAAGTTGAACAGTCGGGGTGTCGCTTTTGGCCCAAAACATTCATGACCGACTATTGCTGACTGTTACGGACTATTACTGACTACGAGCTGGTTCCACGGAAAGGCGTAAAATTCCACCTTCGGCAAATAACAAACGGAATACACTGTTTTTTTCAACACTAAATATATCTACACGACCGCATGAACAAGGGGAACACATCGGTGAAGCGATTTTTGTAGTGCGAGTTGTAGTTCGCGAGATATGGACATTGTCGTACTACTTAGGGAGGCGTTATTTCACATAGGGATGATAACAGCCGATTTTCCTAATTGAGAATTGCCTATTCGATGAGATTGAAAATCGATTTTGGTACGAAATACAGTTTGTTGTTTTTTAAGAGCTGTATTTCGCTCACGATCAAACTTTAACCTACAGTGGAATACATGTTTATCGATGGTAGGTATCGAACCACAAAAAAAAACGAAATCAGCCTTGCCAGGCTCGTAAAACAGAGGATACAAGGGAATTGATATT
The DNA here is from genome assembly GCA_008828725.1 of Saccharina japonica. NCBI lineage: Eukaryota > Phaeophyceae > Laminariales > Laminariaceae > Saccharina > Saccharina japonica. Next base: position 23,649 of record MEHQ01004486.1, on the reverse strand, counting down.
CAGAGGCGAGGTACCTGGCCCATAAATCCCGATTTTCTTGGATCTTCGATATCTTGAGACTGCCGATGCCAAAAACAATTTGTCATCGACGGCTGTCACAAATGGCAATAGTTTACAGTGTGAATTTTGACTGTGAGGGAAGTACATTTCTTACAACACACAATCCAATATTTTCGATTATCATGCTCATCAGAAAGGCAATTCTCAATTAGGAAAATCGGCTGTTTAATACTGACTATTGATGACTATTACTGAGTACTACTGACCCCTACCGACGCCCCCCCCCCCCGCCAACGAAGAACTACCCGATACAATTTAACTCTCATTGGCCATTACCACTATTAGTATTGTCCTGTGCATACCTGCGCAGGCTACTGGGGTTAGTTAATCCCCTCAGTTCGCGATTTTCATTAATTCAATCAAAAAGTCAGTTTTGGGGGTGAGAAACATGGAGGTCTTCAAGCAAAAAAGCCTGAAAAATATTTAGGAGAACACCCCTACCATATGTACCCACAGGCGTCATATCTACCAGGTAAACAGTAAACAGTTAGCTCTGCGGTTGGCGCGGGTGCGCGAAAACTCGCTACCAACTGGCTCGTTCTCCCTTTTCTCGTACCTAAAACAGCATTGCGTTTGTGCACACAACACTTCGATCTGACCAAGCTTCAAGAAAAATGGTTGATAGCCCACACTAATTCCGAGAAAAGTCCCAGGCCGCCGGGCTCGGCGGCTATAAATAGTGGGTAGCATAGTAAACACTAGTAAATAGAACCTACGGAATGCACAAAAACCTACATATTTACCTATTTTTACTAACAACATTTGGTTCTATTTACTATGCCCCCCCGAAATACGCGTAGTGGGGAATCGGTAAAAAAAACAGAAAAAAAACAAGATAATCCCTATCGGGTTGTAGGGGTTTGGGTTGAAAGGTTACGATTAGGGGCAGTGATTTAATGAAGCCAAGCGCATTTTAACCATTTGTTTTTCGACGCTAGTACAGGTGACCATCGTCGGTCGCCCCGATGGTCTATTAGTAGTGGTACCCTCCAATGCTTCTAAGAGCTTGTTTCCGGGGTTCAAGTCTCACGTGGGTCGAACTTTTGAGTTTATTGGCAAAACAAAACAAACAAAAAAAACGGAATCAACTGCTGAGAGCGCCTACGAGTAGTAGCGTGGGTAGGAATAATTCGATGTAAGTCGACGAGGGAAGAAATAGGTGAAGTTTTCCCGTGATAAAAATGCAAGGCACGTACCGTGGTGGGGGGGGGGGGAGAAGAGCCTACTTTGTGACCCCAGATCTGAGCTATGACTAGGAAGGAGAGAGAAAGGAAGGGCGAAGATAATAAATGGGATGGACAAAAAAAACAAATGTACAGCCCTCAACTATTATAACGTGACACTACCCCCTCCACCCCCGCACGGACGCCTCCTTACTCTTCTGCCGGCGATGCTTTCCAGGCCAGTACCATGAACGACGCGGCGGTGAGGCTTCGCCAGTTGGAGGCGTTCGTCGACAGGCGTGAGCTGGTCCGCCTCGCGTACGAGTGGCACGTGCCGTTTATGTCGCAGGTGAAGTGACGGTTGCCGGTATAGGGCCCTACGTAGCGAGGCCTGTCTGTATGCATACGAAGTATACACCAGAAAAATAAAACAAGAGAAAGGGAAAGAGGATCGAGCAAGGCAAGGGCTGTGAAATGATGGAATGATCGAGCAAAGGGCTGTGGGCACCTCGGCCCTGCCAGCTTCGAAAAAAGGATACCCAGCACTCTGGTCCAAAATATAAGCACGGTAATGATATTGACATCAGGGTCCAGATGGTGAATATAATTCCGGCCGGAGTGGTACTTGAAATTTAAAACCTAGCCCTGACCCTGACCCTAACTTCTAACCCCGATCCCACGAATTTCGGGTACAAACTACTTGGAGTTAAGTACGAGTGTGGGGCATTCTGTTTCAGTTCTGAATGGGTTAATCGGGATAAATATGTGATGGAGAGTTCATCACTGGAAGAAGGAAGGCTCTGGCACGCGTTTTTGTGTGGCCTGGGCAGGCGTTCCGCGAGTGGATTGACCGCCGGGAACGGTACATGGAACGAATGAATGAACGAATGAATGAATGGATGAATGAATGCAATTTCTCCCTTGACATGGGGTCGGCGGTCCCCTCAGAAGGAGAGGGGGGGGCGTACGATGACTGCCAACATCGAGGGGTGTTGTCACTTTTGTTCCGTGCATGATGCACCATTATTTCCCTAGATATAAGCACATTTTATACGTTAATATTGAACTAAAACGGTTCTAATATTGAGGGACAGAGTGGTAATCTGTTGTGTGTGTGATCGTACACCAGTGAGGAAAGTGAGAACACGAAATAAAAAGAAGAAGCAGGATGCATCCTTCTATTTGTTTTCCTGCCTCTTCCTCGTATTAACCGTTGCCGTGCTCCCTCCCTCCCGCCTCCTCCCTGCCGCTTTCCCCCCTCCACCCCTCCCTCCATCCCTCCCTCCCTCCCTCCCTCCCTCTCCAAAACAAAAGGCGGACTTCAAAAAGCAGCAGGCGGCGGCGGCGGCAAAGCGCTGCGAATTCGTCATCGCTGACAACGGGCGCCTCGTCCCCCGAACTCGAACCCCCTCCCCCCCCCCCCCCCCTACCGCCTCACAAACAACCGCTAAGAAACGCCTCCGCATCGGAACCGGGGGACACCACGCGGCTGCCTGCTGACCGCCCGGCCACAACAGATTTTTGCCTCATGCCACTCTTCCCCTCACTGTCTGCGGCTGTCAACATGGCACGATACGGCCGGGAAGGCGAGCAAGAGGGAGGGAGAGGGGGGCGAGGATCGGCGGGAAGGGGAGATGGAGGGGGAGGGGGGCGAGGAGGCGGCGGAGGAGGCGGCGGCGGCGGTGGTGGTGGGGATGGAGAAGATGGCGGTGGTGGGGTTGGGGTTGGGAGCGGCGGGGGGGGGGGGGGGGGGGGGGTCGTACCCGGGGGGAGGGAGCGGGGAGAGGAGAAGAAGCGGGAGCAGGGGGGTGGGGGTGGGGGTGGGGGCAGAGCAAGAGTGGTACGAAAGACTAAGGGCGTGGAGGGGCGGGAGGAGGGGTCTATTCACCGCGCGGCCGTGTACGGCTGGGGGAGTAACAAGGGCGTGGTGTGGTACGCGGTCGACGTGGAGACCTTCGGCAAAACAGGTGGAATCCGGAGGGTGTATCGGAGGTGAGCCTGAGGGGGGGTGGGGGGGGGCGTTCGTTCTCGGTGAGCGCTCCGTTTCATCGTTGAAGGAAAATTTGGTAGGAAAAATACCGGTACAGCAGTATAAACCGCTTCTGAACATAATCGATCCCGCCGCCACAAAACGAACTGAAGGGAGTAGCTGCTACGGGGGAACATAGTAAACACTAGTAAATAGGACCAACGGTACAGTCAAAAACCTACATACTACTATTAATAACACCTATTTTATACCAACAATAACAATATTCGGTCCTTTTTACTAGTGTTTACTATGGTCCTCCGCAATAGGAGCGGAGAGGGTCGATGAAACTCATGTTTTACGGGTTTTTCCGTCTTTTGTCTGTCATCCTGTTGAGAGTTTGGAATGTTCTTGTGTTCGTTACCTACAAAACAAAACTAAGCAAGAGCAATCAACCAGAACCAGACCTGTAAACTTGTGAAAAATGTGGAGTACATACATACATACATACATAAAGGACACCACGATACCTCGAGTACAGGCAGCAGCAGTAGTACCTTGAAAACGAAACGTTCACAGACAGACGCGCGCGGAATGATTGCTCGGTGTGTACTACGTGGCTGCGAAGAGAGGGAGAGACAGAGAGAGAGTGGTGACAGCACAACAAAGACAGCTACGTACATCCTGGTTTTGATCACTTCCTCGCTCGTCCGAACTTGACCGAATCGACGCCGCACTCGACAGGTACACCGACTTCCTCGAGCTCTGGGAGGCTGTTTCTTGCACCCACCCCACAGTCAAGAAGTTTCAGTTTCCGCCGAAGGAGACGTTCAGTCCAACCAGCTTCTTCCTCCCTGCGCTGAGCTCGGGGAAAGTCGAGGGTTTGCGACTAAGCAAGTTCAACCAACTTCTTTCACTTTTGGTGGGTGTTATTATTTCACGGCGATAAATTGGCCGGTGGGGGTGGTACTCAATTTGTTGCCTTGCTTTATTCATTTGACCATAGTACCCGTCTTATCCACAATTCTTGCCGGGCGGAGCATGTCGGCCGTTTTCAACCGACAGGCGGAATTTGTTATCTCCTATCCTAATCTCGAAGCGCCGTGATGTGTTGGCGGAGTCGCTAATGAAGGGTTGATCCTTGGCATTTGGGGGGGGGGGGGGGGCTGATTGAGGAGCGCTAAGACTTGTCGTTGTTGTGACCGTTGTTGGTTGGTATTGGTGTTATTATGTTTTCCATATGACAATATGCAGCGTAGGCGTGTCAATCACAAAAAATGTTGAAGGAACAGAAAATCAAGAAGCGTAGAACAACGATGCCTTGTACGTATGTTGTTGTTGTTATACTTGGTATCGTCGGTGGGGGGTGTTGTTGTTGTTCTTGCTGTTGCGGACGGAGCTGTAAGGATAGCATAGGATGCGCTAAACGCTGTCAGCATCATCTTGTCATTTTGTTTTTCTCGGGCGATGCATGCACACACGCACCAAACAGAGCATAATGAGTGTTCCGTTTCAAGAAGAAATATTAATATTGCATTCTTAAGTAGTGTCAACTACTGAACCAGGTGCACAGCAGTTTTGCCGTCCGGCAATAAGTGCGCCGTTAATGTTTCATTTCTGGATACTTCGTTCGTAGGCTCGACCACCTAAGACATTACACGCATTAAGAAAACAGACGCATGCTTGAGGAGGAGGTGCGCCATTTGTTTTCTCTGAGGTTTTTTACTTGGGGAGCTCTATACTAATAGCAAGACAAAAACAATAGTTAGAGAAAAATGCCACTAATGGGGGGCACAAAACACAGTACATACGGCAAACAAACAAAAAATCACTGACACAGTAGTAAAGGGGTAGTTGCATTTCTGAGCGCCAAAACAAAATATCGCTGATGCAGCGCGCCCGTTTTCCGATGGAATGGGGTCAGAGATTGGCGAAAGCAAGTAAAGCGATCGATCGAGCGAGTAGAAGCAAGAACGCTATCTCCTGCTCTTGGATAGAATGGGTGGGAGGGTTGAATTGAATTGAATTTAATGGAAAAACACGTAAGTGATTCATATACTATAAGTGAGTAAGCAAGGGTGTATTGTATGATCGTACGATAGGTAAAAACATAGTCAGTGATAGTAGTCGATACTATTCAGTAACAGTCAGTATTAGTCAGTAATAGTCAGCAATAGTCAGTAATTGTCAGTGATAGTCAGCAATTGTCAGTGATAGTAGTCGATACTATTCAGTAATAGTCAGTATTAGTCGGTAATAGTCAGTATTAGTCAGTAATAGTCAGTAATAGTCAGTAACTGTCAGTAATAGCCAGCAATATACAGTAATAGTCAGTAATAATCATCAATAGTCAGTAATGTTTATGCCCATTCATATCCCAGTGCCATCGACCTTCGCCGAGTCGATTACAGCGCGATGCCACACGTTTGCCCCTATTTTCTTTGCGTCTAGCACGGCAGCTCTAATACATGCCAAGGTACCAAGGTAGTATCTATCCTCCATCGAGAACCTTGAGCGCTGCTGTCGGGGTTGTTGTCGGAGCCACCCGGGCTTCATACTATGCTCTTTCCTTCTTTCCTGCCCGGCCGTCGAGAGGTGTCGCGTGCACACGCACGCATGGGGGTAGCCACCCAACACGCTATCGCCGCCCCGTGACTTTGTTCGTTTTCGGTCCTCGCATAGAGTCCTCTTCACACGACACAGCACCAATCCCGGTGGCTCCGGCAAGGTCAACAAGTTATCCGCCGATATTTTCCCTCAAACGTGTAAACACAAACACTGGCGTATCATACCGCCCTCAATCCAGCCGCCCCAACATATCTCCGAAACTAATCGACCTTGGAAACCAACACACCCTATCAATATTGTGATGGTGAGACTCCCGTCCCAACCCCTCCGTCTCGAAAGGGGTGCGGGGTTAATGGTCAAATGACTAAGGCAAGCAACAAATGCCCCCCCCCCCCTGCAGCTCACCCTTCATGCGACTCGCCCAACACCTCACGGCGCTTCGCGCTTGGTGCTAGCAATGTCCGCCTGGTCGGTGAAAACCCGACATGCTCGGTCCCGGCATTGTAGGGGTGCGAGGGTTTATGGTCATATGACTACGGCCATGCATGAAAATGAAGTACACCCCCTCCCCCCCCCCGGCCTATTTTCGCGCGTGAGATAATAGCACCCACCAAAAGCGGCAAGAAGCTTGGTTAATGAAACTTGCTTAGTCGCAAACCCTCGACTTTCCCCGAGTTCAGCGCAGGGAGGAAGAAGCTGGTTGGACTGAACGTCTCCTTCGGCGGAAACTGAAACTTCTTGACTGTGGGGTGGGTGCAAGAAACAGCCTCCCAGAGCTCGAGGAAGTCGGTGTACCTGTCGAGTGCGGCGTTGATTCGGTCAGGTTCGGACGGGCGAGGGCGTGGTCAAAAGCAGGATGCACGTAGCTGTCTTTGTTGTGCTGTCACCACTCTCTCTCTCTGTCTCTCCCTCTCTTTGCGGCCACGTAGTACACACCGAGCAATCATCCCGCGCGCGTCTGTCTGTGAACGTTTCGTTTTCAAGGTACTGCTGCTGCCTGTACTCGAGGTAAGTGTTCTTTATGTATGTATGTATGTATGTATGTACTCCACATTTTTCACAAGTTAACACGTCTGGTTCTGGTTGATTGCTTTTGTTTAGTTTTGTTTTGTACATAACGAACACAAGAACATTCCAAACTCTCAACAGGATGACAGACATAAGACGGAAAAACCCGTAAAGCATGAGTTTCATCGACCCTCTCCGCTCCTACTACGGAGGACCATAGTAAACACTAGTAAATAGGACCGAATATTGTTATTGTTGGTATAAAATAGGTGTTATTAATAGTAGTATGTAGGTTTTTGACTGTACCGTAGGTCCTATTTACTATGTTATACTATGTTCCCCCGTAGCAGCTACTCCCTTCAGTTCGTTTTGTGGCGGCGGGATCGATTATGTTCAGAAGCGGTTTACACTGCTGTACCGGTATTTTTCCGACCAAATTTTCCTTCAACGATGAAACGGAGCGCTCACCGAGAACGAACGCCCCCCCCACCCCCCCTCAGGCTCACCTCCGATACACCCTCCGGATTCCACCTGTTTTGCCGAAGGTCTCCACGTCGACCGCGTACCACACCACGCCATTGTTACTCCCCCAGCCGTACACGGCCGCGCGGTGAATAGACCCCTCCTCCCGCCCCTCCACGCCCTTAGTCTTTCGTACCACCTTGCTCTTGCCCCCAACCCCCTACCCCCACCCCCCTGCTCCCGCTCCTCCCCCTTCTTCCGCTCCCTTCCCCCGGGCACGACTGCCCCCCCCGCCCCGCCGCTCGCAACCCCAACCCCAACCCTTCCTCCTCCACCACCACCACCACCACCACCACCACCGCCGTCGCCACCACCGCCTCCATCTACCCTTGTCACCGATCCTCGCCCCCCTCCCCGTCCCCCTTTCCCGCCGTCCCGGCCGTGCCGTGCCATGTTGACAGCCGCAAACAGTGAGGGAAAGGGTTGTAGAAGGGAAAACTCTGGCTTGGCCAGGCGGTCAGCGGACACCTTGCGGGGACTCTCGGTGTGTGTCCCCGGATTCCGATGCGGAGGCGCTTCTTGCGGTGGCGGAGGCGGTAGAGGGAGGGGGGTGCGTGGTCGGGGGACGAGGCGCCCGTTGTCACCGATTACGTAGTCGCAGCGCTTTGCCGCCTCCTGTTGCTTCCTAAAGTCCGCCTTTTGTTGTGGAGAGGGAGGGAGGGACGGGAAGAGAGAGGGAGGGATGGAAGGTAGGGAGGAAGGGAGAGAGGGAGGGATGGGAGAGAGGGAGGGATGGAAGGTAGGGAGGGAAAGCGGCAGGAGGGAGATAGCACGGCAACAGTTGATACGAGGAAGAGGCAAACACAAAATAGAAGGATGCATCCTGCTTATTTTTATTTCGTTTTCTCACTGTCCTCACTCTGGTAGACGATCACACACACGGCATAATAGTTGGTGCTGGTGCGTGTGAGGGCCCGAATTAACGAGTATTAAATAAATTCAATTTGGAAAAAATAAAATTCAAATACGCTTTTCATTGGTCAACACACGCACCAGCATCAAAGATTAGGATCTTGGGGTCTAATCAATTTGAATTAGACGAAAAAACCAAGAAGGTCCCAGGACCTTCTTTTCCAAAGAATTCAGATCAAATTGAGGAGTTGGCCCGACTTGGACCGGCATGTCCACGGTGGGCAAACGCCCCCGGTACAATCTGGTAATTTCTTGGTGGCATCGATGACCACGACCGAGGCGACAACACGTGAACCACAACCCGAGGCCACCGGGACAACAGCCGCGCCCACGCCTATAGACCATAGCACAGCGTACCCCGGCGGTGGCGCCTCAAAACCAATCATGGCGGTCGCAATCCCAACTTTTCAACCAGCTCGATGCTCCAACCCGATAAAAACCGAGCGATCGACCCAAAAATAGCATGATACGCTCAAGACTTCGATAACACCATCGCCGCCCCTGTCTCGCCCGTGGCGTTCCAGGGATCCCTACGCCCACCCAGGAGACCCTGAGAGCGATAGCTTCCTAGCCTGGGCGGTCAAAAGCAAAAGTATGCTGGCGGCGGCGCGCACGCGTCGACGCATGCTTTCCCTCTCGTCTCCTCTCGTCGATTTTTTTCACCTGGGCGCTGTGACGCATGCTGCGTTTTTTCGATTTCATAAATATTTGAACGAGCAATTCACTATTCCCCATAGGACGCAAACCAGTTTTTTTTTGCGAAATCACATTCAAACAGGATTTTATTTTCCAAATTGAATTTTTGCTGTCTTCGTTAATACGGGCCCTAAAATGAATTAATGAACCGTTTTAATTCAATATTAAGGTATAAAATGTGCTTATATCTAAGGAAAGAATGGTACAACATGCACGGAACAAAAGTGACAACACCCCTCGATGTTGGCAGTCATAGTACGCCCCCCCCCTCTCCTTCTGAGGGGACCGACCCCATGTCAAGGGAGAAATTGCATTCATTCATCCATTCATTCATTTATTCATTCATTCGTTCATGTACCGTTCCCGGCGGTCAATCCACTCGCGGAACGCCTCCCCAGGCCACACAAAAAAGCGTGCCAGAGCCTTCCTTCTTCCAGTGATGAACTCTCCACCACATTTTTATCCCGATTAACCCATTCAGAACTGAAACAAAATGCCCCACACTCGTGCCCCCCCCCCCCTGCAGCTCACCCTTCATGCGACTCGCCCAACACCTCACGGCGCTTCGCGCTTGGTGCTAGCAATGTCCGCCTGGTCGGTGAAAACCCGACATGCTCGGTCCCGGCATTGTAGGGGTGCGAGGGTTTATGGTCATATGACTACGGCCATGCATGAAAATGAAGTACACCCCCTCCCCCCCCCCGGCCTATTTTCGCGCGTGAGATAATAGCACCCACCAAAAGCGGCAAGAAGCTTGGTTAATGAAACTTGCTTAGTCGCAAACCCTCGACTTTCCCCGAGTTCAGCGCAGGGAGGAAGAAGCTGGTTGGACTGAACGTCTCCTTCGGCGGAAACTGAAACTTCTTGACTGTGGGGTGGGTGCAAGAAACAGCCTCCCAGAGCTCGAGGAAGTCGGTGTACCTGTCGAGTGCGGCGTTGATTCGGTCAGGTTCGGACGGGCGAGGGCGTGGTCAAAAGCAGGATGCACGTAGCTGTCTTTGTTGTGCTGTCACCACTCTCTCTCTCTGTCTCTCCCTCTCTTTGCGGCCACGTAGTACACACCGAGCAATCATCCCGCGCGCGTCTGTCTGTGAACGTTTCGTTTTCAAGGTACTGCTGCTGCCTGTACTCGAGGTAAGTGTTCTTTATGTATGTATGTATGTATGTATGTACTCCACATTTTTCACAAGTTAACACGTCTGGTTCTGGTTGATTGCTTTTGTTTAGTTTTGTTTTGTACATAACGAACACAAGAACATTCCAAACTCTCAACAGGATGACAGACATAAGACGGAAAAACCCGTAAAGCATGAGTTTCATCGACCCTCTCCGCTCCTACTACGGAGGACCATAGTAAACACTAGTAAATAGGACCGAATATTGTTATTGTTGGTATAAAATAGGTGTTATTAATAGTAGTATGTAGGTTTTTGACTGTACCGTAGGTCCTATTTACTATGTTATACTATGTTCCCCCGTAGCAGCTACTCCCTTCAGTTCGTTTTGTGGCGGCGGGATCGATTATGTTCAGAAGCGGTTTACACTGCTGTACCGGTATTTTTCCGACCAAATTTTCCTTCAACGATGAAACGGAGCGCTCACCGAGAACGAACGCCCCCCCCACCCCCCCTCAGGCTCACCTCCGATACACCCTCCGGATTCCACCTGTTTTGCCGAAGGTCTCCACGTCGACCGCGTACCACACCACGCCATTGTTACTCCCCCAGCCGTACACGGCCGCGCGGTGAATAGACCCCTCCTCCCGCCCCTCCACGCCCTTAGTCTTTCGTACCACCTTGCTCTTGCCCCCAACCCCCTACCCCCACCCCCCTGCTCCCGCTCCTCCCCCTTCTTCCGCTCCCTTCCCCCGGGCACGACTGCCCCCCCCGCCCCGCCGCTCGCAACCCCAACCCCAACCCTTCCTCCTCCACCACCACCACCACCACCACCACCACCGCCGTCGCCACCACCGCCTCCATCTACCCTTGTCACCGATCCTCGCCCCCCTCCCCGTCCCCCTTTCCCGCCGTCCCGGCCGTGCCGTGCCATGTTGACAGCCGCAAACAGTGAGGGAAAGGGTTGTAGAAGGGAAAACTCTGGCTTGGCCAGGCGGTCAGCGGACACCTTGCGGGGACTCTCGGTGTGTGTCCCCGGATTCCGATGCGGAGGCGCTTCTTGCGGTGGCGGAGGCGGTAGAGGGAGGGGGGTGCGTGGTCGGGGGACGAGGCGCCCGTTGTCACCGATTACGTAGTCGCAGCGCTTTGCCGCCTCCTGTTGCTTCCTAAAGTCCGCCTTTTGTTGTGGAGAGGGAGGGAGGGACGGGAAGAGAGAGGGAGGGATGGAAGGTAGGGAGGAAGGGAGAGAGGGAGGGATGGGAGAGAGGGAGGGATGGAAGGTAGGGAGGGAAAGCGGCAGGAGGGAGATAGCACGGCAACAGTTGATACGAGGAAGAGGCAAACACAAAATAGAAGGATGCATCCTGCTTATTTTTATTTCGTTTTCTCACTGTCCTCACTCTGGTAGACGATCACACACACGGCATAATAGTTGGTGCTGGTGCGTGTGAGGGCCCGAATTAACGAGTATTAAATAAATTCAATTTGGAAAAAATAAAATTCAAATACGCTTTTCATTGGTCAACACACGCACCAGCATCAAAGATTAGGATCTTGGGGTCTAATCAATTTGAATTAGACGAAAAAACCAAGAAGGTCCCAGGACCTTCTTTTCCAAAGAATTCAGATCAAATTGAGGAGTTGGCCCGACTTGGACCGGCATGTCCACGGTGGGCAAACGCCCCCGGTACAATCTGGTAATTTCTTGGTGGCATCGATGACCACGACCGAGGCGACAACACGTGAACCACAACCCGAGGCCACCGGGACAACAGCCGCGCCCACGCCTATAGACCATAGCACAGCGTACCCCGGCGGTGGCGCCTCAAAACCAATCATGGCGGTCGCAATCCCAACTTTTCAACCAGCTCGATGCTCCAACCCGATAAAAACCGAGCGATCGACCCAAAAATAGCATGATACGCTCAAGACTTCGATAACACCATCGCCGCCCCTGTCTCGCCCGTGGCGTTCCAGGGATCCCTACGCCCACCCAGGAGACCCTGAGAGCGATAGCTTCCTAGCCTGGGCGGTCAAAAGCAAAAGTATGCTGGCGGCGGCGCGCACGCGTCGACGCATGCTTTCCCTCTCGTCTCCTCTCGTCGATTTTTTTCACCTGGGCGCTGTGACGCATGCTGCGTTTTTTCGATTTCATAAATATTTGAACGAGCAATTCACTATTCCCCATAGGACGCAAACCAGTTTTTTTTTGCGAAATCACATTCAAACAGGATTTTATTTTCCAAATTGAATTTTTGCTGTCTTCGTTAATACGGGCCCTAAAATGAATTAATGAACCGTTTTAATTCAATATTAAGGTATAAAATGTGCTTATATCTAAGGAAAGAATGGTACAACATGCACGGAACAAAAGTGACAACACCCCTCGATGTTGGCAGTCATAGTACGCCCCCCCCCTCTCCTTCTGAGGGGACCGACCCCATGTCAAGGGAGAAATTGCATTCATTCATCCATTCATTCATTTATTCATTCATTCGTTCATGTACCGTTCCCGGCGGTCAATCCACTCGCGGAACGCCTCCCCAGGCCACACAAAAAAGCGTGCCAGAGCCTTCCTTCTTCCAGTGATGAACTCTCCACCACATTTTTATCCCGATTAACCCATTCAGAACTGAAACAAAATGCCCCACACTCGTNTGATTGAGGAGCGCTAAGACTTGTCGTTGTTGTGACCGTTGTTGGTTGGTATTGGTGTTATTATGTTTTCCATCTGACAATATGCAGCGTAGGCGTGTCAATCACAAAAAATGTTGAAGGAACAGAAAATCAAGAAGCGTAGAACAACGATGCCTTGTACGTATGTTGTTGTTGTTGTTGTTGTTGTTGTTATACTTGGTATCGTCGGTGGGGGGTGTTGTTGTTGTTCTTGCTATCGTAGTTGTCAATGTTGCGGACGGAGCTGTAAGGATAGCATAGGATGCGCTAAACGCTGTCAGCATCATCTTGTCATTTTGTTTTTCTCGGACGATGCATGCACACACGCACCAAACAGAGCCGTTTCAAGAAGAAATATTAATATTGCATTCTTAAGTAGTGTCAACTACTGGACCAGGTGCACAGCAGTTTTCCCGTCCGCCAATATGTGCGCCGTGCATGTTTCATTTCTGGATACTTCGTTCGTAAGCTCGACCACCTAAGACAATACACGCATTAAGAAAACAGACGCATGCTTGAGGAGGAGGTGCGCCATTTGTTTTCTCTGAGGTTTCTTACTTGAGGAGCTCTATACTAATAGCAAGACCAAAAAAATAGTTAGAGAAAAATGCCACTAAGGGGGGCACAAAACACAGTACATACGGCAAACAAACAAAAAATCACTGACACAGTAGTAAAGGGGTAGTTGCATTTCTGAGCGCCAAAACAAAATATCGCTGATGCAGCGCGCCCGTTTTTCGATGGAATGGGGTCAGAGATTGGCGAAAGCAAGTAAAGCGATCGATCGAGCGAGTAGAAGCAAGAATGCTATCTCCTGCTCTTGGATAGAATGGGTGGGAGGGTTGAATTGAATTGAATTGAATTGGATTGAAAAGCACGTAAGCGATTCATATACTATAAGTAAGTATGCAAGGGTGTATTGTATGATCGTACGATAGGTAAAAACATAGTCAGTGATAGTAGTCGATACTATTCAGTAACAGTCAGTATTAGTCAGTAATAGTCAGTAATAGTCAGTAATAGTCTGTAATAGTCGGTAATAGTCAGCAATTGTCAGTGATAGTCAGCAATATACAGTAATAGTCAGTAATAGTCATTAATAGTCAGTAATGTTTATGCCCATTCATATTCCAGTGCCATCGACCTTCGCCGAGTCGATTACAGCGCGATGCCACAGGTTTCCCCCTATTTTCTTTGCGTCTAGCACGGCAGCTCTAATACATACCCAGGTAGTATCTATCCTCCATCGAGAACCTTGAGCGCTGCTGTCGAGGTTGTTGTCGGAGCTCTTTCCTTCTTTCCTGCCCGGCCGTCGAGAGGTGTCGCGTGCACACGCACGCATGGGGGTAGCCACCCAACACGCTATCGCCGCCCCGTGACTTTGTTCGTTTTCGGTCCTCGCATAGAGTCCTCTTCACACGACACAGCACCAATCCCGGTGGCTCCGGTAAGGTCAACAAGTTATCCGCCGACATTTTCCCTCAAACGTGTAAACACAAACACTGGCGTATCATACCGCCCTCAATCCAGCCGCCCCAACATATCTCCGAAACTAATCGACCTTGGAAACCAACACACCCTATCAATATTGTGATGGTGAGACTCCCGTCCCAACCCCTCCGTCTCGAAAGGGGTGCGGGGTTAATGGTCAAATGACTAAGGCAAGCAACAAATGAGTACGCCCCCTCCCCTCTCCCCTCTCCCCTCTCTTCTCTCCGCCTCCCCAAAATTCACCGCTTAAAACGCGCCTTACGCACCCTTTAGGCTGGTAAATTCAACAGCGTAACGGCCTATATACGCCCCTTTGAATCTAAACCTACCATACTGGTATCTGTTTTTTTAGACAAACTTACTTGGAATTAGTGAGGTGAAAAAATGCAGAAGTGATTCAGAAAGAAAACATGACACCACTCCCCGTTTTTCTCCCCCCTTCCAACGCTCCGAACCGCAGGTGGAGCTCACGCCCCGACCACAGGAGTTCCACGACTTCCTAAACCCTCGTCCGTCCGAAGGCCAGCCGAAACGTGACCAGACGCCGGCGGGGTTTCCATCACAGTGAGGCGGGCGAGTGGTATCGCCGGCCCGAGGCTGTGCAGACTGTGACGGCAGCGGCGGTGGCGGAAGAGCGGGAGTAGGGGGGGGGTAGGAGGAAGCGGAGGGAGAGGAGGAGGAGAAGGAGGAGGAGGCGGGAGGGCAGGAGGAGGTGGTTCGAGGGTGGGAGTAGGAGGAAGAGGGGGAGGAGGTGGAGGGGGCGTAGGAGAGGGAGGAGGTGGGGGGGGTAGAGGGGGAGGGGAATTCCTACTGGAGGGTAGAATCAGCACCCGTCACCAGCCGCAGCTACAGGAATGATTACTCTACTCTATAACCAGAAGGGATTTTTGTAAGCGCGGGCCAAGCCGTTCTGACCTCTGTTAAGCCAGTACTCCTTACAAACCGGTGGCTCTTAAGCCGTGACCCCCCAGTGTAGAGCGATTACCATCACGACTAGCTCTGCTCGTTGAGGATGATTGCTGCTGCCTGTTCACGCGGCCTTT